>OZ020529.1:11920254-12350382 GCA_963971445.1 Ornithomya chloropus | reverse complement strand
ATCCTCAACAACAACAACAACAAAAATAATAACCCTAACTAAAACTATAAAAAAAAATATTTTCAAAAATATTTGAAAATTTTTTAAAAAGAAGGAGACGAGAAAGATGCAGAAAAAGCACTTCACTCTCTCACTCCCTCTCTTTCTACTCATACACATACACTCACCCTCTTACTGTTATGAATATAATTGAAATAATAATGAATTTGATTGAGGTAAAAAATTCAGCGCATGAACAAACATGAAATTAAAATGTAACAAAAATAAAATAATTATAAACCACACCTCACGAAAGACTAAACTAGAATTTTGATAAAAAATATTCATGGAATATTATTTTAAATATTTATTTATATTATGTGTGGAAAATCATGTAAAGATACGTACAGTTAAGTATTTTAAGTTTAGGACCTTTGCGTGGGGTCAGATGGTACTCAATGAATTGTTTTTATTTTTTTATCTTTTATTTTATTTTATTTTTTTATTACTTTTAATGAAATTGAAACTTTTTTTTTACTTCTTTTTTAAACATTTAATTTATTTTACATTTTGTTTTATCATCCCTTTACTTTTTTTTCCTTTTTCCTTTCTTTTAAATAAATCTTTTAATCTATTTTAATTGCAATAATTTATGATTAATTAATAATATGGAGGAGAGATGCGTTTAACACAAAATTCTTCAGAATCTAAGCGTATTATGTCCTCGGCACCTAGTGTATAATTGTATTAAAGAACTATTGTAGAACCACGGCAATTGTTTATAAGTGATTCACTGCTTCATTCCATGATGGGAACTTTACATTAGAGATACTAAATATGGACCGGTGGAGTCCAAATTGGGCAATTCTTTGCCATTTATTATTAAAGAAAATTGTAAAAATTGCCAATAATCGCTATAAAAATACTTCCTTAATAATAGGTCATTATATGGGGAGGGGTTCTAAAAATAGTTCAATTCGGTCCAATTTCAATAAAGTTCCTCTTTGAGCTTAACACATAACTTTTGTAACCAATTTCATGGAAAATATCAAATAAGTAAAAAAATCAAATTTCACCTAGATCAATATTGGGCGTGGCGGGTTTATCATAACACCGTTTAGAAGTGTACGTATTACGTATAATTTTGAAAGCTGAGTTTTACATTGAGTACGCCTTTTTGGTAAGTTGAGTTAATTATAAACATTTGTATAAAATTTTAACTTCATGGTTAAATTTTTGTCAATTGTGGGCGTGGCTCCTAATCGATTTTGTTTTATTTTTAAAAAGCAATCTGCGGTCAGTATCTGTACTGGCTGTAAAAATATCAATAATAAACAGACGTATGGACACACGAACATATAATTTATGATATTGATCAATTATGTATATATATACATAGCTTGTAAGCTCTCTAACGCCTTCTTCTTGGTATTGCAAAAGATAGGATAAACTTAAACTTATATCCATAGTATCTTAGGTGGAGCGTATAAAACACGTACAAACAAACAGACAGAAAAAAATCGTTTCTGATTTTGTTACCGAATCGATTGTTATCGATCTATCGATCCGTAAACTTAATATACCCTTTACCACAAGTGGTGTAGGGTATAATGGCACCGGTTTATGTTTTGTCACATATAAACGCTCTCTTCCCATTACTTTTACTTTGTGGATACTTTCCTCACTATAATCCTCCCTTTTGCTCCCTCTCTCTCTCGATCCCTCTGTCCAAGTTTTACAATTACAAAAAACCTATGTGTAGCTTTTTCGTAAGCTTCTTATCGTGCATTACAACATTTCCATTCATACGTATTTTTTTATCCTTCAGCAGCAATGCTTTAAATATCAATGTAAACCAATTTTATTTGTCTTCCATGTTTGCTGCAATAACAATTTTAATATATTATGATTTTTAAAAAATTTTTAATTTAGTCACTCGACATGTACATGCAATGACATTTGTTGTTAAGTAACATAGCGTTTAAAGATATTAAAGTAGAATGGAAAAAATAAAAAAGAATAGCTTGATTTAGAGATATGTTGTATATATATATAATATTCTTTTAGATTTTGCACGCTCTCAAAATTGTACAGCAACCAATTGAGAATATACTCTTACTTTTTCTCCTTTCGCTTTTACTTCTTCTGTGTGCATAAATACAAAAAAATGCTAAACTCGAAAAAAACTCATTTAAGTTACAACTTAAATAAACAATATGTCATAAAATAATAATTGAAGAGAAAAAGTAGATAAATATCATTAACAAAAACAACAATATTTATACCATCATTATCATTAAGTATCATATTTATACATGATAATTATCAATCTTTCACAATGTCGTTGGCTAAAATTTATTTTTGTGAAATAGAATTATTTGTACCCTTACACAATTATCCATATATTATATTATATTATATAAAACACTTATTCATACGTTTATACAAATATTATAAATAAACAATTTGCACATCAATACACATGGATAGAATAATAATAATAATAAAAACAAATTATGAATATATGATTTAAAACTTGACATTTTTAAACGATTTTTATATAACCCCCACACATCCACATGACCCAGAAGGAGGTGTTTCAGGAACTTTGCAAAATATACAGCAAAACTGAATCGACTAGACAGGTATGTTCATGTGTCCATATGTCCGCCTGTTGTTGGCACTGACAACAGGAGCGAACATAAAGAAGTCGCCGACAGATATCGGAAGAGTTTTATTTTCTATTTTATAGTCGTTCTACCATGAAAGTCTTTTAAAGAGAAATATGGTAGATGGGACTAGAAGAACATTTACTAGTGTGTCGATATTTTCTCATAATTACCCCAGGCATTGATGATATACCATAAATGGGCGTCATCGAATTATTACACTTATTCGTGTTGACTTTTCTGACCCAACCCTAAAATAGTTGATTAGTATGCCACGCCCATTTTATTATTTATACCCGTACATGTGAAAATAATCAATTAGTCCACGTGCTTGAAGTGTTAAAGATGGTGGGGTCCCTCTACCTTTTTTTCTATCAATCGATTCAAATTCACGTTTTAAATCAGAATCTTGTTCTGAAGTGTATTAAAACCGTGACTGTTTGTCTATCTGCCCATTTCAAGTTGACGCACAACCTCCGCGTGGTACCACAGGTTGCCTTTACTTCCATCTTGGCAGCGAGCTAATGTGCGCAGCGAACACATCGATTTCTAAATCAAGTGTTTGATGGCCTGCAAACATTTGGTGTACAAAATGGGAGAAGGCGCACGCACGACCGAAACGCGTGGCATTCTCTTTTGCAAGAGGCCAAAGACCTACATAGGTTGTAATCGGCCAGTAATGATAATGATTTGAAAGCAGGTTAAGTAAAGATATGTTATATACCATCATAAAGTTATACATATAGTAGTGGATGAAAGAATCACACTTTTTTAATGTCCTTGACCGATATTATTTTTCTTCAATTATTATGAAAATAAAGGAAATAAATTTAGTAAAAAATTATATTAATTACATTCATAATTGTTGGCTCTCTGTGTATGTGTAAAAGAATACACAAATAAAATCTTATAATATATATATACAAACAAGTATTATGTGCCAAGCGTTTATATATAAAATAATTCAGATCTACAACATAAAAAACTATTACGAATAACCACAAAAAAAAAAAACAAATAATTTAATTACAATATTATAAACGCATATGTACATACAATCACGCACATTCGTTTCTTAGCACTTAAGTTTATTTACAAAATAATTTTGTTATTAACTAAAATGAACCAACTCCATTGTAGAATTATTGGCTAAAAAGAAAGGATTTAAGATGAAAAAAAAACACATTTTGGCAAGAAATTTAAAAAAAAAAAGTTAGAAAATTATAATTCACTGTTGAATACCCTTCAGCCACAGAGCCTAATAAAATGACAGAAACTAGCAAAGATCTCTTTGTAAAGTGTTTAAAATGTTAAAACATATAAAACATAATTTATTTAGTAATTTTTCCGATTGTGACAATATGCCGAAAAAAGGAATTTAGAAAGGGTCAATTAAATGTTAATGACATATGATGTATGTATATAATGTATGATGTAACGGAATATATATGGGAGAAATGTGTGTTTTCAGTTTAGTATGTAAGTACAAATTTATTGTAAATGGCTTTGAACGGTTTTTAAATAAGTAGTCCTTTAAGTGGTTTACAGTTTTATACCCTCCACATAAGGTACTAAGGTACGACAAGTTGGTCAGTCTATTTGCAACACTCAGAAGGAGGCGTCAGAGACCTTAAAAAGTATTAATAATAATAATAATAATGCATGGCAATGTTTTACAAGCTTAAACGCCTATTCGCCTGTCAAACCAATCTCGACTTTCATGGTAATATTCTTAACTGTCGGTGGGTTACCAATCTAGCGCGCCACTTGAATACAAATTCCAGCTGAAAAACTCTCACTTTTTTCTTCAGTTGGATTTGAACCCGTCTCCTAAGACAAAGTCTTAGCTCATTCTGCTACTGAAAGGATACACAAACTACATTGAGCTAAAATTTAATGCACACATTTATATATATACTTCGTGAAGATCGATTTAAAAAAAAAACAAAATCGGTTAAGAACCTCGCCCTTAACCGAGAAACACCTTTTTATCTACTACTTTATTATCTACTAAAAACTGAGCTATAAAGTTGAAATTTGATTTACATATATATAATTACTCCATCCATCGTTAAGCCAAAAATGGGCGTGATCAGATAACAGAAAAGCTTATAATTTACAAAAAATCGCATGCAAAGCAAAGCCCGACTCGCAAGTTGATTAGTTAATTATGTAAGATCGGCACTAGTTGTCATTGGATAAGCAAGTGAAAATGTCTAATTATGTATGACGTATGCCACGCCTATTAGTCGTGGAGATGTGGAGGGTATTTAAGATTTGGCTTATACGCCAAATTTCGTTCTTTTATTTGTTCATATAAAGTTGTTGAAGGGTATAACAACAACAACAACAACAACAAAAGCAACTATAATAAATAATCTAAATTGAAAGCGTTTCGAATTTAATCAACAAAATTCTAAAATTCAGGTACATACTCTAACTTACAAAATTGTTACAAAAGAAATTTGAAAAAAGAAAAAACATATGAAGAGGGGATAAAAGTAAAAAAAAATTCTTTAAAAACCTATATATCAACATCCTCATTACCCATATTTTGTACTTCTCTAAAGATTTTAAAGTATTTTAAACTCATTATTTTTTCCTTCTCAAGGAATTTTTCTGTTATTTTTTTTCTTTTTTTTTCAATAAGATGTTATGTGCACTCACACAGAACATATTGTAGAAGAAATTTGTTTGTCATTGAAAAACCAATCAACTATAAAAAATACACACATACGTATATACAAATGTACGTCTTAAATTATGCTAAGTGCTTTTATGATGGAAAGTCAGACTTGAGGTGGAAATTATGTAAAATCAATCATATAGAATATTTTTTTTCATAAATAAAAAACAAACATTGAAAACGTGTCATTCATTCTCATTAGAGTCAGGTTAAAAAAAAATAAAAATTAATGTAATTTATGTGAGATTGGTACCAGTTGTCATTTGAAAAGCAAGTGAAAATGTTATAGTCGCTTGTACCCAAACGTTTAATACCCTACATCACAAATCATGTTAATAATGAGTTCAGTGGTATCGGCAAAGTCCCTTCCTGAACTGTGGTTATGTGAAAAGGGGTTCCATCGCGTCTAAATTTTGCACAGCTGATTGACTATTTCTCACCCAATTTTGTTATAGTATTCAGGAATATAAAGAATTATATGAAATAATATTTTTTTAAATTAATCTTTATTGAATTTGTTGATGTGTCTCTAAAGAAAACACTTCGCTTGCTTGTAGAAGAAATACTTATTGATTTACTTTTTTAAGGCTTGTACAAAATTGGATATATCGTATTCTTCGTCGTATTGTTGTTCCGACCATAATTCGGGTAAATTTTGTAAAATTGTGTTAACTGTAGTTGGGCCCGATCTTTGATTTTTCTTACTACTACCAACACAGCTGGTGGTGTTGTTATCGTCATCATTCAAATTGAACAAGTCGAAAAGTTGTCCGGTGGCCATAGTTTCTAGGCTGGCATTTTCGGTAGTAACTACAGTATTGGCAGTTAGAATTTTGAATTTTTGTAAACCCATAATTTTTTCCTCCAAAGATTTGCGTGTAATCAGGCGATAAACGTTGACAACTTTCTTTTGGCCAATACGATGAGCACGATCCATAGCTTGCAAATCTTTCATGGGATTCCAGTCATGTTCCACAAAGATTACAGTATCGGCACCAGTCAGATTGAGACCCAAACCGCCCACCTAATTAATTATAAGAAAAATATATAATCAGTTGTAATCAGGAACAGGATATTTATAACTATAATTAAAGGTAAATATCACGTATAATGGTTTGATTTAACAGATAGTAGAGGATGGCGGATTAGATACCTACATTAGTCGAACTATTTTCATACCCTGCACCATTTCTGGCAAAAGATATATTAAGTTTGTGTGGACTCCTAATCGGCAAATGCCACTCAGAATGTACATCTGAATGGATTAAGAAATTTAATTAAATTCGAAATTGATTGCTATAATTTTTCGATCTTTTAATCGTTTTTATACGGATTTTGCTTTTGTAAATATCATTTAATTAAATCGTTAAGTCCAATCTCTGATTGTAATATAAAATTTTTGCTACAAACCTGAGTTGTAAGCAGGAGCACGTCTATGCTAGGGTCTGTATTAAATTTATGAACTATATCCTGCCGCATGGAAGCAAGAACACTACCGTCAAGCCGCAAATAAGTGACACCCGGCAAATGTTTACGTAACAAATCCTTCTCCACTATATCCAACATGGCCTTCAATTGACAAAATATTAAAGCTCGATGTTGTGACACCGATTCTGTTTGTACACCAATACCACAATCCAACAATAATTGTCTAAAAATAGCAAAAACAACAGCAACAAAAAGAAGAAGAAGAAGAAGACATTACAAAATTGGCCAATCATGTGATCTGATCACACTTACTTTAAAGCTAGCAATTTGGTTGAATGGTCAATATCATCAAGAGACGTTTGATTTCTGATGAGCTCCTGATGAATGCGCTCGTATTCGGGGTGTTTGGTGGTAAGCACCAATTTCGGATGATTGCATACATTCTGCAAATATCGTAATGCATGAAATATGTGCGTTTTGGATGTATTTTCTTTTCCGAAATTCTCCAGACACTCTTTCAAATCGGAATTAAGATGAATACGACTAAAGTCCTCATACAAACGTTCTTGCAATGGACTCAGGTCACACAATAAATCTTGCGTGATTTTTGGTGGCAAATCTGTCAACACATCTTCTTTCACGCGACGCAATAAAAACGGTAACACTTGACGATGCAAAGCCTCCATAGCCAGTACACCAGCCTCTTGTTCTTTGGCTGAACTTTTCGTTTCGCGTGATACCAAAATTGGTCGCGAATAGCGGACAATGAATTGTTTTTCTGTGCCCAGAAAGCCGGGCATCAAAAAATCAAACAGAGACCACAATTCCAAGACATTGTTTTGTATGGGTGTGCCCGATAAAATCAAACGATGATTGGCCTTTAACATTTTAATGGCCTTCGAGCTTTTCGTTTTGCCATTTTTAATTATGTGACCCTCATCCAACACGCAATAGTTCCAGTGAAGGCTGCTGAAAAAGTCAATATCTTTGCGGACCGTGTCATAGGAGGTGACAATAAAATTATATGTCTGCCCAATACTGCAACGCATTAATTCACGGCTATTCGGCAGCCCAATGTATGCAATCGGTTTCAAAATATTGAAATTTTGCAAAAATTTTTGCACTTCATATACCCAATGGCCGGTCAGGGAGGGTGGACATATAACCAAGCTGGGTAATTCCGTGGAATTATTCAAGCGCCTCTCATAGTGATCACCGACAATGATACAAATGGCCTGTAGCGTTTTTCCCAATCCCATATCATCGCACAGTATTCCATGTAGATTATATTTATTGAGAAACCACAACCAATTGACGCCAGCTTGCTGATATGGCCTCAATTCTACATTAATCGGTACGGGAATCTGATAATTTGGTATCGATTTGGGTGCAAACAAATAATCGAGAAATTCACGATCACGTGTCTTGCGTGCCTGCAACTCTGACGATTTAATCTCATATTTTATTGCGCCGCCCGTCTCCTTTGTATGTGAGTCCAGTGGCATTAATTGAATAAGGGTAGCGAAGCAATGGGTGGCGAGCAAACGTACGCATTCATCCGGATCACTCATACAACCCAAAAGTGGCACCACCAACAGCACAATGTACGGCACAATTTTCATTTGCAGTTTATCAACAACTCGGGCAATCGCCTCCACAGATCCCTGCCGCTCGATAACATTTTCAATTTTGCCCAATAATTGTAATAAATTGTTCACCAGAAAATCCATGGTACGACAAGCATCAATGTCAGCCAGCACTGATATGCAGCGTGCGATCATATGGCGTATCTAAGAGACAGCACAAAACAAGTAAGAAAAGTAAATTGGACTTGGGTCGAAACTTAAATATACCCTCCACATTTACATACAAATGGTGGGCAGTGCAGATATATGATAACGTCATTTATTGTGGTATGCATTAGGTATTACCTCATAAGTCAGGGTTTACGCTAAATACGTTTTTTTTGTAAATTGTAAATTGTAACAGATGGACATACGGACGGACGTATCTAGATCAACTCAGTTTTTAATGCTGAGTGTTGCAGCAAATGATATGTCAAACTTAAGTATCCAGTGTGGAAGGTATTAAAAATATTTACAACTGCTAATAAATTTGGAGTAAATACCACTTTCAAAGGATGCGCTACCAGAGTACCCATTGATGACAACATTTGAAATAAAGTCTCATGGAAACCGTGATGCAAATGAGGTGCAGCCACTTCAATCAATTGCAGCGTAGTAATTAAATCGTTACAATTTTTGGTATCTACTATAGCTTCTGCCAAATCACTCATACAAGGACTGGTGTCCACATATTGACGAATCCTTGTAAACATCAATTCCTCAAATACTGGAAGTTTGTTGATCAGTTCAACATTGAAATGTTTGCACAATTTCGCAATAGTTGTAGCTGAGCCAAGTCTTTGTATGCGAGCATATTTCAATTCGGTGTCGTTCACATCCAAGGGAGTGACATCACCACCACCACCGGCACCAGCACCAGCTGTAGCTAATATTTCGTTTAATGGCGGCCTACCAGGTCCCCGAGATGTGCTTGCCGTACTAGCTATAATTAAAGGACAACCGTCCCGGCTATTGGATAAATTCTGTTGCATGCTTAATGACAATATGCCATAATAAACGCACGCCACACTAGCATTTGCTGAACTTGGCGGTATTGTTTGTTTTAACGTCAATTCGAAATTCATCTAAAAATTGAATGTAAAGCAATAGTTATGAAATGATGACATACTAGGACTGGTAAAAAGTCAACTTACAATTTTTGGTGTAAACTCAACATCACTCTTAAGCAACATACATAGATTAGTTAATATTTTACTGTTTGGACTAGGTTTTCTATCACAAATTTGTGCCATCAGTTGTACCAAAAATTCGGCCGACAACTCCTGCAATAGAAGGCAGCCTTCCTGCTTAATTGACTCCATCAATGGCTTCACTATTGGATTTAATTTCTCTGGAAGACACTGCAAACAAACTATGGCTCCAGCTAAAGCTGCTTGACTCCGTACATTATAAACCATTTGCTCGGTGTAGGTTTGTTGGAGGGAGTGTTGTAAACCCTTTTGACGATCTTTTAACATTTCAAGTGTTTTCGGCTTTAAAGGTGATGATCCATTAACATCAAGCGATATTAGGTTGGTAACAAGACTAGCTATTTGATTGTAGGGAAGTGTTCTGGATGGATTGAAATCATTTAAAGGAATTTTATATTGCTTGAACATCGCAATGAGATCATGTGCTTCTTGGAGTAATCTAGACATGAACAAGATAACAATTATGAAAAAATATTAGGTCAATAACAACTAAAATCAAAGTATTGTAGTATCATCAAAGATGTGCGAATGTTTGTAACTCCCAAACGGCAAATGCCACACCCACACACATATTCAATTATACCGATGGATTCAGTAGCAAAATCTGAATCATTTTAATCAAGTCTGTCTGTCTGTAAATGTTTTTTTTTAAATATCGAAAAAGCGTGGCGCCGTGTTGACTTTACTCCCCAGATATAAAAATTACCTTCCCATTAAGAAAACACTCGTATATTGGATACGGGTTCGACTGTGGGACGTATCGAACCCGCGATCTTCTGTCTATTAAATGATACGACTTCACCGACCCTAACATTTTTACTTGTATAATTAGTTCGCACATTTCTCTTAAAAACCGTTTTATTTTAAATGAAATTCAACAGTTACTTAGTATGAAAGTGTGGTCTTACCTAGTAAAAGACATTGAGCCCTCATCATAATATAAAGTTTCCGCTACACAACTTAAAAGTCTCTCTTGAAGTTTCTGGGGTCCGGGACGTATGATGGTATCATTTTGAGCCCAATAAGCAATAATCAAACTGCAAACCAAACGCTGTACAGCGGATTGTGAGTTCAGATGACCCAACAACACCTTCACGTAACAGTCTATGGGACTTTCAATGTCGTCCGTGTATGTGATACCAGGGGCGGGTTGAACTAGATAGCGTGATAAAAATCCTATAGCTTGTGCTGCCAAGATGCGCGCTCGCATGTAATTTTGTTCTCTTACTTCCAAAGGTGTTGACTCACTGCCACCTAAATATAATTTTTGCGTAACGGTGGAATTGGCATCACCCAATTCATAGTCTAAACGTTGCCGCTTATGACCCGCAACACTTGTGGTCGCAATTCCAGTTGAGGCATTGATTAATGCCGATGGATCGAACGCTAAACGAGGCGGCTGCATTGCTAAACAAATCCAGGAGGAAACGAATGGACAAGCGGCATGTAACAGTGCACCCAAGTCTGCATTATTGATCAATTTTAACCACACGTCTGCCGCCAATTCTTGAATATTGGAATGCGGCTCCACTAATATACGCTGGTAAACATGTCGCAAAGCCTCTTGAACGAGTTTCCACTGCCAATCAACGACACCGATATTTATTTTCAGATTTTTCGAATCGAAACTAAAATCATTCTCATTTGGCTCAAGAGCTACTTTAACATCTTTCATGTTATGAGCATTGGTGTTATTTGTAATGAGGGTTTTTAGCGTGATTAGGGTAGATTTTCGTACAGAACTGGAGCTGTGCGATAGGAAAGGCCATAAACGCGGCACCAATGTAGCCATTGACTCCATTCTATAAATGATACAAATTAATAATGAATTAAATAAATCGATTTCTTACTCACTGAATCCAATTGGAAGCATTGGGCAATGATAGAATGGCTGCCAAAAGGCCCATAAAACTGTTGGAGGCCGATGTCAATTCATCCTGATCTAATAATAGATCCCATAACATTTTCACCATTGAAGAGACTTGTACGGGACTCAATAGTTTCGGTAGCCATGTAGCTACTGGTATTAGGGTAGACGCTGCAACAGCTCCAACATCATCCACCCCATCAAACAGACCCATCAATATATCCGATATGGTTTCGGGTAAATAAACGGGTAATAACTTTTCCTGGACAACAAAAATATATTTGAGTCCCAGCAAACCGCCGTGACGTACTTCCCATTCTTTTTGTTTCAATAAAGTGCGCAAAATGTGAACAACATTCAACACTTGCTGTTCACCCATCTCTTTGACAATTGTACCCAAAACTTGGGCGCACGTCTCACGAACGGGCGCCACCACTTGATCAGTAACGAAATCGCCGAAACGATCTAAACAAAGGACACACAACAAACGTACAGCTGCATCCTCTAACCACATGTTGTGAAATATTTGCATCTGTTGTGCAATAAAAATAAAAATTACAGCAACATTATAAACAAACGAAAGAATTATTTGTGAACGTGCAAGTACGCACCTCTTCGCGGGTCATATTTAGTCCTTTACCCGCTCCCGTTGCATGCTGATTGATAAGTTCACGTAAAGCGGTGGCTGCTCCGTGTCGTACTTCCCACTTTGGATGAAACAAATCAACATACAGACGTGCACAGAAATTCTCCAATGGCCAATTAACCGCATCTAACCATTTCCCAGTGGCATCAGGCACTGGATCTAAAATTAATATAAACACACCTTAAGTTTAGGGATGGATATGTATATCACTTTGTCAAAACGTTTGCAACACGTTTGAAGAAGACTTCAGACACCCAACACAGAGTATATACTGGGTTTTTAATAGCGACATAACAATTTTGTATTGTAATACAAACGCATCCTTAAACGTTTTTCATGATCTGTCAATGTAAAAATGTCAGTCAGTGTTAACATTTTTATAATTAACCCATTAAGTGATCGCCCACAATTTAAAAAAAAAACCGTTTTCAGCTTTTAAGCTGAAAAGTAATGGTGGATCTGCCACGCCCCTTATTCGTATCTAGGCTTGTGTATTAACTCACCTTGCAAACTGTAATATATTTCTTGACGTTGCCATCCTTCACCATTTTTTATTTTCTTTTTTTCTGTTTCATCCGATGAACCATTACTGGCATTGATATTAGTGGCATTATTGCTGCCAGACGGGGTGGCAGCATTTTGGCGGGCCTTCCTTTTCGCTCGATTCATTTCCCGAATACTTAATGGCTGGCCATTGGCCGTTATCGATGGTGTATTGTGCTTGATATTGAGTATATGTTCGACGGGTATTTTCTCTTCATTAACATTATAATCATTGATGGTATTGGGACGCATCATGTCCTCATCGGAGATCATGTCATTCAAGTTAAGACCCAATTTGGCAGCTTGAGCCAAGCCTAGCTTTTCATTTAGTAAAGCTCTTTGACGGTACAAGCGTTCTGTTGCCGTATCGTTAGTATTGCCGGACGGCGATACAATCTCATCGAATTCTGTACCTTCGGAACCGATCAGACGTGCTCCCTTCTTAAGCACCTGATCCAAATTGAATTCGGCAAATGTTAAATAACGTTCTTTATGGTTGCAATCACTGGCTACCGTTGAAACGGTTGTATTGGTGGTGGTTGAAGAGTCATTCGACTGGCAGCTGTTATCATCATCTTGTGCTAAATTATCATCTTTTTTAATTTCCTTCTTAAGCACACCCGCATTAGTGGCCATTGTTTCGGGTCTCCATTGCGGCACATTGGCAAGAATAGCTTCAACAGATTGTGATGCTGCTATTCGAGTCTCCCATGAATTACTGTGCAAGTAGCCGATTAAACGATTTAATAAGACGTGCAATTCTTGAGGGTAGAGTTTCTGTACTTCACCAATTTGTTTAGCTGCAGCACGACGCGTCACGGTCGTAGATCCCGATTCCAGTAGAATAAATAAACGATCAAGTCTATTTAAAAAAATCCATAAATCAGTATTAGAAAACTCAACCTATTGAACTCAACATGAAAAAGAATTATAACAAGTGTTCTATTATATTTTTTTTGATTTATAACATTTTTGCTTCTCATGTTTAAGGAAATATCAACACCCACTCACCGAGATGTCATTTTGTCACACGTTTCTTAACTTTGTAAGGTTTAATGTAAACTTTAGCTGGCTGACACTGTTAACTAAAAAATCTCGTCTTTTTCACCTTCCCGCCTTTTCTGTTACCTAAAAATGTAATAAAATTGGAATTAAAATTAACTGGAGTAAGAGTGCCTAACCCACTAACTCTTGATGATGTCATCTTTACATAGCACACAATAATAAAGATTACCGCTTAAAACCAACAAAATTATAATATAAACGTATATACCCTTTCTGTACCCTTCACCATTTGTGGCAAAGGACTTCCGATCGATTCAGAATCAATTTAACTATGCCCGTTTGTCTGTCCTTTCAAAACTGCAGATCACATTTTTGGATAAATTTCGTACAATAACATTGTGCAGGCCCAAACAGGAACCGCAGCGAAAATGAACCGAATTGAATAATTTTTAGAACCTCTTTATATCGCAAAATCAAAAAAAAAAAATTAAATTTGATTTTATGTTTAATCAATGCAGTCTCCAGTACTACTGATGCAAAGAGATGACGAACTTATTTCTTGAGAAATACCATATACAGTGTTTTTTTTTTACTTTATTTCCCCTTAATAAGAAGAATGTGTTTCATTAATAATAATGGTCTATATGAGTTTGCGCACACTTGAACACTATTTCATGAAATTATAATTGAAGAATTTTTCAGCGTAAAGGGTGTCACATTTCATTTGCCTGCACTTGTGATTCATGATCATTCATAATTGTTTATATGATGTAGATCAGATATGAGCAGCATGAGGCCCGCAAGGCTTCTCGTTCTGAATTGATTTGAAGATATCCGCTTGTCCCTGGATTTTTATATAAACTGTTGGAAAATTGCATGCGTTCCATTCGTTTGATAAAAGGATAATGATTTAGTGCAAACGCTTTCTACTCGAAACAGATCCAATCGCACTGGTTTTAGATAGAACCCCTTCTCATATAATGTCCAGTCACCGATAATTGTTTTGGCATCAAGTTAAACTGTTTTAAATGAAATTGTTGCTCTATTGCATCACTTTGCGGCGGCCCAGGTACGAATTTCAATTTTGTACTTGACCCGCTTGACAAAACAAATCCTGATGCCTGCTTTAAGGCTAAACTTAATCTTTTTTAAATAAATGGTTTTTTATTAAAGAACAGAGTAAGTTTTCCAACGTTTTCTTATCACTATTATTTACGTGGCCTCAATCATATAAATAGTATATATACGTCGTGTACATATTACACTATTTTAAATAAAACAACTTATTATGCCATACACTATATGCTTTTGTACATTATTAGTATATCCATGCAAATGAACACTTTGCTACGCAACCATAATAAAAGCACGACTGTTCGGTTACGGTATTATAAGATTGCTTGCTTACCCAGTTATTATACATATATATGCATGTATGATTCTCCCCCATACACATACCACTATTATGTTTACATTTCACATGTATTTACAATATAAAACAGAACAGAACCGAACAGAATTATTAAGAAGGCTAAATGTGGCTTAAGCTAAATCTTGAATGCTCGTCACTTATGCAATGCGCTCTTATACTTCAAGAGTAATACGGAAGAAATCATTAGAAATGTACTTTTTTAGTTGTGGGCCGTGCCATTTGATCCTGCCCAACAGCCAGCTTACAGAGCTTACCAATACTTGAGTCGGGATTTCAATTGATTTTTCAGTTTTTAAGGCAGTCCTGGCTAACTACTCCAAATTCTATTTGCTAATGTTTTGCTTTTAGAAAGAAAAATTAGATTGTTTGAAAGTTGATTTATACATTTCTTATACAGCAGCTCAGCCTGAGTCACAATTTAAGTGGGTTGTGTGAAGGACTTGAAGTTAAAATATTCAGTTCTTTTGATGGAATATATTCACCGCGTAAAATTCTGTTCTACATTAAAATGACGTCTCTGCTAGCAACGACTGTGCAGTTACAAGCTATATAAACGTACAGCTAGCTCTTGACATACAAACAAAGAATGTAATTTATTGAATGGTACACACATATAAATATTATATATATATATTGCAATGAACTTTTCACACCCAATTAAAAAGGCATTATCGCACTTTCAAGCTATAAGCTTCCTGCCTGCCCAATTATTTGGATATAATTTTACAATTTTAACTCATATATATACATAAATGCACAATTGATTATACTATTTGTTTCGTAAGAAAATTTGGCAACGTACACATTCACATACACATTTTTGCACCAAATGAAAATATTATTTTGGCACTCAGTAAACACCCATCGATTGGTTATGACATCTGAGACGTTCTTTTTTCAGTTTCACTAAGGGTTTTTTTTTATGGCGATTTATTACTATATGAAATGATCCAACTGTTTTAGAATGTCTCGACTTCCTAGAGAAAGCAGCGGTGGCGGCCATCGTCAAATTTATACTGACAGAGATTAGCTGCGGGTACGTCAATTTAAGGCTGCAAATAATGTTGCCAGATCATTTTGTGTTGTTTTTTCAGTGCAAAAAGAATACCATATTATATACTTATAATATATTCTTTTTTTACATAGTTATTGATTTCATATACTCTTTAAGAGATCTCATTTCGTGGTTAAAGCAGAGTAAAAATATTCTTAAATAAGTTGTGAGCTTGATATTAAATATCTTATGGCTGAAGCAGAATTCATGCATTACTCTTTTGCTGAGTAAAACAATACATCCACAGCATATGACCTCTATATTATTATTGCAATAAATCCAAGAAAATATAAATACAACAAACACATATTTTTCTGATTTGTTCGTCAATGCAGCATGCATGCAGCATAGATGTTGGGAGATGAAAAATTTGCATTGAATAATGCCTACAATCAACTCTGAAAGTCTCAAAAGTGAACAAAAGCCACAAACATCTTGCACTTTTTTCCTAAAATTCAATTGATTTATTAAATCCACTGATCTAGTATATTTCATAAAGTATACATCACTGCTGCTAGGGGGGTGATTTGTATTAATACAGAATAGTTTTGTAGTGCTGTGAATTTTTCTCGGTACTATAATTTTCAATATAATATTAAAATAATGTCGAATTTGGGACCTAAAAAGGATGGTGGTCCGAATATTGAATTCTTTAATACATCAGAGTCATTACAAGGCTTTGAAACGATTCGATTATGGTTGCAGAAAAATTGCAAAAAAGTGAGTACCAAGACAAGATGGCGTTCAAGAATCAAGTTAATCATTACATACCTTTTTCATTTTAAGTATCTGGCAAATAGTAGTGAACCAATAAGCAAGGAAAGCTTAGCCCAGTTAATTATTCAATTTCTTCAATATGTTGAAGCGAAATTGGGAAAGAACTCTATAGAGCCACCAGCGACTCGTATACCGGTAAGTGTGGCCAAACATGGATATATATCAATAACAAAAAAACATAAAAAGTCGTTTGAATATGTTCGTTTGTATAATCTTTATTGGTTTTCAGATGCGTTGTTTCTTGGATTTTAAGCCCAGTGGAGGTTTATGCGTAATATTTTCGACCATGTTTCGCTTTCGTGCCGAGCAGAGGGGTAAAAAGTTTGACTTTTCTGTTGGAAAAAATCCTACCCGTAAGGATCCGAACATTCAATTACTTATCGATATTGAACAGGCGCTTGTGGAAGCTGATCTATATCGCATTCCTTATATATATATAAGATCCGAAGTCGATAAACAATTGTCGACACGATTGCGTGAAATTTTGGCTACTAGACGGGTGGAAATTGTATCAGATGAAGAAGATGCTACACATATAATTTATCCTGTTGTGGATCCCCATCCAGATGAGTATGCACGACCGATTTTTAAGCGTGGTAACCATGTCATGTTGCATTGGTATTGTTTCCCGGAATCATATGACACTTGGATCGTTAATACATTCGGACTGCCGGATAATGTACCAGAAAATCCCGAATCTCCGCTTGAACGTTGGCGCGTATCAGCGTCATGGCTCTTAGACTTGGAGCAATATAACGAATGGATGGCTGAGGAGGATTATGAAGTAGATGAGTTAGGGAAGAAAAAAATGCACAAACAGTGTTTGTCTGTGGAGGATATTATGTCATTTGGTGTGGATGAAAAGAAAAAGTCGAGCAGTTCAAGTGCAGCCAAACAAAAACGAAAAAGATCACCATCCCCTTGTTCATCCAAGTCTGGTAAACGCAAGCGATCCCCGGCAGTTCTCCATAAAAAGTCTCGCAACGAGGACGATGACGAGGATCTCACCCGTGACATGGATGATCCACCATCGGAAACTAATCTGCAAGAAGTTATGAAGTCATCATCGTTACAATCCACAGCTAGCCCAGCTCCCGGTAATAA
The DNA here is from genome assembly GCA_963971445.1 of Ornithomya chloropus. NCBI lineage: Eukaryota > Metazoa > Arthropoda > Insecta > Diptera > Hippoboscidae > Ornithomya > Ornithomya chloropus. The sequence goes on along the minus strand of OZ020529.1, from coordinate 12,332,356 downwards.
ATCTCGCATTGATAGTGAAATGATGCCCATTAAAGGTAAACGGGTGCTTCCTCTGCAATTGAAATAAATAAACACATTTTCTTTTTTACCCAACCAGGTGGCACTATAACTGATTTGGATGATGAAATGACGGGCGGTAGTGCTGCACAGGCCTTGTCCACGTGTGACGGTGAAAACTCACAAACTGGCAAAACAAGCGACAACAGCAATACCCAAGAATTCTCATCATCGGTTAAGGAGGATATGGAAGATAATGTGACCGAACAAACCCATCACATAATTGTTCCCTCCTACTCGGCCTGGTTTGATTACAATTCCATACACGTTATTGAAAAGCGCGCCATGCCCGAGTTCTTCAATTCGAAAAACAAATCCAAGACACCCGAAATTTATATGGCCTACCGTAATTTCATGATTGATACTTATCGCCTCAATCCAACCGAGTACTTGACTAGTACGGCTTGTCGTCGCAACTTGGCCGGCGATGTATGCGCCATTATGCGCGTACACGCCTTCCTGGAGCAGTGGGGTCTCATCAATTATCAAATTGATGCAGAACTGCGCCCTACTCCAATGGGTCCACCACCCACATCTCATTTCCATATCCTATCCGATACCCCGTCGGGTTTGCAATCATTAAATCCTCAAAAAACTCAACAGCCGTCAGCAGCGAAAAGTTTACTTGATTTGGATAAGAAGCCAATTGTTGCTGGTGCCATAAAAGAAAGTAAAGAGGATTCATTGGATAAAGCACCGCTCACTATCAAAACTGAGCCCATAGAAAATGGCTCAACTGCCTCGGGTCAGTTTGGTTTAAAGTTGGATCAGTATGCAAAGAAACCGGCAGCAATGAAAAATCGCACGGCAGCCAGCATGTCACGTGATTGGACTGATCAAGAAACTCTTCTGCTTCTGGAGGGCTTGGAATTATATAAGGACGATTGGAATAAAGTGTGCGAGCATGTAGGCACACGCACTCAAGATGAATGCATTTTACATTTTCTACGCTTACCCATAGAAGATCCATACTTGGAGGATGATGGCGGCTTCCTTGGTCCTTTGGGCTGCCAACCAATACCTTTCAGTAAGTCTGGCAATCCCATAATGTCAACGGTTGCTTTTCTCGCCTCAGTAGTAGATCCGCGAGTGGCTGCCGCAGCAGCTAAAGCTGCCATGGAAGAATTTTCTGCAATAAAGGACGAGGTGCCGGCCACCATTATGGACAGTCATATGAAAAATGTCGAAAAAGCTTCCGCTGCCGGGAAATTTAATCCTACCTATGGATTGGCGAACAGCGGCATTGCCGGTACTGGAATAGATAAAGAAGATCCAAATGATCCAAATTCAATTAGCGCAGGTTCAGCGGAAGAGGATGGCATGAAAGATATATCTAAAAAGGATGGTATGATGATGAATCACATAAATCGAAAAATTTTTTATAAAATTTTAACTTGTTCTCCTTCCATTCATTTTAGATGTTGGCGGCCCCATAAATGTAAAAGATATAAAAAATGAGGAAAACAATGTTGAGAGTGAGGGTGGTTCAAACACAAAGGACAACGATCCCGCCAAACAAGTCTTTAACGAAGCCAATGTACAAACCGCAGCCGCAGCTGCATTGGCCTCTGCTGCCGTTAAAGCTAAACACTTGGCTTCTCTGGAAGAACGTAAAATTAAGTCCTTGGTGGCGTTGCTAGTAGAGACTCAAATGAAAAAATTGGAAATCAAATTGCGTCACTTTGAAGAATTGGAAACTACAATGGAAAGAGAGCGAGAAGGTCTGGAATATCAACGGCAACAATTAATAACAGAACGTCAACAATTCCATTTGGAGCAGTTGAAAGCAGCTGAGTTTCGAGCTCGCCAGCAAGCTCATCATCGTTTACAGCAAGAGCAACAATGGCAAATAGCACCAGGTGCTCCCAGTGGTAGTGGTGGTGGTATTAGTGGCAGTGGCGGTGCCGGTGCCGGTCCCTCTGGAGCTTTAGCTTCGGGTCATGCACTTAGTGGAAGCGGAATGGGGGTTGGTGGCTCTTCAGTTGGTGTTGTCAACATGCCCGGTGGAAATGGCGCTACATCTGCACCTTCTCAAGGGGCCGCATCAACTACAACAAACATTTCTCATACTCCTGGAGCACCAGGTGCCGTAAGTGCTCCATCATCTGGGCCAGCAGTAAATCCCATAGGTTCGTTTTGCATAAATGACATTTTTGTACAAACCTAATCAAATTTAATACGTTAGATACCAATGCGCCAGGCATGTCCCTACCATCATCTGATGGCCCTATCGGATCATCAGTTATTGGTCAACAATTACCACAAATAAACGCTGCGGCGACAATTCCATCAGCTCACATTGCAGCAACTATCCAATCACCAAATGTTACCGTACCATCGGCTACCAACATCACTACTTCTTAAGACGCAGCTTTTTTTTAATACAATTTAGTTTAAAGTTATCCATTCAACTTGCAATGCTCAAGTCTTGCACAAAAATAATTCAATTTCTTTGCATATTTTATTATGCAAAACAAAGTATTCATTAACTTTTAATGCGGTTTCGCTTTCAAATATTATATAGATCCGTGTTTATCGTCATTATTATTGCCAGAGTGAAATAGTTTTTATGATAAATAAACGGTATTTTCTAGACTAGTGCGAAAGCAAATCTTGTTGTTGTTGTATTCATTGCAGTAATAATTTAAATACGGCTTTAGTCAGAGATGTTTTGAATAACGGGACAAGGTATAAATCGCAACGACTATGATCAAGAAAAAAATACACCATTTTCTAATTGGAGTACGTGTAGAATATATTATTGGCATATATTTACTTGTTAAGCCCGCATAATTGTTCCTAAAATGAAACATACCACTATAAATTAATCTAATCGAATATTTAGAGTTTTCGTTGTTCTTTGTATAACGTGGCAACTCTATAAGGTTAGCGATTTTTCAAGGTAATGGAGTGGATCGTTTAATGATAACGATCTATGCCGATTGCAAATTTTTTATGTAACTTCAGAAATGTCAGATACAGAAAATAAAGTAAAAGCTTATTTTCTTTCTTATGTAAATAATCCACTGTAAAGAAAAAACTAAAAACTCACTTGCAGGTTATAACATGCAAAGCTGCGGTAGCTTGGGAGGCGAAAAAGCCGCTTACAATCGAAAATGTTGAGGTGGCTCCTCCGAAAGCAAATGAAGTGCGTATTCGAATTGTGGCGACCGGTGTATGTCACACTGATGCCTACACTTTGGGTGGTCACGATGCGGAAGGTACATTTCCAGTTATTTTGGGTCATGAAGGTGCCGGCATTGTTGAGAGCGTTGGCCCCAATGTAGTGAAATTTAAAACGGGTGATTACGTTATACCTACATACATTCCGCAATGTTACGAGTGTAAATTTTGCAAAAGCAATAAAACAAATCTATGTCAAAAAATACGCATCACTCAAGGTCAAGGTGTTATGCCGGATGGCACTACAAGATTTACATGCAAAGGACAAAAAATATTCCATTTCATGGGTACTTCAACCTTTTCCGAGTACACCGTTGTGGCAGACATATCTTTGGCCAAGGTAATGAGTTCACCCATGGGGTATAAGTTGTGTTCACTTTTTTAATCAATAATTTTTTATAGATTAACCCAAAAGCTCCTTTAGACAAAGTTTGCTTATTGGGGTGTGGCATTCCTACTGGTTATGGAGCAGCTCTTAACACAGCAAAGGTTTGATTTTTTAATAAAAATTTCTTTCAAAATCTGATCAATAATAATTGACAGGTGGAAGAAGGCAGCACATGTGCTGTATGGGGATTGGGTGCTGTTGGTCTAGCCGTTGGATTAGGTTGCAGGAAAGCTGGAGCCTCAAAAATTGTCGGCATTGACATTAATCCGGCAAAATTCGAAATAGCCAAAAAGTTTGGTTTCACCGAATTTATCAATCCCACAGATGTCGAAGGGAAGGGACCCATACAAAATTATCTCATTGAACACTATGAAGGCGGCTTTGATTACACCTTTGAATGCATCGGCAATGTTAAAACTATGCGTGCTGCGTTAGAGTCTACTCATAAAGGTTGGGGTACTTCAGTTATTATTGGGGTAGCAACATCGGGTCAAGAGATCAGCACAAGACCATTTCAGTTGGTGGTTGGACGTACATGGAAAGGTACCGCCTTTGGAGGCTGGAAAAGTAATTCTGATGTACCGAAATTAGTGGATGAGTATCTGAAGAAAGAACTGTTAGTTGATGAATTCATTACGCACACCATGCCACTGGAGCAGATCAACAATTCCTTCGATTTGATGCACGAGGGTAAAAGTATTCGAAGTGTTGTAAAATTTTAAATATTTTTTCTTTTCTTTATTGTGTTATGTAAAAATAATAATCGTTTGAACTCCGAGAGGTAAAACTCGAATTGAATTAGTGGAACTTTTTACTTAAGATGTATCAGATTTTTTTCTTAGAGTCGAACGTAAAAAAAACAAATGAATTACTCTGGAATATTACCACCTAACCATAATTTCTTGCTTCCATAAGTTAAAAAGATTCTTTAGACACTTTCCTGTGACGCAGCGTGTGCTCCTCTTCGATGCCGTGAAAATCTTCGATATCGGAAATAAATAATTTTTCATCATCCAGAAAGCTAAGTTCCTCATCGTGTAAACTGTTCTTAGAAGCAAGTAACGCTCTACTGGCTGATTGCTGGAGAGTGGCAGTGATGCGATTATATTTATGCTGCAAACTACTTAACACGGTAGCATCCGACCAATGATACCAGCTTAGCAGGAATACTACCAATATAAAAAATAAATTTGTGCTGATACCTGCAAGCAGAACAAAGTAGATATAAGCGAAACCTTTTTAATGAAATGTACGCCTACCAACAATAGCCGACATAACTGGTCGGTTGTACATAATATAACGCAGTCCGGTAAAATCTGCTACAATATATAATGAAACGGTGTAGAATTGTATTTTTTGTGATTGAATCTCCACGTAAACGTCGGTAATGGGATGTTGATCTTGTTCCAAGTATTGTGAAAACACTTCGACAGACACTTCTTGAAACTCTTCTTTTAAGCCCATTATCAAAAGGGGACTGAGAGCCCACGTAGATATGGTGCGCACAAGAGGTGAACGATAACGCATCATTACTGATCGGCAGGAATGACCCCTCAACAAAGACTCATGATCACGCATTTCTGCACATACCATAAACATGCCCAGATCCAAATTTTGTGGAGACTCGGGCATATCAATTTTAACAACGACACGGTACGCTTGTCCCACCATAAGCAACTGTTGTTTTTTTGTTAAAGAAACATGAGCGTTTGGGAATGTGCAGGGTGTACTCGTGTCCAGACATGTTCTTATTTGAAAATTTAATAAAAATTCATAAATTATAGAAAAAACATTCAAATTGTTAGACATACTTGAATTGCATATGAACCGGTCGCGTATGTGAGATGGGTGGCATATAAATATAATAGAAGGCTGCATACATAAATACAGCAGTCCATATTATTAAGGCTACTGCAAAAGCTAACAATCCTATACGTAAAATCAGTTCACGGAATGTGTTTATTTTTTCGTCAGTTGTTATTCGAAATTTATCGTAAATGTAAGAGGCAAAGTTCACTGCAGGATTAACGATATATCGTCGCCCGATATTGAAAGGATCCAAACAAAACACCATTAAACGTATTAATGCATTCATGCCGAAGGATTAATATAAAAAAACAACTTTATTACAGACGCAAAGTATTATCTTTTTAAAGGACAACACATTGTGATAAGCGGCTTTTTTTATTAAAACCTAATTAGTTGTGTACACATATCGTATTGTATAATTGAATGCTACAGCTAGCTAGACAGTGTTGCATTTACATAGGGTTGCCCAATTTTGAAAAAAATGCCTTTATTTTACTCGCGTTAAGAAATGATCGTTCTTATACGATTTCTATTGAAAACTATTATTCAAGCTGAAGTGGACAAATTTTGACAATTTTAGATAAAAATGGATAAAAAAAATAAGCAATAATATTACTTGCAAATACAATGCACATAAAAAATATATGACTCACTTTCTTTCGAAGCAGTTTCTCTGTTATGAAACGCTACAAAGCGAGATAAACAACGCTTTGATTATAGCTTAGATAAAATAAAAAAAATTGAAATTCTACTTTGGCAAACAATATATATGTATAAACTGGTGTACAATGAAAAATATTAAATATTTTTGTAATAAAAAAGAGAACAGACTTAAATAAAAAATTGGAAAAGCAAATATTTATTAAGAAGTTTAGAAATTTGCAAACTTTCACGCAAGCATTTAATAGCATCTTTGCTATTGACGCATTTAACAATGAGCAATTATAGACATCACGGTGGGGGTGGTGGTTACTGTGGCATAGAAATACGCAATATGCATCCCCGCATATCGCAAAATTTTACATATGTAAGCTCATGTGTAAAGTATATGATATTTATGTTGAATTTCATATTTTGGCTGTTTGGTGGGATGCTATTGGGCATTGGTCTGTATGCGTTTATGGACAAATGGGAGTCAACTGGATGGGTGCGTGTGGAGACTGTTTACGATGTCGTGCTAAACATATCTCTAGTCATGATGATTGCTGGTGTGGTAATATTTGTTGTTAGCTTTGCGGGCTGTTTGGGTGCATTACGTGAAAATACTTGTCTTTTAAAATTCTATTCAATGTGTTTGCTATTATTCTTCCTATTGGAAATGGCTATTGCCATAATGGGTTTTGTATTCCCCCAAAATATGAACTCATTTTTAGAAGAAAAATTCACCGACAAAATCATACATTCGTACCGTGACGATCCCGATTTGCAGAATTTTATCGATTTCGCCCAAAAAGAATTTAAATGCTGCGGCCTCAGTAATGCCGGTTATCAAGATTGGAGTTTGTATTGTGATATATGGTTGTAGTGGAATCTTCATTATGTTGTTGTTATGTTTTTTCGTTTTAGGTAAAAATGAATATTTTAATTGCTCATCACCCTCGGTCGAGAAGTGTGGTGTACCATACAGTTGTTGCATCAATGCCACTGATATTAGTTCCGGTTTGGTGAATATAATGTGTGGTTATGGTGTCCAAGAGCATTCAGTAGCGGCAGCCAGCAAACGTATCTGGACGAGCGGTTGTATTGAAATTGTACGTGTTTGGGCTGAACGCAATTTATATGCTATAGCAGGCATAGCTTTAGGTATTGCTCTAATACAGTTATTCGTCATCTATTTGGCTAAAACGTTAGAGGGTCAAATTGATTTACAAAAATCACGGTGGTCCGCGTAAATTCGCCACAAAAAAAAAGAATCTCAGTAAAAAAAGAGAATCGAAATATGTTCTGAAGTAATGCCGGTTTTGTTCTGGGGGTAATGAAGGTGCTCAAATAAGTTTTGGCATATTCTTTCATAATCATATTTATCACCGAAGCCAACGCGAAATAGTTTAATTGAAAACAAAAATTAAATTAGTTTAGTTGCTAAATGTTATATGCCAATTCAACAAACAAGCATTGCCATTTTATGACACAACTCTGAAGAGTAAAAAAATTATAAATCCAAGAGATTCTCTTCCTAAAAGCATTTGCAGTTGCATTTTTTTTAGTAGATTTAATATTGACGAATGTGTTTATAAAAACACTCCATTTATATGAAGAAAATGTTTTAAATAAATAGACCACAGTATGTATTTTATGGAAGTGTAATTATTTGGAGTTGTGTGCGAAGTTTGGGGGTTTAATAAATAAACTTTTGATGCTGATTAAGAACATATATCCTTCGTAGAACGCTCGTTCTAGGCGTTGCAAATGGAACGCAAATGAAACAATTTGCCTGCCTCTGGGTATTGAAAACATAATCACAAACTTAGTTTATTCATAATATGTATGTCTTATGCGTTTAAAAAAACATAGTTTAGTTAAGTTATATTTTATAAATATATATTTATATGTGGTACAGCTAAGTAAAGTTTAATAAAATATTGAGTATGGTTAGTCTATAACAACTTGACGAAATGCAAAAGTTCATTTGAATCCTCTAATAAGTTCATTTCCGTATTTACAAATTTATGAATTATTTCTTTACGCCGCCTATTCAATAGTTCAGCCTTTTGACGTTTTTCATCCACTGTCACTGTAGCTTCCACGATTTCTTTTATACGCTTTCTTAATAACAAATCCAATTTGTGTACCATAGATTGACTAGTAGCCTGAGATGCGGCCTCTAACTTTACAAATGATGTCAGTGGTGTTTTAAAGGCTTCAGTCACATATGGGAACACTAGTTGTTCTACTTTATTTTTGTTTAAATGTTCCGATTTTAGTACTAATGTATTCTTCTCCCATGTAGCGGAGTTGTTTAAAGGTTGCTCCAGCTTTTGACACATATTGTATATAACATCTGGTGGCACCTTACTTTCACCACAACGCTTGTCATTTCTACTTAAAGCCAAAGCCAGAGTACAATCGAAATAAATTTGCATGTAGGATAAATTATGTAAACGTGCCTTTCGATATAGTTCATAACGCATACTTCGATAATAGTGATTATCATCACATATGATAAGGTAATCTGAAGAGGAATCACACAATTTCATATCCATTGGAAAATTTAATTTACTAATATTTTGCTCAGTTTCAATTGCTTCTATCAATAATGATATTAGATTAAGAACATTATGCCGTTGTTCTTTATAATTTGCTTCATTTTCTGTGACATTAAAGGGTGGTAAAATATTGTCATAACACACATGGAACAAATTTAATTCACTTGATTGTAATAACCATTTACTAAAGGTCGTCTTACCAGCACCCGGTAAACCAATTAAAGTCATTATGCATATACGTCGCATTGCTTCTAAATTCACATATACATATATATATATATATTGTCCAATTCCACTTATAAAGCTATTTATGAATATTCTGCACAACGCAATCTTATGTTAATGTATTTGGTGTAGAAAGGGTGGAGGTCGATGTAGGCGGTTGTGTATGTGACTTGGCTTGTTGTTCCAGGAGTTTTTGCTGATCCTCCATTTCTTTTAATCGTTTCTGATTCAATTGCGTTTGTACTTGCACATAAACACTCATCATCTTTTGATTGAAACGAGCAAACTTATTAACACAATTACTTACGCAAGCATTCTAAGGAAATACACAAAGCATTTAATTAGGAAGAGTTTTAGTTAAAAAAAAAAACAATGGAGGTACCTCATAATTACACAACTCTCGACCATTTAAGTTGTCCACGCAACGATTAAAACAAAGCTCCGTTACTTTATTGTACAAGGTTAGGAAATCTTTCAACTATTTTTTAAGGGATTAGAATAGAGTTTTTAAAGAACATATATTTTAACTCACATTACGTAAATTTGGATCCATTAGTTGAAATTTTGGAAAGGATTATAGTATTTAAGATGAATATATGTTTATAATTACTTTTTAATATCTGTTATCATGACAACGGTGTATATGTGAAATTAGCAACTCTATAAGACAACATTCACAATAGACAAGTGCTGTTATTTTTATAATTGGTTATTTCATGTAGCACTCTGTTTAGCTCTTATCTTTTTTATTTTTATGCAACTTTATACAAATAGTGATAATTGAATATATTATGAATTTATTAAAGAATTTAAGAAAAACTAATTTAAGCAAAAGTGGTATACATAATGCAACATCCAAGCAACGGGAAAATGTGCCGGCAAACCGAAGAAGAGTTGTAGTGACTGGCTTAGGGGCAGTAACACCTCTCGGTAACAATATTAAAGTATCCTGGCAGAAGATATTAAATGGTGAGGCTGGGATTATGAAACTAAGTGATCAGTTTAAAGGTTTACCATGCCAGGTTGCTGCTCTAATACCAAAAACTGATATACAAGATATTGTGGAGAAATGTTTAAGTAAAAGTGACTTGAAATTAATGAGTCCTGCCACACAATTAGCCATCTTAGCCTCCGAAGAAGCCCTACAAGCAGCTCAATTTCAACCAAAATCAATGGCCAATGTTGATTTGGAGCGTTTTGGTGTATGCATTGGTATGGGTATGTTTGATTTGAGCGAAGTTTATGGGGCATGGCAACAATTGCAAAAAGGTTATAATCGGGTCAGTCCATTTTTTGTACCCAGATTGCTGCCCAATATGGCCTGTGGCCACGTTAGTATGCGCTATGGTTTACGAGGACCGAATCACTCGGTATCAACCGCGTGTGCTACAGGTGCACATGCCATTGGTGATGCTATGCGCTTCATACGAAATGGTGACGCTGACATTATGTTAGCTGGTAGTGGAGAATCTTGTATTGATCCTTTGTCGATTGCTGGTTTCTGTCGTTTGAGAGCATTAAGTACAAGTTTCAATGATACACCGGAAAAGGCGTCACGGCCATTTGACAAAAAACGTGATGGTTTTGTTATGGGTGAAGGGGCGGCTGTACTAGTTTTGGAAGAATTGCAGCATGCCTTGCAGCGGAAAGCACCAATTCTTGCAGAAATTTTAGGTTATGGCCTTTCGGGAGATGCCCATCACATTACGTCACCCAGTGAGGATGGTTCTGGGGCCGCTTTGGCCATGCAAAGAGCTATAAAAGATGCTTGCATTAATAAAGAAGAAATAACTTATGTGAATGCGCATGCAACCTCCACACCTACTGGCGATCGAATTGAAGCTCAAGCCATATGCTCCGTGTTTGGTGAGCATGTTAATTCTGTAAGAGTGTCTTCAACGAAAGGTCATCACGGTCACTTATTAGGAGCATCTGGGAATCTGGAAAGTGCATTTTTAATACAAGGCATTGTGGATAACAAAATACCGCCATCCTTAAATGTAGATGAATTAGATGAAAATATTTTTGTTAAAGTTTGTACCAAGCAAGAAGTTTGGTGCGAAGATGATAGTAAACGGAGGGTGGCTTTGAAAAACTCTTTTGGTTTTGGTGGTACAAATTCCTGCCTCTGCATAGCTAGTTATAAGGGATAATTTTAGTTGAGTAAGGATTAGTTTTATTTTTTATCAAGTTTTATACCTTTTTTTATATATTGTACAAAAAACATTTTATTTTTACAGTTATTAATTGGGTTTAAATAATAAGTTTAGAGCTTAATAGCTCTTGGAATGATGTGGAGAGTTTCTAAATAAGATAAAAACAAGAAAACATTTACTAAGCGTTGTTTTTTGTTGATGCTGCTCCAACTTACCGCTTTACAGAATGGACAAACTCCCATAGATACATTTAGAAATACTCGGCCATCTATCAGTGTGTTGAACCATTCGCCTAGGCAGGCGGCATGAAATATTAAATTGCAATGAGGATTATCACACGACACAATTGGGATTTCTCCCTCCTGCAGTTTATACGCGTAACAAATATTGCAAAACTGACGAGGTGTGCTGGCTGTTGGTGGCATGGGAAAGAAGCAAAGATCAAATATTCGCAATAAATTTTTATGAACGTCCAGCTCGGAATCCCAATTGCGAAGACCCTCACTATATATACGACGTAAATGCATCACTTCTTCAGTGGCACCAATAATGGACACAGACATGGAAGCGAGTGGTGCAAAGGGATCCATAAAAATGACTTTCAGAAAGACGCGCTCCTTTAATGTAAACATTCGATAGTTTTCTTTAGTACTTGGCTCAGCTGGCTCAACCACATGACACAATTCATCAATCACTGCAATATTTTCATAAAAAAGCTGCATCTCATCCAAGTATATTATAAATTGTTTGATCATATTTGTGAGACTGGTTGGTTTACCCAACAGATTGTTCCACTCTACACATGACGGCAAACTATGTTTTATAATTTTTAATGACGGTAACTCAAACTCCACAAAATGTTGTTCGTATTGTGCAAACTTTGTAAAAGAAATTCGCGAATAATTTGCATTTAAATTAATTTCATAGTCCTTTGGACTATATAAGGATATAATATCGTTGAAAATATTTCCTTCATATGCCAGCGATTCACAGGGATTTGGTGGTGGACAGTTATTTTGTTGCAGTAATATTGGTATATTATCGATTATTTGGTGAATTGACTGTTGGTCACTTAAATTATTGTACTTCTTTCTAAGCAATGTCCTTTGCAAACGTTGACTTTGAATTTGTATTTCGACATTTTTTAAACTTGGATACGTTGGGAAAAATATTTTTACGTAAATCCATTCTTTCTAAATAAATGTACAGAAAATTACTCTATATACAGTGTAAACGATGTAAGCACACAATTTACCTCCACCTTTATAGGTCCTTGTAAATAAACTCTTTTACCATTATCACAGCTTTTCAAGTTAAGTCCAATGTGTTGTTGAATTAAATCATTCAAAATTTCCATTGTACTGTATTGGTAGTTACTGACAAAAGGAATTCTTAAGGTTATTCGAGTACGACTCGTGTGTGGAAGAGCATGTAATCATTATTATAGTTATACTTTAGGGTAAATATTAAAAGAATTTTTCGTTTTATTTTTATTTCTTATATTGCATGGCGCACACGGTGTATGTAACGATGAAAACAAAACAACTTTCAGAGTCTAAAACCCGGGATGTTATCAATTTCGATTTGACAATTGTGTAAAGCAGCGGCTCTCAAACTTTTTGAGATGCAGATCACTCCAAAGGCATAATAAAATACACGGAACTGCAGTGGTTCAGTAATGACTCATTGTGTGTATGTTTATATGTTAATACATCTTATTTAATTTCAAGTCGAAACTTTTTACAATTAAATTTAGCTGAATATGAAATTATGAGCACACTTTGAAAAACTCTGGTGTTAAGTAATGTAATAAAATTGTGTAAATTCTAGTTGAACTTGATTGGATTAATTAAGCTAATCAGTCAAGTGAACGATATAAATTAGTTCACTGTAGTGCAACACATAAAGAAAATCAATCATTAAAATGCACTAGAAAGTACAGCTGTAAAATGCATACTGTGTGCTTACACCTTACAGCTAAATATACGCGACTGTTGAATTCGGCATTGCATGATATAAGAGCAACCATTAAAACTTTTGAGCGATGCATTTTAACGCATTCTGTTTTGCCCTTAATCCAATAGCTGTTTTTAGTATTGTCGAAAAGAAGAAAAGAGTACGGAGTATTTAGATAACATTTTGTAATTCGGATTTGTGTAAGGAATTTCATATTTTTTGCCATACATCACATAATTTTTTTAAAATAAAAGTTACGTGAAAAGTGAAAAAGTGTTTACAAATATCAATAAAGTGAGTTTACATTTGTATATGTATTCTATAAAGTTTTTTCAAGGATATGTTTGGTTGGGGGATACAAAAAGTTGTCGTCTATAAATAATAAAAAACAGAACAATTTTTTTTTTGTAATTTATAGCAAAAGATGTGGATGCGCTACCATGTAATCATTTGTCCAATATTTGAAATATTCATGTCTCAAAATGTAAAAGCGGCAAGTGCATTTCCTCCAATAACCATAAAAAGTGTTTTATAATATTCTTGCCTTCATTAATAATATATGTGCACCATTTACCTATTTAGTACACGAAGCATTTAGTACTTGTGAAAATTTTGTCGTAATCCATTTTCCAATCAACCAATATCAGAGAATTCATAGCTGAGCTGAAGAAAATCGTATATAAAATTTAATTTTCTTTTAAATAAAATGTTTTCACTTTATCGTCACGCATTTAAGCGTGTTTGGAATAAAAATCTCCAATCGTTTGTAAATTGTAAAACATTTCGGCCCGTTGCAGGCCCATTGACCACCAGTTCAATAGCATCTGTAACTTTTCCCCAATATAAATACTTTGCTTGTGGTAAGAGCAGAGCATTGATAGCTTTTAAAATTATGCAATTTCATTTTTCCATATATTATGTTTTGTGCGTATGAGCAGTGCCAAGTAATTTATGTAAATTGTGTATATATGTATATAGTGCAGAAGTTATATAGTCAAGTGAAAGTTTATGTTTACATAATAAAATTAATTTCAGCATGATTTTTTCATGGTGTTATGCGTTTGTGGTGGTGATCCATAAGTTGTTTAAAAATTACGCAGTTGGGCATTGAAATGAAAATGTTTCGTTATAGATGAGTGGATACGGGATGGGCCGGTGTATCACTTATTGAGTTTTCTCTTCAACAGTTATTATCTGTGTGGTTGGATGTTTAATTGATTAAACACAAAAAATTTTTCATTTCAGATTCAGTCAAGAATAATATGGAGAATAAAAATGATAAAGTGTCTGTAAATAAAGAGGAGCTAAAAAAACGCTTAACCCCCTTACAATATCAAGTGACTCAGGAAGCTGCCACTGAACGGCCCTTTACAGGTATAATATCCTTTCTAATGTTTTTGTGTTTTTGTGAACATCTTTTTTATTGATATCCTTTAACGTACAGGTTGCTATAATAAACATTACGAAAAGGGTATATATCAGTGTATTGTGTGTCATCAAGATTTATTTAGTTCGGATACTAAATATGATTCGGGTTGCGGTTGGCCCGCATTTAATGATGTTTTGGATAAAGGCAAAGTGACACTGCATCGTGATGCTAGCATACCAGGTAAATATATGTTTGAAAGTGTCAATTCAAGCATTGCCAAATTAGTATTAGCCTTATGAAATATTGTTGTTCAATAACTCTGGAATGGAGATAAATTGCAACCTTGCAAACCACTATAATGATGAAATGTTTACCGTTTTATACAGAATGTGCTCCAAATCATTCAAGAAAAGAAGCACAAGCCAAACGTTTTATTTGACGATTAATTTAATTCACTAAATTATAACAATTAGTCATTTGTAACAGTGTGTAATGAAACCATTTAAAGCAATAGATATATGATGGATTTTCAATAGGGACGTAACAATTTTGTCTTTTTAACATAAACGTACTTTTGAACGTTTTTCATGATCGGTCGACGTCAACAAGTCAGTCAAGGTTAACATTTTTTACCATGGCGAGGTCGACAAACGAGCAACGTTTGGAAATTATTAAAAAATACTAACGCAAATTTAAGAGAGCTTGCTCAAATTTTCGGTTGTAATAGTTGTACAACCAGACCGGCTGTGCTTGCTATAGTGGACACATTTGAGTCAAAATATTCACTATTGAATGTTTCAGTGAGATAAGGTACCGGGCGAAGTAGTGAAAATGTTGCAGCCGCAAGTGCGGTAGTACATCTTCCACCTTATGTGGACTGGTTTAACCTATTCCAGAGTTATTTACATTTTAGTATTTAGTTGTTGCAATTTATGTTTACGTTTTTGAACCAAATATATCCACCAGCAATATATTGGCTTAAATGAACTTTAAGGGACACTCTCTCCTCTTCTCTACGGCAGAGGATCTCCGTGAAAGCATTAACAACGTTTGTGCTTGGGGCTAGAAAATGTAACATTGTTTTTACTAACAGGAGAACTTTCTCTGGCATAAGTAGAGAGAGAAAAGAAGTCCCTTAAAGGCCATTTCATCCATTTCATCCATTTCCTTTACCTTAATGGTAATGGTGGTGGGTGATGAATAAGCTAAACGTTGATTTTATAATTAATTTTGATTTTCTCCTTTTGCCATTTTTTCAATGAGTTGAGTTCAATTATTGCGCCTGAGTTAATAATGCTTTTATTTAAAGGATAAACTTCAATAATTTTTTTTGTTGCTGGCTAATATTCTTAAGTGAAATTATGCTATGTTTGCCTTGCATTTGGATCAACATCTAAAGTAGTGTGTGTGTGTTCGGTGTTTGTTCTCTTTCTGTTCTTTCTCTATCTTTTTCCTTTCTCTGTTGTCTTTGCTGTCTCTTAAAGAAAGACTTTGTTGTTTATTAGTCCCTTACCCCTGTGCATAGAAACGACGTAGAGAGTAGTAGTTAGCAGCAAATGGAATTGTGTCTTCTTCAATTGCCTTGTGATTTATGTGTGTTTGTATAATGTAAATATAAAGACGAAAACTGTTTATATCCTTTCCTCTATCTTCTTGAACAAAAAAAAAAAAAAAAAATTAATATTTTAATAAAGAGGAAGACTAATATATAATTTATTCTCTTGTTTTTATATTCCCTATTAAAAAATAATTTATTTTTACTTTACTATTACTTTTTTCTCCTATGTGTTCAATCGCTTATGTTATTATTGATTTTGTGTTTTTTTGAAAAAAAAAATCGAAAAAAATTAACTGTTCGTAAAATAGTAGTCATTTCAAAAATGCTAGGCATGATACGTACAGAGGTACGATGTTCAAAATGTGATGCTCACATGGGTCATGTATTTGATGATGGGCCGCCCCCCAAATATCTGCGCTATTGCATCAATTCAGCTTCTATTGACTTTGTACCTCAACCACCCAAACCAACTGCAACGGCATCAGGATCAACTGCTATACGTAGAAACTCTCAACAACATCTATCACAACAACAACAGCAACAACAACAACAAAAGCAACAACAACCAAGTGGACAACAAACAAATAAAAAATAATTTTTTTGTGTGTACACCGTCAAAACTAGTTCAAGCTACACTTAATTTGTGTCCAAACACTATTTTGAAATTTTGCTGTAGAAGTTTCATCCATTCATGTTTTTTGATTCGGTGTCACGCATCAGTCTTGCTTTTTCCATAACATTTACGCACAAACCATCCATTCGACCATTTTAACATCCGTCATAGTATACTACACGTATAATTATAGAAGGTTATTTCTACAACCTGAAATTAGACAATATGAAATTTAAATCAACCAACCAAAAAAAATGTTCCTCAAATATCTTCAAAACTACACGAAACGAAAGGGTTTTTCAATAAGGACATAACAATTTTGTATTTGAATAAAATACAGAATAATTAAGATATTAAGATGAAATTTATTTCAGATACACCACACATGTTACATTTAACTAACTCGTTCATATGATCACTGAAAGTATGTTTGCAGTAAGCGGTTCTTTGAAGCCATTATTACATCATTCTAAACTTTGGCAATTTCCCTTTTGATATTGTCTTTGAGCTTCTGTAACGTTATTGGCTTGTTGCTCTAAACTAATGACTTAGCGTAACCCTATATGAAGAAGTTCAAATCGATAAGCTAAGCGAGGTGGCGAGGGAAATTCAGGATTTTCTTCAAAATATTTATGAGAACCTAAAAGAAGTTTCGGCGCTTCAAATGATTAAGAGGCTTCAGATTATTTAATTATTTGCTCTTGTAAGAGTCTAAGCTAAGATCTTTATAAATTCGCTACAATGTGGTTTGAAAGACTCCCGTGAATGGCGTAAAATCGCCGTAGATTTGGCTCATCTTGAACTTTCAGCATTTTCGGGTCATTTCCAAACGTTGTTCTTTTGTCTACCTCATCATGATAAAAATGTTAATTTTGACTAACGTGTTGACGCTAAAAGACCATAAAAAACGTTTAAAGGTGCGTTCGTATTAAAGTACAAAATGGTTATGTCTTTATTGAAAAATCCGTTACTTATTTTATTCATTTATATAAACATATGTGTCATATGTTTAAGTGTTGATTTGTTGATGCTGTCCTTTAAAGTCAGTGCTTTAATAGATGAGATTATGTACCACCCCTTCGAACCTTTCTTTTGCTTCTAAAAAGTCTTTGCTGTCAATTTAGTACCTTTTTATACCTTCCACATAAAACGGGGGCATACTAAATGTGTCATTTCATTTGCAACATCCACAAGAGGGCGTCAGAGGCCTTATAAAATGTATACTTGATCAGCATCAAAAAAAGAGTCGATCTAGACATGAACGTCTGTATGTCCGTCAGTTATTGCCGTTCTCACGATCGTAACTTTTGCGATATTGAGCTGAATTTTGATACTTACGGTTTCTGCACGGAGATCGCTATTTAAATTGAAAAGAAAAAATTGGTCGAAAGCCACGCGTACAATCGACAAAAATATAAGTATTTGTTATAAAAATTCTGCTATCGAGTTGAAATTTGTTGTGTGTATGTATAAGTACACTGTTTATTAATGTTCCGAAAATGGGCATGGTCCGATAATAAAAACAATCCCCAAAATACAGTTCATACAGTTCAAATCTGTTACCTCATTGATATACCAAAAATGGGCATGGTCAAAAAAAACACACCCACCTTTTAAGCTGATACATATAGTATGAAAGGGCGTATTCATGAACACGCCCACTATTTCTATAAAGATGTGGAGGGTATTTAATACTTTGGCTTGAGCCAAATTTAGTTTTCTTACTTGTGCTTTTATCTTATACAACCAATGCTTCTTCTTATTCTTCTTCTTCTTAATAGTAAACATATCAATGAATATGAGCTTTTATCGGTTAACTTTAATAATATTAATAGAAAAAAAAATCATACTAGCCAACTTTTTGTTTTAGCTTTCTAACGATTTATTTATTTAATTTTTGACCCTAAAAAAGATAAAACAAAATAAAAAAACATTACAATGTGACAATATAAATAATGAATTATTTTTATATATTTTTTTCTATTCCTTTTTTTCTCACCTTATGCATACATATACATATCTTATCATATCTTATCAATGTGCGTGATTTTTGGGGGAAATTTCAAATATATTGTACGATACGTTACGATACGGTACGACGTTATATAAATAATAAATCATGGTGTAAATGATTGATAATTAATATTAATATTATGAATAATTTTTCGGTCATAATTATTTTTATTTTTGTTGCTCACGCATAATACGCCCACTTAAATATGAATCGATCATAATCATAATCATTGTATAAACTGATTGACTCCTGGCATTATCTTGTATATCTTGTGCTGGCTTTAACTCTCCTCTCACTCTCTCTCTCTCTCTCTCTCTCTCATAATCTTTCGTTTTTCTTTCATATTTTATGAATATTATGCCATTGACTCCATTCATTATTGCCTTGAATTTCTTTTCAATAATTAAAAACTAATTTTTTCGTCCTTTTCTTTTTTCAACACTATCTCATGCGCTTTGTGTTCCTCTTGATTTTGTTTTATCACATCTTCTCTACATTAAATCATTTAAATCTCGCTGCAATTTTTTACTATTTGTTTGTTTGTTTATTTGTTCATTTTTTTCTCTTATTCTTGTACTTAATTCCACTTTTTGGCCCGATCTGTGCTGCTGTCCCTTTAATATATCCTTGACGAAATTAATAATAATACACCTTTCAACGCTAAATATAATACAATACATAAAATGTGTGACAATTGTTTTGTATGTTATCAATAAATTCATATCATGCCAAACAACAAATTCAAAATCGTTTAACTTTTCAATTCTGTGTACATTCTATCTCGTTATTTTTGTACTTCTCTCCTTACTCCTAATTGGCTCTATTATCAAAATTAAACTTTATGTTCGTATAACGAAATTATAAAAAAAAAAAAATTCTTAAAAATTCTACAAATCTTGCCACATGAAAAAAAAAACCAAAAAACACAAAAATTTTGTACTCTTGTAAATGCAATCTATTGATACAAAGGGGGTAATATTTTACTACTAATTAAACATCCAGAACGCATACGCACCGAGGTACGATGCTCCAGATGCAATGCACATATGGGTCATGTGTTTGAGGATGGACCGAAACCGACCCGTAAACGTTACTGCATCAATTCAGCCGCTATCGAATTCGTAGCAACCGAGTTGGCCAATGAAAGAGCTGTTGCTGCAAAGGCTGTTAATAATGTGTGCGCCATAGTTCAGCAATAGCGGCCCACAGTGACCCTGATTTCAAGTAGTACATTTCATTTTCACTAATTCTAACTAATAATAATAATCACATTTTTATTTAATATTTCGATTAATAAAACACAAACATGAACACTTTTAAATTATGAACTGAATGTAAACCAAAAAAAAAACAAAACACGAAATTTCAAAATTTCTATGCTTTTAATTAATATAACAGATGAGCTAAGCAACAATATTTGTATAATATAAATACAAAAAACGAATTGGCATTATAGTCGTATTTAACTAACATTTGTAGATTTTTAAACTCTGCGTTAAAGTTTTTTGCGTGTAAATAATAAATTTGTAATTACAAAAAACTATGTATCATATAAAACATTGTAATATCATGTATGTACAACAAGTTAAATGCCGTTTGTAGAGGAAATAAAAGTATACATTTTTGTAAATTACCTTGAACAACAAAAAAATAAATAAAACGAGTGGTTGTCTTCTTATTATAAAATACTTTGCTTAAGATGTGTTGGTGAGTATGTTTGCTCAATAATGAAGCAATTTTTTTAATAAAATTTCAGTTAAATTGTTCAACTTTCAACTGTAAATGTGGCTGTGGACTTTTACTTATACTAACGACATGGACTTGCAAATATCAGCTCAATTTTGGCCTCCGTGTTTGTTTCACTTTTTTTGAAAAACTAATGGAAATGTTACCATCGATCAAGCCTAACCATTTTTATATGAACTTAAACTAAGTTTATCACTCCATTTGCAACACTTAGGCGGAGACGTCGGAGATCCTACAAATTATATAATATTCTTGATCAACAGATCTGGAGATGTATGTCGGTGGGTTCACCTGTTGTTTTTTTTTTGACATGTATAGTTCCTGTACGCAGACGTTATTTAAATTGGGCAAAGAGCCACGCCCCCACGCGACAAAAATCTATCTAACTGTCACAAATATAGACTTGTGTAGTTAAAATTTGGTATAAATATTTATAATTTTCCTATTCATCGATGAAAAATGGACGTGGTCGAAAATCAGACACGCCCACAATCAACAAAAATCAATTTATCTGCTACAAAAATTGTTCTATGAAGTTGAAATTTGGTATATATATTTATAATTAACCCATCTATGGATGTACCAAAAATAGGCGTGGGTGGACAACAAATACGTTCACAATTAACAAAAAACCGTATTCAGCATAAAACTCGTCTTGCAAGCTGATACGTAATACATATACTATTAGAGGACAGAATCAAACCTGCCACGCCCACTTTTTATACATATAATTGTGGAGAGTATTTAAAAGATTTGGTACAAGCCACCCCTTAGTAAAGACAAACCCTTTGGTATAATGTGAATGTGATGTGAATACACTAGAACAATAAAGTAAAACGAATATTTTATTAATATTTGCTTAGAGATATTTTATTCGCTCTTTTTCATCTTTATTTTTATTCATTATTATCTTTATCTTTACTATAATAGCTATTCACATAATGATAATTTCCAACTTATTCATCTAAGGGATTGTTTATTATTCGTATAAATATAAATACAGTTATAAAAAAAGAAATATTTAGATAACCATTAAGCAATTGTTTTAAGACGAATCTACATTTCTCATTTCATTTTATTATTATCATTATTATTTTTTTATTTTTGTTTAAATTTCCAACTACAATAGATAATATTTTGTACAATAATCTTATAAACATAAGTAAAAAGGGGAGATAAGTATATAATGGAATGAGTAACACAACAAACGCATCTTTTTTTGGTAAAACAGTCAATATTTATAAGAATGTAAAGGTGTGTAGGGTGTAAAGATAACAACAATTAGATTTTGTTATAATTATTTTTTTGTGTTTTTTTTCCTATAAAATGTAGAATTTTCCCAATTAGATGCTAAACACACATGTATTGTACATTTACCGAAAACGGAACGTAAATACACACACAGTACAATATATTTCTTTCATATTATTCAAAATATTTTATGTATGTATAATTAACAATTACAACACACCCTCGACTACAACGCCCCGCTATACACATTAATTAAATTTTTTGTTTAACTATGGCAACAATGAAATTTGGAGAAATTTTGATTGATTTTTTAAATAAAAAAGAAAATTATAGAGAAGATTAAAAAAGGTGAATAAAAATGTAATCCAATTAGTACAATGTTGTATTTTTTACCCTACGCTTTCTTCCTTATTGTAGGGCGTTGTATTCCCACCGTTACGTTACATTTTAGTATTGTTTTGTATAATAGTTTGTGGAGAATTTATTACATGCACGTGTGTATATAGGTATGGATATCGTTATGAGAAGATATAGTAGCGAGAAGTTCTTAAACTGTTCCGACTCTCAAGACAAATTTAGTACATAACGAGTTTTTCAATAGAGACATAACAATTTTGCATTTTAATACGAAAGCATCCTTGAATGTTTTTCTTGATTTGTCAGCGTTAAAACGTTCGTTAAGGTTAACATTTTTATCAGGAGGAATGAGTAAATGAGTAAACATTTGGAAAATATTAAAAATTATCGAAATTCTGGGTCGATGGTCTTAAAGTTAAGAGCGTCCCCTTTCTAGTCTCCTTCGATACTTTTTGGCGTTTCGTCTGAGAATGTAAATGAATAAGGAATAATTGGCTACGACGACTTTCAAAATAAGGCTGAATGAGTTAGAATTTGAGTACAGTTATTCAGCATTAATGCCCATTTTCCAATGAGCTACAATTAACGAAACATATAAAAGAGTTTCACAGTTAAAATTTCGTGCACCGTACTCATTTAGTATAGTATTCGACCTGTTAGGTTATATGGAACAAAAAAATTTTATTATTCCTTAAAAGAGAACTTTATGTTATACATCGAAGGGCGTAAAGTGGGCGATTTGGGGCAATATTTCGTCCTTTTAGATTATATGGAACAAAAAGTTTTGAAAGTCTTCAAAAAACAGCGCCTACCTTGTTAGATGCCACGCCTACCTCATTAAATATACATTTGCCTAAGCCAAGTATAACTCAATAACTTATTACGCTAATACATGATTTGATTTTGATTTTTACTTTTTCCTCGTATTTTGATTCGATTTAATTTAATTTCTAATGATTCGTTTAAAGTGCGCTATGTTGTGTGTGCCTTAAATGCAATTCAGTTCGCTTTCTACCTTATTGATTTTACTTATAAATGCAATGTAAATGTATCTCGACTATTTACACGGGAGGACAAATGTATAAATGCTATGCACACACACTCCACGAGTTGCAAATCTTTCCAATCATTCATTGGTTGATTCACTTATTTCCATTTGGTTGAAATTTTTCTTATTTGTAAATTTTTACACCTTAGGTCTACTGTATCTATATGTATTTGTATCTATGTAGGTTAATTTTTTATGGTGTACGTGTGAGTTTGTTTATTTTTTTTATTCCATTTATCTCCTTGACTTCTTTATTGTATTGTTTTCTTTTTTTATTATTTTATTGAAATGTTTTATTTTTATTAATTTTACGTTTAGCATTAAAAAAAGTCTAAATTTCCTACAACTGTTTTTTCTTTAAATTTAATTTAATTTTTTTTTTCGCATAAGTAGAAGTTTACTTTATATAGGAGTTGAAGTTACTTAAGTTGGAGCGTATCCATGGATATATTTTTATAAATTCATGAATCCATGTCTTATCAATTGAATTGTTATTGTATTTACACGTGTTTTTTTATTATTTTTACACATTATTGATTTATTTTTTGTACAACAAGTCAGTTGAATAGTTTTTGTGGTTTTTACGAATGAAGGAAAGTTACACGAATGTGGGTTAGTTGTAAAGGAACCTGATAATGAATTAAAGTAACACTCACACAATAAATGAATTCCTGAAAAAGTGAAAAGTCTTAATACAGTAACAGTAAGAATCACTACCCCGTACACCTAATCGAGTTGAAGTTGAATAGATTATTAATAGGCACTACCCACAAGTTGTCCTCAATTGTCTCTAGGAAGCAAATTTTTATAAATCCATGAAGCATATTCCTTAGAAGGGAACATTGTTTTGTAATTTTTCACATCTCCGTCGGAATACAAGATTAAACTGACTAAAACTTGTAAATTGAAAATGTTTTCAATTCTTAGAATTACACATAAATCAGTTCATTGTTCTTTGGTTTTAATCGGAAAAGTTTTGATCGGAAAAACGTACATGTTGCTGTTGTTTAAGTCGTGGGGCTGCAATAGGTTGTTGTTGCTGTTGCTGTTGTTGTTGTCGCCTTCCTAAAGTTGCCACACTACCTGATATAGTGAATGCCGTCGAAGCACCTGATTTTGTATTAAGTCGTGCCGCTAAAACATCACCTTTACCATACATTGCTGTTAAGCGATTTTCTAATTCATGTTGATCATAATTAAGATTCGGTTGCATAGCAATTAGTGAAGCGCTGGTACCAGGAACTTGACATCCGCTTTTAATACCATGATAAGAAGTTTTTTCATCAATTGAATGTAATGGTAGTGTAAACGGATGCGATGTTGGTGAGGGTGTTAATTCCGGTGGTGTAATAGATGTCGGTGGTGAAGAGGATGATGCCGTCCAATGTTCATCACAAGAACAATAGCCACGTGCTGTGTCACCACCTTCTAAGGCCAATGATTGCAACTCTTTTGCTTTCAGCTTTTTCAGTTTTTGTTGCGATTTCTTGTTGGCCGGCTTTGCAATTGTGAATGGTATGGAAGAAGCATTATTCATCTCACCATCCAAATAGAAATTAATTTGTTTGTCTAGTTCCAATTCATTAGCTTCTAATAATCCTTTGTAGGTTAAAGACTGATTTGCAAATGTCTTAATTGATGGTGATGGTTGCGCTGATGGCGGTAAATGCGATTTATCATCAAATCTGTAATGGAAATGGAAAAAGTCATCTCAGTCATACATTCAGTCACCGTACAAGTGATACTTAATTTTTACGTTGTAATAGTCAGAGGATATAAGAGACGTGTATATGCGTTAATGGTCCCACAAAGTGTTAAAATCATGATCGAACGATAGCAGATGTGTTCATTCTTTCTCTCATAACTAAATTTGAATTAGGGATCTTGGGAGATTTTCCAATTAAAGAACATAAGCTTCTAAAATAAATTAGACAACTGTAGCAATTCCTTTGCAATCCTCACATGTGATAATTACGTAATTTTTGTGTTTGTAGGTGTAAATAATTACATCAAAACGACTGTTGTTTTCTGTATATGTAAAAGGACAACAATCACACTCTGCCTTAGCAATGATAAATGGAGAGCAAGAAATAAAGTATCTACCCAACAAAAATGAAAAATTATATGCATTTTATGAGATATACTACTACGGTGTGCATACCAACCGAACACAGTCGGAATACTTGTAAAAGATGTAAAAGAGGCCGAAAGAAAGGAACTGGAATGTGTTGAAGTTGTTAGTTACTTTGAGTGTGGAAAGTGAACTATTGCCCATGGTATGTACGGTAGTGGTACCACAAACACAGTAATAAAGTGCACTTTTGTGTAAATTTGAATATGGTATGCATTTTTACCTCAAGAGAGTGTGCAAGACAGACCGAGTAGTTGTACAACACAAGCACAAACACACACACACTTTATATACACAATATACATATAAAGAGGAGGAAAAATGCTTTATGAGTGCAGTAGTTTCAGTATTTGTGGTGCAGGTGGCGAGATTTGCCTTCTTTGCCAACTACTTTGAATAATATAAAAGGGATTATGGGCGAGTGCATATAACGTGCGAGATAAGAGAAAAAAGAGCAATTCGAGTTGAACAGCTTTACTAACGAAGGTAAGCAACTTGTACAACTGTGCTCAGATGTATTTTTCTCCCATGAAGATTTTCCACTGTATAGCAATTGCCTCCATCCACTACCACCTCCATCACCTTTTGCTACAAAAATACATTGCGCCCTGTGTATGGATATATTGTGTTGTCTTTGTCCTCCGCTGTAAATGTTAAAAATGTGTGGAAAATCTTGGAAAATTGTTTTTCTTTTACTGACATGAATTTATTATACAATTATAGTAACATTTAATTTTCATTTAGCAAATGTTTTCTTACAAAGCTGTTCCTCCTTAATGGTGGACCATGAAGAAGAAGACATGGAGGAAAGAACAAGTTGTAACAAGGTGAGATAATGGACGATACGAAACTGGGTTTTAATCCGAAAAGTGAGAAATGATGTAAAATAGTTTTTCATTTTTGTTAAATAAATGCACGCAAAAAAAGAATATTTGCTATAAGCGGACTGTACAAACACCGAAAGCGTTTAGCATCAGC
This sequence comes from Ornithomya chloropus, assembly GCA_963971445.1. NCBI lineage: Eukaryota > Metazoa > Arthropoda > Insecta > Diptera > Hippoboscidae > Ornithomya > Ornithomya chloropus. The sequence continues at coordinate 12,306,311 of OZ020529.1, read as the reverse complement.
AAAGTACGTAAGAAGGATTACAATCTCCCACGGAAATATCTACAATACTTCATAGTGAAAAGAACAACCAACTACCCTTGTTTATTTTGCCCGCATTTTGCTTCGCATTAAATGAAACGTAATATACAATTTCTATCTATGTGGCTGAAAGACAATTTGGCTCAAGTTAGATATGGGGAAGCTTAAGTCTAAGGCCAACAGTATGCTTTTAATAAAGTATGCGTAACTGTATCCCTTCAAAATTTCAATTTCCTTGTGATGTTCGTAATTCTTTTTAAATGTTGAATAGAGAATCTATTCAATGAACTGTGATTTAATGAGCTATAATGTTCAAGCCTCGATTGAATTACATAGATTACTACATAGGTATTTGAATGACTCTCTATGTAAGCATCTGAAGAAGTATCCAAATAAGTATCTGAGTAAGTATCTGAATAAGTATCTAAAGAAGCATCTGAAGAAGTATCTGAAAAGTATCCAAATAAGTATCTGAAGAAGTATCTAAAAAAGTATCTAAAGAAGTATCTGAAGAAGTATCCAAATAAGTATCTGAATTAATATCTAAATAAGTATCTAAATAAGTATCTGCTCTATATAGAGTCATTCAATGTCTTTTATCATCATCATCATCTTCTTCATCATCATCACCATCACTACAAAGAACTGATAACTATGACATACAAAAGAATCAGCGTAACAAAGAAAAAAATTGTTTTTCAATTTGAGGTTTTCGCTTAACGTAACAAACAAAATACCACGTTAAGTGGTTTGTATAATAAGCTTCATAATAAAGACAAAAAGTTTAAGTTTAATACAAAACAAGTAAGAAGACTAAATTTGGCTCTTAGGCCAAATCTTTTGAGATACCCACCATGTCTATAACAGTGGGCGTGGCAGGTATATTATTACGCCTTCTAATAGTGTATGTATTGTCAGTCTAGTTTTATGGTGAATATGATTAATTGAAAACTGTTATCCGACAACTCCCATTTTTGGCAAACATATGGATGGGATATGTGAACCAAATTTCAGGTTCATAGGTCAACTTTTGTGGCAGATTTACAGATTTTTGTCAACTGTGAGCGTGCCTGTTATCCGAATACGCCCATTTTCAGCACATTGATGAAAGGAATATTTATTTTAAATTTATAGCTCAATGTTTATGACAGATATATATATATATTTTTCTATAAGGGCGCAGCTCTTGACCGATTTTGATCATTTTAAATAGCGATCTGCGTGAAAAAAGTAAAGGACACACGGACTTACATGTCTAAATCGACTCAGTTTTTGACGCTGATCAAGAATATATATACTTCGTAGGGTATCTGACACCTTCTGTTGCAAACGGAAGAACAAACTTAGTATACCCTCATCCCTAAGGTGGAGGATATAAAAACTAAATTTGACTTAGGACCAAATCTAAAATATCCTTCGCCTTCGTACACAATTAGTGGGCGGAACAGGTATATGATTAGGCGAGTATGGTTTGTAAATAGTGGACATTTCTGTTATATGATCAAGCCTATTTTTTGCATATAAATAGATAATAATAAATTTGAATTTGTGGGGGGGGGGGGTCTCTGAACTGATTTCGCCCAATTTAAATAAATTAGAAGAACAAAAAGAAGAATTTTTGTTCAATAACTTCAAAATTTTTGAGCATGGGAGTGCCAAATACAGACAGATACTCGGACCTACGGACAATTCGAATCAGTTTGCTAAGTTCTGGGAAGAATTACAAACTTGGGATATCTCTCACCTTATGTGGAGGGTATAATTAAAAAATTTTAAAGCTTCATTTTGTACAATTTTATACCAAATAATAATAAAGTTGCAGGATAGAATAGAATAAAAGGCCTAATTTTTTATTTAATCAACCCTTACATTGAATCCTTTTCTTTAAAATATTGACAGTTTTCATTTTATTTTTCATATTAACGCAATTTGACGGGTGTGACGGCGTGTGATTGTAAAGCTGCTGTCTTTCTCTCGTTTCATATGTTTACATAGAGCAAAACTATTTTTCCAAACATTTAATTAATGTCATTTAAATGCGGCATACAATTGTAGTTAATGTTTATATACCACATTTATGATATTATTTATTTACACCAGTTGTGGTAGAATGGATATCAAAGATATATGAAGCGGATGTTTATGTCTAATAAAGGGCTAAAGGTAAGACCCATATTCTATTCTGAATCCATTATAAGTATTTCATCTCTTCCTATTTTTGGAATCCATTTTCGTAGAACAGTTTTACAATATTGGATAATCTGAATAAACTCAGCTTCTCTACTCTACCAGAGTTCAAATCCAGCTGAGTTGCAAAGTAAAAAAGTATTTCAGATGGATTTGCGTTGGACTGTTAACCCATTGACACTTTTTTTAAGTGTAAGAGTTATGATATCTCGACATATATAAAATTAAAACTCACCTAGACGACTATAAGTCTAATTCAAAAACCGACACCTATCAGACGCGCATTTCATCTATGGCCGCTTGGGGCACTTGCTGTTGTATATGATGTGTATCACTTGTCCCTGACAATAATGCTGTCGTCGTTGTCAATCCAATGCCATCTAATTGTGTAGCCGTATGTGTATGCATATGGCCCATATGTTGATGTGAATGACCCTTGGAGGATGATGGTGTACTACTAACACCACTACTGCTGCTACCATTTGAAGGTGTTTGATCAATTAAATTGGAATTATTAATATTACTCGTGTTTATGGAACTGCCAGTACAGCCGGTGGATGTTGAAGAGGAAGCAGTACGAATTGGTGGCCGAGGTGCACGTATATGATGCGTCATAGTACCCATACCAGTCATAATACCACCATTGAGTTGATTTTGTTGTTGTTGTTGTTGTTGCTGTTGTTGATAGGGTTGTGGTGATTCTGAAAAAGAAAGTTTAATAAAATGTTAAATATTTTATAGATATCTCTAGAGTTTCTTTTAGAAAATTTAGAACTTCTCGCGCGATATTGTGAAACGTTTAAAATGGTGGTGTTTCGGAATATAAATTCAAAATATATTTAAAGTATACAAAAAGAAACATATTTGATTCTCTATAATCTCGAATGACTAATCGACCTTGACCTTTACTGCTCCAATTTTTTATTTTTTATTTGTTCAAAACATAAAAAAAGTACTGTCGTGTAACTGTTTAAAGCAGTATTCAAGCCATTGAATAAAGGATGTTTGCCAATTGTATCTTTGTTGTTGTTGTTGTTGTTGTTGACTGTGATGCATATGCAATGGCCGTAAAATTGCTAGAGAATGACATGACGACGACAACAACAACAATAACGTAACGAACGGAAACAAGGAAAATTGTAAAACAAATGTTGTACTTGATATGCGTATAAGCACTTGGGCGTAAGTGACGGTCTTACCACAACATCCTAAAGAATTCATATGTAACGTAATTTTTTTTTTTTTTTTTTTTGTATTTTTACGTAAGTTTTAGCATGATTGTTAAGGGTAATGGGTTAACAAGGGTTGTCATTGCCTGTGTTTGTGTAAATGGATCCCAACACACACTTTACGGAAATTTTCAAAATGAGTTTGTGCACATATACACACACGCACACACCATCTTACATTAATCATAGTATACAAACACATATTTTTATTTGGGGTCATGTGTAACGCACTCACACACACAGGGTGAGCAGGCAATTTTCCACGCTGTAAGGCTAAATTACACGCTCGCACAATTACATACATTTTGAACAATTATGTTTGCTCGCATGAGAATGTATGGTATGTGTTTGTATATTTGGCTATTGTTGTTGTTGTTGTGGATGTTTTTTTTTTATTAAAGTTCAACTTTGCAAGCGTAAAAGTTTATATGTAAACATTCATGCTAGTGTATACCTTTACATGCTAAACAGGGTGAGCAGAAAAACTGGAAACTCCCAAGTAAGAATTTTTCGAAACAACTTCAAATATAAAAATTGTTGAGTTGAAAGAAGGAAACTTGACGATTTCGTGATCTTCCCTTCATCCAAAGCGATAGTGTTGAATAAAGTTGAAATTGGAAAAATTTCATGCTATTACGTTACTCTAGAGTTTTCATCTTTTTTCTCATCCTGTTTGGTAAATTCACATTGATTTATATGTACAAGTGTGCGTGTTTTTGTGTTCGTATTCGTTAATAAAAACAATTTTAATGCTTTAGTTTAACTTTAATGTGAACGAAATGATTTTCCAATTTTACGCTCTGTTTGTTCTTTTTGCTGGAAGAGCAAGAGGCGTACGAGCCTCACAGAATAATTAATTTGAATGAACGTTTTTTCCCAAAATCATTTTGAATTTTGTCATGCTAATCAAATATGTTTAAAATTTATTATATTTGTTGGGAGGGTAATGGTGCATTAGATTTATTTAATTGTTGGCCACTACTAAGAGAACATTTCTTCTTCTCTCTCTCCTTAAACGTTTGAAGAAAAAGATTATAATTATAAATTATTAACTACCCTACAAAGTAGTTTAAATATAAAAGCCCTTGTCTTAAAAGACATCTCTGCGGTAAGTTTTGTAAAAAAATATGAAAGATTCAAAAAAAAAAAACTTGTATATGGGCAGACTGACGGACATGCTTAAATCGACTGAGAATTTTGATTTGGAACCGATCAGTATAACTAAAAGTGGATGTGGCCTTTGCCTTTTAAGTGTTACAGAGGTTTGGACAAATACAATACATCCTGGTACTACTTCGATGCGATTCCCTCGTTATGCTTGCCAGTTCTGGGGTCACATTTCTAGCTTTCCGGCTCATAATGATATCAATGTCAACCATAAATTTGGGTTTGTTATTACATCCAATCGATTCCTTCTGAATACTTGCAGATGCTGAGGTGACATGTCTTGCTTTCCAGCCAATGATGTCAACGTTATCGGCATACGCAAGAATTATAGCGTTTTTGTTTGTGCAACTTATGTTAGCCTCAGTATTTCGCAACACCTTTTCCCCTATATTCAATCATGTTGAAGAAGGCGCACTGAGACCTTGTTTGACTGATAATCTAGTGTTCGTTAAGCTCATTTAGCTAAGCCAATGATGTCAGTGTTACCGCGAGAATTATGACGTTTTTTTTTAAATTGTGTCACTAATGTTAACCCCAGTATTTCGCAATAACTTCTTCTCCATAAAGGATTATATTAGAGAAGGTCCCAGACAGTGCTGGGACCTCATTTGATTGATGAATTAGTGTACGTTACACGCACTTAGGCTCATTCATATATCAGGTGAGCATTTTGGGTTTAGGGGGAATATCAAACTCAGACATGATTGCAAATAGTTTCATACGTTTTGAAAAATTGAAAGCGGGTTTACAATTATAAACCGCGGTCTTTATGATGTAGGGTACACCATAACAATATAAAATAATCATTTCATTAATTTTATTATTCATTGAAGTTTTCAAATTGATTCTGAAAACTCATTTCTCATTTCTCACATTTTCCCATTACACTCACTTCTTTTTATTACCGTTTTATGTACGTCCGTTATATTGCAATATTTGGGATCGTACCCTTCCTTTCTTAGCAATTCATGCAATTTAGCTGTTATGAATATTTAAGTTAACACATGACTGCTCAATATTTCCAATCAAAATCGATTCAACGAGAGCAACATCTTCTTATCTTTATGGTGCTTTTGTACGACTTTTATTTAATATTCCATTCATGATTGTATGTAATAATGGGGTGTATGTCGGCATTGGCTAAGAAATTTAATATTGTAATATGTTCTCGTGCACCCAGCTCAACCCAGATGAAATAATATAATTTGCATTCACAGTCATTCAAATGACTTGACTGAATGCTAACAGAAATTGAAGCCAAGTAGAGTCAAATTGGTTCAACTTGGAGGAAAAGGTTTTTGTAGGAAATTGTGTCTATGTAAATATTCCCTCTACTGCCGGCATCACTTCCTCCTCTACAGTAATACTAACTTATATTTAGTGTTTGCTTTGCCTATGACCTTCTATTCCTACTTTTATTTCTATTTATATTTCTATTTCCTGTGCGGTTGATTCTGAGTCTTATAAGAGTTATTTTATTAAGGAAACATTCAATGTTTATTTGCTGCATTGTATTGGGCGTTAAGAAATGGTGTGCTATAAATTATTACTGCCTTTTATAAGGAACATGGTTGACTTTGGAAAATTCTGCATTTAAAAGCGCTCACAACATGACATTAGCAACATTTTATGGGGAGGATTTTTGAAAAAAAATTAGTTATTTTCCACGGTTTACATTTTACAAAAACATATTTTATCTGGACATAATCTCTGGGGAAATCATATGTGAACAACCAATTTTATGCGAGTATTCAAAGAGAATTCATCATCACCATCATCATCATCATCATCATTATTATTGTTTTTTTTTTTCAAATTATATAAGAGAAAAACTCACCTGAATTGTGGCGCGATAACATGGATAAATTTCTTGGTAAGGTAATGCAATCACCAGTGACATTGTTGATACTGTTGCCAGCACCAGCACTAGAGCTACCATTATTTAGTAACATATTTGTGCGACCATCATGTAATGCTGTACTAATATTGCTGTTGGCTAAATTCATTGTCGGGCTACGTCCATAATTAATGGAGTTTGTGTGATGTACGGTGTTGCCTGATTTTGGCATTGTTATCATAGTGGCTGTACTCCCATTACCACCGCCCCCACCACCATCACCACCAGCACTATAGCTGGTTGTGTTGTAGGTGATGGAGGTTGGTGTGTTGTTGTTGTTATTATTATTATTATTGTTATTATTATTATTAGAGGTGGTGACATTCCGTACACAGGTTTGATTATTACTGTTATTGTTGCTACTGCTGTTTCCGCTATTTCCCATCATGCTGCTACTGTTCATGTTTTTAATTTGTAAATGTTCATGTTGTTGTATAATTGTTGGTTGCTGTTGCTGCTGCTGCTGATGTTGTTGTTGTTGTTGATGGTGGAATTGTTGTTGCTGTTGTTTTGATGTAGTACTATAAGTTACATTATTTAGGCTGTTTGATCCTAAAAAAGTTGCCGAACTAACAATATCCATAACATTAGGTGGACTGTTCGTGGTATATTTCGGTCCACAAATATTAGGACTAGTCATAGTGGGATGTATAGCAGGTGACAGTGACGCTGTAACCACACTATTCGTAATCATTTGATGTTGTTGCTGTTGCTGTTGTTGTTGCTGTTGTGTTAATTGCATGCTTGTATTGGTGCACAGGTGCGGTGGTGGTGGCTTAATATCACTGCCAGATGCTGTAAGCAGAATAGTCCCCTGATCACCATGATTTTCCACATCCACTATAACGTTGGCACTTTGCGAATGTCCCATATGATAGTGAGCATGTTTAATGGGATCTGGCGGATAAGCGGGCATCTGTTGATGCATATTACGTTGCTGATATTGTTTTTGTAGTGTCTTAACCTCTAAACGTGTCTTATCACGCTGATAGTAAACGCCCGCAAAGATGAGCACATTCAGTATTAATAAACTGCACCCAATGGCGATGGTAACACTTAAGGCTGTTGAATAGGCAGCATAGCCGGCAGCTTCAAAGCCGGAAGATAAAGTGTCTGTTGTGGCGTTAGCCATTGTTGTTGGTGAATAGACTCCACCCGTTGTATAATTGGCACTTCCCACCGGTATACACGTTGTATACAGATTAGGATCCATAGTAGTAACTGTTTTTTTTTTTTTTTAATATTTTGTTAAATGAAAGACAAAACAATGAAATTGAATATTATTCACTGACAGTTTTATATAATAAGTTAAGTAAACTTATTTCAACATCTTTAAACTCTAGCTTCGAAGAACGTCTCTACTTATTTCCAACTTAAAAGATTATTATGAATGCCTAAAACTATACATTATAAAATGTAAAAACACAACTAATGCTCTTAACATTTGCATTGTTTTGTTAACGGCATTAAATATGAAGAAGAAGAGGAACAAGAAGCTGCACTCGCAAGTGTTGGTAATAGTTTGATTAAGTTTCTTTTGCTTTCCAAAGAATTTCATTTAAAGAAAGAATGTAATTAGAAACTGATGTCAGCATAAAAAGAAACTGCAAAATATGTACACAAGTGAAATATTTGTGAGGGTAAATATGTATATTAGTAAATAACAAAGAAGGGAAGTGTGTAAGAACATGTTTGAAAAGTACCAAGCATTATATACCAATAAAAAACAATTTATAAATGTTTTTATTGCGTGAAAGCTAGTTAAAGAGATATCGGGAGTAAGACAACCGCTCAACTTGAATATTTTTTCAATATAATTTTCCCTTTATATTTAATAAACTTTAGTAACGCAATTAGAAGGGATTTGATTGAATTTCTGAGCGAAAAACTAAACCAAGTGCTTGGCTTGGACATCTCTTTAAAGTCCACTTTACTCCCTTAAGAGAGTTCTGCAGAAAGTTGAATAAGTAGCTAGTTCAACAGTCTACACAGTATATAGTTGTATTAAAACTTTCCAACCGACTCAAGTTATGAAAGGGATATGTGGTCTGATATTGCGATGACACTTTGACTAGCTTATTTACTATTCTATAGAGGTTACTCTAGAGTAGATATGATCAAACAACCGAATTTTTCAAAGTCTAATTCTTCAAAACCCATGAATGGAGTATCAAACACGCTGTAATAAGACTTGCTAGGGTTGGTAGAACTGTAAAGTTATGCGACTCTAAAGCCTTCTATAGGCAAACTCTTTATAACCTCTTTGCTTGACCCAAATAACTAAGAAAACAGAAAAAGAAAAGAAAGAAAGTACAAAACATATTTAAAAAATGAAAGGAGACACCCTTAAAAGTCGCTTTAGCGATATTACATTCAGGAATGTATCGCATGCTTTCATCTGCAGTATTTCTCTTGGAAATCTCTTGTTTAGTTAATCTTCTCTTTTAAATCTTTTTACGTTTGGTGAAATAAAATAAAATGAAATAAAATATCTCAACGAATGTAAATGGAATTTGGAAACTTTGTCAGACACAGTCTGACAGAAAGTCGGACAAGCGAACGGGCAGATCTACAAAAAACGTCAGCCAGTAATTGTAAGAATTCGTTTTTTCTCCAACTACCAACAAACAAAGCAGCTATCAAGGTTGTTGTGGATGAATGTACATACGTCCAACATTGTAGGTGATGTTTACATTTGTATGCGAGGACTAATTTACCTTGAGCTATATACCGCACACAAACACAACCACACTTGGTCGAATACCTTCTGACTCTCATTCACTCATACCCTTCCGTTAATGTTAATGTTGTGCGTTGTGTTTTATGCTGTTATGACATTAATTAAATGCACATAGCATCGTTGTTTATTTTTATTTTTTGTTTCTTTTACATATAATTTTCTCATCATCATTATATTTAATACGAGGAGATATACTGAGTTTGTCATTGTATTTGTAAAAAAGTATATAGTATTCTTAATCAACATTAAAAACTGAGTCGATCTAAACGGCGTCCGTGTGTCCGTCTGCTTTTGGCATTCTCACGATTGTCAATTTTAAGCTAATGAGCTGGATTCCTTTAGTTTCTGCACACAGATTAGTGTTTGAATGGAGCAAATTCGGTCAATAGCCACGCCCACAATAGGCAAAAATCTACTTCTCTGCAACAAAAATGTAGCTGTAAAGTTGAAATTTATAATTACTTCATCCATCATTGTGTCAAAAATGGGCGTGATCAGAAAACAGACACGCCCACAATTTAGAAAAACCATATTCAGCGTAAAACTCGACATTTAAGGTGATACGTAATATAAACACTCTTAGAGGATGTAATCATATTCTTACCACGCCCACAATTTGTACATAAAAGGGGAAGGATATTTAAGATTCAGTCTAAGACAAATTGTTGAACTTTTTACTTGATTTTGTTATGTATAATATACACTAACGTATGTACAATGTTAAGTACAAACATAAATAATGTATATTGCATGTATTACCTAACATATGTATATGTATTTACTTTTTTAATTAAGTATTATTACCACATTAATTAAAAAAAAAGACATTTTCAAAGAGTCCTTGACAACATAGCTCAGCTCTCTATTATAACTGTGGTCAACTTTCGTTGCATTTAAGTGTCAATTGACGTGACCTCAAGTAATGAGATAAATGAACTAACATATATATTATGTACAATGTACAATGGTATGTAATAGTACACTATCAAAGGGATTCATAAAATGAATGTCCTAAGAGAATCCAAAGCCCAACTGTTCGCTGTGTTGTAATTGAAAACTGAAGTGAAGTGAAGCAAAGTGAATTAAATATTTTGCATTTCAAACGTGGAAAAACTTCGAAATATTGTATGTAGGTACTCTATACATATATCCACCCACAGATGTGTGTGCATAAATTAGTAAGAATATGTGTATGTACGTGTATAAAATGTTAAGGTTAATTCTTTTAGCATCTCAAAAGGCAACCACACTATTTATGGAAGAATGTGAGAGAAAGTGATTCATTAAACTTCAGAAACAACAATACATAATCGAAAGGATTCAAGAATCCTGTAAAATAAAAACTAAATTAAATTTTAAATACCTTCCACATCTATCTACAAACTTTGAATGTGGCAGGTGCCCGATTGCGCCCTTTAATAGTTTATATAAAACGATATCTCAATTTTTGCAATCAGGAAAAGACTTTCGCACATAAACGGATGTATTGACATGGTCTCAGTTTTCGATCTTTTTTTTGAACATACATGTACACTTTGTGAGGTTTCGATGGGAAGTTTTGACGAAGTTTTATATACTTCCTATAATAGCGTTAGTCCGTCTGTCCATGTGAATTTGTGTGCAAGCTATAGGTCGAATTTTTTTGAGATATTTCGATGAAATTTATTACAAGAGTATGTGTTGGCCCAAAAAGAAAACTGATTAAAAATGGATCGAATTGGACCATTTTTAGAAACTCTCCCCATATAAAGCGTATGGCAAAAGATTGCAACTCTTAATATTTTTCAACAAAATTTGGTGAAGAATTATTAATTAACCTAATAATTGGTTGTAACAAATTTGATCTCAATCGGACTAATTTAGAACCTTTTTCTATATAATGAGTAGTAACTTCTATGGCAATGCATCGCGTTTAATGGCACAACTAGACTAATTGTAGCATCATTTAAGAAACTAAGTGGTGTAGGGTATTGGTAATGATCAGTTTTAACCGACTGTAATATTTACTTGCTTTCTACACATTTCGTCAAATGAAAAAATTTCTTTGCGTCAAGTTGCTTGAATGCATCTTATTGACATTTAAAAAAAATAAAAGATAAAGGAAATAACTGAATAGAATAGAATGCGAAGTGGAAGAGAACACACATACCCACACTTTACAGAAACTTTTTAATTAAGCGTTTGTGCGTGTGACGAGTATTGGGCATTATCCTTGAGAGAAAGGTTTCAAGTTGTTTCCTTCTTCTATTTCTATCATGTTAACAAAAACTTTTCTACTATTGTTACTGTTCTTACAATATAAATGTCTTTTAACACTAAGCCAAAGTATGCACACTCAATCAAATATATATATATATATATATATACTGCAAAATTATTGTCCTTTAATCCTTCTCGGATTATGATGTCAGAGGGAAATGGCTTAATCTTGAAATAAATGTTTTAAAAGAAGTCGTTGAAATGAAATTAAATAAAATTTTTTTGCGGAACACTGACTCCTGTTTTGTTTAACCAAGTGGTGTAGGGTATAAAATGAATGGGAATTTTAATCCACTTAAATACTTTTCACTTGTTTGCTATTATTTGATTCTTTCATTTATACTTTACCTCCTAATATGCTTGCCATAAAAGCGCTAGTATTTGAACGGGATTTTTTCATTAATGCCTCATCCATAAGTAGAAGACGTTCCGATCGGAAAGGGTCTGGCTTAACCGGTCCTTCATACATATTCATGTCATCGTGATTGCGAAATAAATTGTGACGTGCTATAACATCTTCCATGCCGGTACGATGTAGTTCAGGTATTAAGCGCAGCCACACGGATAATTGATGGGCACGAAAATGATTTTTGATGCGCGGTTTCATGCCTGCAACGGAAGAGTTCAGTTTTATAATAATTGTATAGAATAATCTAAAAAAAAAAAATGATCCTTTGGGAAAGTCGGAACCTTTTAGATTATTATATGCTTCACAAAAGTTGACTCCTTATGCACAATCCAAAAAAGCCTTTAAAACAGCCTTCAAAGTATATATTATGTGGGTTAAAATCAAAATCTGAGTTGATATAGTTATGTCCGTCTGTATGTCCCTCTGTTTTTGAAGCTCTCACTGTTGTAGATTAAATTACAATAAATATTTCTAGCATCTGCCGCAGGTTGCTTGTTAAATAGATCAAAATCGGTTAAGGGCCACGCCCACAATTGTCAAAAATCTTTTCATCTGCTGTAAAAATTGAGCTAAGGAGTTGAAATTTGTTATATGTTGATATTTATAATATGACCATTTGTGGATGTGCTTAAAGTAGGCGCAGTTTTCCAAAAAAACCTTATTTGGAATCGTAGAATTATATTTCAAAGATGTGTATTATAAAGGAGGCATTTCATTTTATGCCAAATTTAGCTTAAGGTATACATATATTTAGTTTTATTCGACTCACCTATCTCTAAATATTTTTGATGCAGTGGATCATAATTTTCCCATACTATGCTACGAAAACGATTACGTTCCTTGGACGCAGCTAAAATCGAATCCTGGCGATGATGTTCGTTTGGATTGCTTGAATAAAAAACCAAAATCAAATCAAATCCTAATCAACTTAAGTCGGGCTAAATATTGTTTCATTATGGTGTACATTTATTTTATATTTTTTTCTTTTTTTGCTGCATTCTTGTTGTGTATGCCTTCCGTTCTTGGAATACATGTGTAATCCGAGCAATAAATGCTGTTAACTTTTGTGGGAAACGCAAGTGTAATTTTATGAGAATATATATAAGTGCGGATGTGTATGTGAACAGCCATAAAGTACATAGTGTCAAATTAAAATGCGAGCTACAAACACTAAACGATCACAGGAATATAGCTTTCACGTCTGAAACTATGTATGTTTCAGTGCTGGTGTAAGTAGAAGTTTACATTTGAAACCAGAACTCTTTCAAGTTTTTTACTTTGTACTGGGCCGATGTATTGTGCGCAATACAGGAAAATTAGTTGCATTCTAACGTAACGCTACTCGTACATTCTCGCATATGTGATACAAGATTTGTGTGCTGTGTGTGACATAGTGAATAAGTGAACGAAGAGAGTAGGTATAGTAAACAACTGAAAACACTTGAGACCTAAATAGTTTCTACTTAAGTTGTTTACGAGCGTTAAAATTGGCGTTTTTTTAATGTTTCGGAAAACAGTTTATACCACCACGCGTTACGTAAAGCATTTAACTAAAGTAAAAGTCACACGTAAACCGTAAGGCTGGAAATTAAATGCGACGAAAAATGAATTACAATTTTATTTCACAAGTGAAGCTGAGATGGAAAAGAAGTGAAGCTTGAAAGGAACAATTACAAAACACACAAAAACATTCTCAACTGACTTACCCTGTTCTAGCAAAATTCGTCCAATACGTAATGACAGCCTCCGAGAGTGCCATTTCGGATTTTGTATAATTCTGTGGAAAATGGCTGAATCCATCTATCAAGGGTGCACCAAAGATATACGGCAAGTCTTCGCCATGCACCGTACCCATACGTTGCGGATAATCTCCGTCTTTCGTCTGATAATCGAATACATAAAAATAACAGCGGCCAGATTGTGAACCATATTGCGTAGAAGCTGATAGAGTAGCTCCACTGTTGGCTGCTGTAGTACCACCAGAATTGCTGGATATTGGTGGTGGTGAATTGATGGCAAATATATCAGCTGTACGTATAATGGGAGCTACAAATTGAGCATCTGACAGAGCAGCCACAGCAGTATCTCGTGTATTGATGGGATGTTGAGATGCACGGTCCCAGTCGGTATACTCATTAACAATCTGAAATAAAATGAAAACAAGTAAGAAAACTAAATTTGGCTTAGGCCATATCTTAAATACCCTCCACCTTCACAATGTTGGGTGTGGCAAATATATATATATTGCGCCCTCTAATAGTGTATGTCTTAGTTATCAGCATGCAAGTCTACTTTTACGTTGAGTATGGTTTTTTGTAAATTGTGGACGTGTCTATTGTCGGACCATGCCCATTTTTGGCACACCGATGAAGCTTATATTTATAGATGTACCTATCAAATTTGAAGTTTATAGCTCAATTTTTGTGGCAGATAAATAGGTATTTGCCGATTGTAGGCGTGACTCTTGACCGATTTTGCCCATTTAAAAAAGTTTCAATATCTCAAAATTTACGCCTGTGAGAATTCCAACAACAGACAGACACACGGACATACGTGTCTAAATTGACTCAGTTTTCGAAGCATTGCAGATTGGTATTTAAGTTGGACAAAATCAATCAAAAGCCACGCCCACAAGTGACAAAAATTAAACTGTAGAATTTAAAATTGGTACGCCCACTGTTTGTATCTAAATGTTAAACCTATATAAAATTTAGTTGCAGTCAAATTTAGTTTTCTTGCCTGTTTTTAATTTAGGTTAAGTGCTTGTTGCTAAACAAATATATAACATATATATATATCTATATATATACAATGTATATGTATCTTTTCGCCTTTATATGCGTACACTTGTGACTTTTAGCAAAACAGCATTTATTGCTATAAACATTTGTAGAATTGTGTTCAATGTTATTTAAGTGTATCGTGCTTACATTTTATTACACATACAATGTTCTGTTAGGCAAAGCTATTAAAAAAATATGTGATATTAAAATGTGTGTGTGTGTGTGTGTGTGTGTGTGTGTGTACGCGTGTATGCTCACTTATATATAAAAATCATCATAAAAAATGTTAACAATTTCAATACATTTCAAAATTTTTTTATATATTTGAAACGATAAAGCTTTTTGTGGTATGTGTTGATGAGTATGCCTGCCTGCCTGCCTGCCTTTAATAGAAATTTCTGCGCGCTAAATATCACAACTTTCACACATATGTTTACTCATGTAAACACACTATGTTTATGATATATACATATATACGTAATGTCGTTTGTTTCTATGCACACTCACGCACACATGCACACCACGTAATTTATGTGATTGCTTTGCTGAGTTTTGTTTTTCTAAGTTGTGCTTCTTCTTAAGTTATTTATTATTTTTTCCCCAGTATCAAAAACACACAAACACACATAAAGTGGAAAAACATAGCACCTGTGAAAATGCCAGCCTAACCCAGTTCTTTTGTTGTCATTATGTCTGTTACCAACACAAAATCTTGAATTCATTTTTCCAACATACCTCACCTCACACCTTTGCTTTAGTTCATATACTAAAGTGTAGACTGTTCCTGTTATTACATACCATAACTATTTGAAAAAGATATGCGAAACCCTAAAAAGTATAAATTCTTGATCAGCAATGAAATCTGAACCGATACAGACAAATTTTTCTATATGTCCGTACATCTGTCCATGAGTAAAATACTTGAAATCGATCATTAAAAATGTTGCTTTTAAATTGGAAATGGTGTAAGTTTTTGGAGAAATTTTTCAAAACATTTGAGAGGAATTAATTATATTTTATTTGATTAATAAATTTTTCACTTAAACTTTCATCCCATTATTTATGTGCTCCTACGATTTCACATTAATTTATGCAAGTTTAATAAATGAAATGGATTCATTTTAATTGGTTCACTTTGCTCAGCTCTATATATATTGTTGTAATAATATAAATTTATATATAATGAAAATATACACCATAAATATAATAGCGATGATGATTAATGTCAGTGAAACGAGAAATTATGTTACTACGAGTACATATAATATTATATACATAAATGTTGTATTTTAATATATGCCGCTACCATGATTTATGCTTTATTAATTGATCGTTCATAAGATGATTTCTCGTTATTTTTTGGCCCAATTAATTTTATGACCGTCAATCTTATTTAACGCCAACTTGATTCCATTTACTAAAATCAATTTGAGAGGTTAAGTGGAAAACTTTATACGTACGGATTATGTTAAGTTTATAGAGATGTTTTCAATTCATATATAATGCGTCTTTCGAAACTGTGCCCAGTTTCAACTTAGAGAACCAGTTCTGAAAAGTCAATAGGATTCCTGGTAATGTCTCAAAAAGTGCGACCTGCAGCTTGTGCACAAATTCCCTTGGACAGTATATGGTAAGACGGATGGATGAAGACAAGATTAAATCGATTCATATATATTTTTGAAACATATAACACTTTGGCAGCGTCGAATAGATTTAAGAAGGGGCCGTTTCTGAAAGTTTCTTGAAGCTTGTTAGCAAGAGATTTTTTCTATTGGAGTACCCTCGCTTAATCCATGTACTATTAAGCTCGCTCAGAGCGTTTTATATAGTATATAGTAAGTATTTTGTTGAAAATAGGCAAAATCGGACCATGGCCCTTCCTAAAATTTTACAAAATGTATAGTTTTTAGAGTTTTTCCTTTATTTGGGACAAACCATAAGAGATACAAAAACAAAATTTTCCCAAAATATTACCGAAATATAAATTATTGATATATTAAAAAAAAAGTCAAAATAACCACGCCTACCGACTTATTATGAATGTTAGTGTGTTTTAGAGGTTTATTTAGAATATTTGTTGAAGGTGACTCTGTATAAATATAAAATTGACAAAGGTCCTTTCTCCTTAAGTTAACGTACCAACACACTGTAGTACTTCTCAGTTGAAGAAAATTTAAGATATTATTTCCTGACAAGATATGGCATACGCCTCATATAGCCCTTTTTAAATTGTTTTTTGTTTTGTTTTGTTTCATTTGAATTTATTCCATTATAAAATGATTTGTATAACATATATACATAATAACATGTGGAATATTTACAATGGAAAAAATATCCATCATAAAGTTGTTAGAAATAGAAATGTTTTTGTTGTAAAAATAGTTTATAAATATTTGAAAAAGAACGAAAAAGGATTACAATATTTTAATGTGCAAATCTAACATTTATTGTGTTTTTAATTTAGTTATTGTATGCTATTCAAAACTCCATTTAGTTGAAGTATTGTAAAACTTTTCACAACTAAATATGTAAATTTTTGAAAATATAAAAACCAAATTAATGGAAATGAAATTAATGGTTTATACAAAGTAATAGAAATTTTATGCAGGGTACGTCCGGTATTTGAGGACAAATTGGCGTTACAACGATTATAGTTCATATTTTTTTATAAAATTTGTTAAAATAAATTAAAATTTATTATATAAATAAACTCAATCCTAGGTCGGAATCAAATGCTCTTTGTTCCTTTGCTTTTATCCTTTCATTGATGAAATAATATTATGAGGATGTTTATTGGTCTCTCCTTCAACTACTAAGATGAATAGAAACACAAATCTAACATTTATGGAAGGGCTGCAATTGCAAATCCCTTTATGTCATATTATTTTGTCCATTCCCTGTATATATATTTTAATGGTGAATATAAGAAAAAATGCTTTAAAGCCTTTTTTATCTTCTCCTGCACCTGTACTTGATACCGTAGACTAAGTAACCATATTTTTGGACTCGACGGTATTTATTATTTGTATAAAACGTAAGAAAACGTAAGAAAACTAAGTTTACTTCTTTCATATATTTTTTAATCAATGCAATTCGGTACTAATACTAGTTCCTTCACTTCTGTATCGCCACCAGTTCTGCATTGCTGAAATCCTTTTATCGTTTCTCTCGGTCCTTTATCTTCTAGTGTTTGACTTAAAAGCACCAATTGACTATTTCAGAGGAGTTTCAGTTTCTAAATCAACATCGTTGAAAACCTTATCGTTGCAAGACGCCATGCCGATCATCGAATTCACAAATCAACAACTGTACAGTCATATTAGACAGCATTGGATAAACCTCAGCTACAGATATCTTCACATCGAAGCAGAAAATTGAAACCTACCAAGTGTCGAGAATTTCGTTCTTAAGCAGACGGACAAACATCAAATAACATTTCTATGGGGTTATATATACAAATGTCTCAGCTAAGTGTCTTCGATGTATTTACTTCGACAATTCCTTGCCGCTAAAGCAGTTTAAAAGTACATGTAATATAAATTTTAGTCAACAATTCGATGGAACTAAACCAATCCATTTATTGAATTTTTTTTGACATAACTAACCATTTGTTTTGAGCGTAAGATTTTCTATTACTTCTTTGCTCTCTTCTAGTACTTATGACAACTTGATTACAATTTTAATCATCACTCATCTTTGGTATGTAAAATTAAGTCTTTCGAATCAATAATTTGTGTCTGCCACTGAAAGTTAAGTCTTAAAACTTTATGACACTTATCTTGCCTTGAGTTGAACTGCAGAGAAAAATGCATTTTCTTAATCACATTTTTTCGCAATGTTTGGCTTGTTTTGGTGGAATATAAATGTGAAAGCAAAGTCGTGTCTGGCCAAAATAAGACAATTCAATTTTCATTAATCATCCGAGTGTGGAAATCAAATAACTAAGATGGAGAAAGATAAAAAACTTTTTTAAGCATAAAGAAAAAAACAGAAAAGTTGTGTAAAAGTTGTATAAAAACTTTCAGTTATAGGAACACATTATTGTAAATATAGGAGTTCACCTATGGGAGTATTTAAGACTGAAATATGCCACTGAAAAGCATAATCTAAGAATCTATCTATATTTTGAAAGGCTTCTAGAAGCGAACAGAAGCAAATCATTCAACTTACCGTATAGAAAATTTCATTCAGATGGTAATTGTACGCGTTACGTACGTAAGTGCGTATTATTTTATCGCGACGTTCACCCTCAAAACCATTTTGTATATCATGAGCACTAAAACGCCAAATCGATTCACCCGTAACGACACCGAACAATACATCAAAGTGTGGACCGTTTGTGAAACTGTTGCCATTACTATAAAACGAACCGCCGCCACCTCCATTCCCGCCAGCACCATTTAAATAATTTAAATTGCTACTAAAACTACTTAATCCACCACCCGCTGAGCTGGTGAAAGCATCACCTGAAGAACGTTTAGTGTTGCGTGCCACTAAATCATCAGCATCTAAATTTGAATGTCCAGAACGTATGACAACGCCATCAACCTATATTAACAATATCAGCAAAAGACAAGACAAAAAAAAAACATGATAACATTGGATAGATAGTTGGATGGATGGATGGAAAATGAAACAAGAGAGTGCTTGCTATTTGCAGAGTTGAGAAAGTGTTGAAAAGAAAATAGAAGATGACCTGAATCTTTAGTTATGAATTCAATTTCTCGTGCACTTGTTTATTGGACATTTGAACAGCATTGAAAAGTATAAGGATACCAGAAAACACAGCAAGTTAAATGATAATTGGAAAACATCTTTTATTTGGCACGGCAGTAAGGAAAGGGTATGAGACATAACGTGCTAGATTCTAAAGAGTGATTGAATTTCTTTCATTCATATTGTTAGCGAAAGGGTTTACTCAAATTAGTTAAATTCAAACTATTAGTGAGAGGGTGTTATTGTACCCTAACGAATAGATATATCTTGTCAACTTACTGATGGACCGAAAGATGTGAGAAATGTTGGGGCCTGTATATCGGCAGCATATAAATCATTTAAAGGTATTTCACGTAAACAATCCACAATGTGTTCATGATGTTTGTTTAGATCTTCCGGTATAGAACAATTCACTTCTCTGGCTAGTCGTACAGCAAACATTACGGGATCTTCTACTAAAGCCCACGATGAAAATGCTGAACCCGACATGAGTATGGTACGTTGAAACAGGCCGCGTACCATAGTAGGTGAGGCCATTAAAAAATTTATACATGCTGCTCCCGTACCATGACCGCCTAATGTCACCAAATTTGGATCTCCCCCGAATTTTTGTATATTCTGTTGTATCCAATGTAAAGCGGCAATTTGATCCATTAAGCCATAATTGGCTACACGGGCATGCACCAACGGACTGGGATTGGCATTCAAGAAGCCTAGAAATAGAATATGGTAAATTTTCCCGAAGCTTTGCATACTTTACGGTGTTTATATCTTTTTTTTTTTGATTCAGCACTTACCCAGTATCCCTAAACGATAATTAAGCGTTACCACCACCACTTCACCATAACTGGCTAAGACGCTGCCATCATATGGATTACCGCTACTCCATTCGAATGATTCCCCATGTATAAACACAATAACTGGCAATTTCTTTTCACTAGCACCAGCTAAAAATAATGCATAATAAATGATTGCATTTTTACTTAGTTGTATATATAATGAATGAGGAGTATCCGTACTCCTACATAAAAGATAACATTACAATGGAATTTTAATAGCTCGAGTATATATTACAGCAGTTTATGCTTTTAATTGCTGCTATAGAATAAAGCATTTATTGTGTAAATTAAATTTTAATACAACATTGGTCGTCATACAAAAAAATAATCTTAATAATAGAGTGTTTGCTAAGTTTGTCATTCCGTTTGTAATACGCAGAAGGAGGTGTCAGAGACCCTACAAATATATATATATTCTTGATCAGCATTAAAAACTGAGTCGATCTGAACATGTATGTCCGTGTATTCGACACTCGTTGGCATTTTCACGATCATAACTTTTGGGATAATCAATTTCTTTAGATCCTTTTGGTTTCTTCATATAGATCGTTATTTATATTGAGAAAAATCGGTGAAGGACCACTCCCACAATCGACAAAAATATATGTATCTGTCACAAAAATTGCGCTATCAAGTTGAGTTTTGGTATACATATTTATAATAAGTATATTTATTATTGTGCAAAAAGTGGGCGCGGTTGGATAACAGACCCACCCACAATGAATAAAATATATTTATCTGCCACAAAAAATTAGATTTAAAGTTAGAATTTAGTTCATATATTTATAGTTATTCTTCTCATTGGAGTATCAAAAATGGGCGTGGTCGCAATTAGACAGACAGACAATTTAATAAAAACCTTAAAAGCGTAAAACCCGACTTGTAAGCTGATACATAATCATGTACCTGCCACGCCCACTATTTCTAAGTAGATGTCGACAGTGTTTAAGCTTTGGTTTAGGCTAAGTTTAGATTTTTTTACTTATGATATTTAAGAGAGATTTATAGTCAAATAAAGGGCTGAGTTTACAACGTACAGCGAACTAACCATAAATTGTCTTTGAAGGCTTAAAGTAGATAAAATGATAACGAAGAATACAACACATAAGTTCAATATTAATAAATATCTACTTGAGCAACATTTAAGCTTCATTTACACAATCTTAAGCGCGCAAACAAAACAAAATAAAAGAATAAAAAAAGCTACCTCGACCAGGACCATAAAATTCAGCAGAAGATGAAATGAAAATGTTATTCTACTACTACAGTTATTATAGTAGGTAACGGAATATTGTGTGAGAGAGAGCTGTTGATATTGTTATCTTGAGAGTGCTTCAGATAAACTGATACTGCCACCAGCACTACTATGATGTTTCCAAGTGCACTAGAACAACAGCACGACAATGTCTGTGTGTTAATATAATAAAATGGCAATTCCGTATAAAACGAACTAACCAATATACATTGACCGCCAAACCTATACATTATATAACCGTGCACTTGAATGGTTTATATCCTTGCAAAAAGTATTTATCGTTCGTTTTTAAGTGTTTATATTCATTAAGTGAGAATTTTAATTAATACATAAACTACGCGCGCGTGGATGATAAACTTAAATGTTGAGAAGAAAGTTTAAAAGTATTTCGTATACCCTTCCTGAGCTGAGAGCTGAGTTGCTTATGGCTTCGCCTCAACTCTGTGGGATACGGGTACAAAACCAGCTGAGGGAAAAAGTGAAAGATCATCGGGCATCAATAACCAACCGACGAACGCATATTTTAAAATCGTTTAATTTGCTTTCTACACACTGCTAACATAATCATTAGCTTAGTAAATCGCTTTCTCATGGTAAGAGTGTAACATAAAATATATTTGCTCAGGGTAATGCCATCAACTGATTATTATAAACCGCAACCTTTGAATAATTGCTTAAACGTTAATGTTTCTCCTGTGGTTGTTATAATTATTGTTCTCTTGTACATCATATATGCTATTAATGCAATGATTATTTATAAAATGTGTTGGTGTGTTTAATAAAAAACATATAAAATATTTCCAACCATAGTATTATTCATTCATCATTCACTCACGCAATTGCACATAACCTGAGCATGCAGTGGTTTAATTATAATTTAACATAACGGTTTGTACAATATAAATAACCTGGTATGGTATGGATGTTCTATATGTATGCATGTGTGTATGGAAAATAACAAACCACAGCACTGATGACTGTTGTTAGAATATGTTGAATTTTTCATTTTTTCATACCCACTGTGGCGTATGAGTGATACATATTTATTCAAATAGCAAAACCATCATACGATATATGATATATAAATTTTTTCAAATGCGAAACATTTTTTAGTGTTGTGTGCGGAGGAATACTATTCCATCAAAAAATTAAAATATTACGGTAAACGAGGATTTGATTATAATTTTAGACACCTTTTCATAAATAGTATAATTTTCTACATTTTGTGTGTGTGAACAAACCACTACTTGTATGGTATGAACAAGTGAAATTCAACCCAGGTTGTATTGTTAAAGTGTTACAAAGTTTATATTGAAGACACTTAATTATACAATTATAAACCTGCTTCAGTGTAAGGTGGAGCAATAATTTACTTTTACTTTATTTCTTATATACAGGAGATGGACAAAATAATATGAACAACCGACATATATATTAAAAAGGTGTTGGGCCACCATTTGCTTTTAAAACAGCTGCAATTCTTCGCTGAATAGATTCGTAAAGTGTCTAAATAGTTTTGCAATTACTTTGCCGTAGTAGTTTTTTGTATGTCTCGCCTCAATTCTTTTTAATGTTAGCCAGTCTCTCTGTCAGTTAACTTTGAGTTTCGCCCTTTATTCCTCTTTGCCGATGATGTTTTACATGTTTTCTGTATTCCATCAGTACCGTGGATAATGTCGTTCGTGAAACTTTAAACAATTCAGGTGTTTTTATCACAGACGCTCCCGATAATCGAGCACCAACGATGTGTCTGAGAGATCACTCACATTCATATTGCATGGTGTTCTTATTATTTTGTCCATTCCATGTATATAATAAATAAACTAAAAGTAAAGCTCTCATAAACACTGTAAATTATTGCTCCACCTTACACTGATGTCTTACTATGTGGCGGTGAGAAATTTTTTACAGTTTGTGGTCATGGCTGTATGTAATTTGATTTAGCTCATTTTGGATACAAATGTACGTACATGACTTGAAAATGTTTAAATCAATCAACTTATATTTCAAATTTTTAGCAAATTTCAATTGTTTAACAGTCACACCAACATAATCGATAAAAACCTTTCATAGCTGCAAAAATGTACTCAGGAAGTGGAAGGTATATATATTTATAATTGAGGTATTCATCCAATGGGTGCGGCCGGATTTTTGGATTTTGGGTACTAAATTTCAATTCATTAGCTCAATGTTTGTGACACATAAATCGATTTTTATCGATTGTGGGCGTAACTGATTAAAAATTTTGCCCATATTAAAAAGCAATCCAAGTGTAGAACCTACTTAGAAGTGTCTGTTGAGCTCAATATCTTAAAATTTGTGACCGTGAAAAGGATAAACGGACGGACATATCTAGATCGACTTTTATTTTAGTGCTTAGCTAGAATATATATATCCTACAGAGTATATATAACTGACACCTTCTTTTTGATGTTGCAAATACAGAGATAAACTTAATCGTATGTGTAGGGTGTAATAAATTTTTTTTATAATACATGAAAATACATAAAATAACGTTATCATACATATACCAAACTTACCATTCATGGGTGTGAATATGTTTAAATAGAGGCAGTCTTCTGATTGATTTTCCAAAAATGGTAAAAGTCTTTTCAAATACTCTAAACGTCCTTTTGGCATTTTCTCCAAGGCTGCTGTTTCATTTTGTATGTTTGGCAAACGTTGAGGGCAAACTGGACTATATTTATCCGATATACGGATACCATCCCAAGGCGCGGGTGCTCTCGTTGGACTAAATCTGTTGTTGTATGTAAGATATAATAAATTTCGAATAAGAATAAAATTTTTTAAATCAAATATTTTTAGTTGTTGTTATTTTTAGTGTATTTTTAACGTTTACTTTCGTTAGTGATATTAAATAAGTTTCCTCGGTTCAAAACTTTAATTTTTCTTTACTTGTTTTTCTTCTTTTTACGCGAATTTCGTTCAAGGACGATAATGTAGATGTGAGATTATTGCATCTTAAAAAAAGTGGTTGAACGTAATTATATTGTTTGTATTTATTATGTGGAATTAAGAAGAAGAAGGAAGATGTTGTTACCTTTCATCTCTGATTACTGGCAATGAAACCGTTAAGATTGAAAATTATCGCACAGAAATACTTTAGTATGTACTGCCATATTATTTATGCATACACACACATCTACATATTTATCTTATATGTTAAATTATGTGTCAGGTTCCCCGTAA
This sequence comes from Ornithomya chloropus, assembly GCA_963971445.1. NCBI lineage: Eukaryota > Metazoa > Arthropoda > Insecta > Diptera > Hippoboscidae > Ornithomya > Ornithomya chloropus. The sequence goes on along the minus strand of OZ020529.1, from coordinate 12,281,602 downwards.
GCCATTTGCAGAAACTTAATATAAGAGTAAAGTATTTAACGTGTTTATACAGTTCTGTTGTATGTGTTTGCCTTCAAGATTGTTAAAAAGTTAAGTGAATGTTCTTTTTATTGAAATGTAAATGAAATGTTGCCGTATCTTGATATATGTCTGTATGTACAGAAAATTCAATTCAAATGAATTCCGTTACCTGTTTTGTTTGATGGGTGGGGTGGCATATGGTACTCCTAGGAACACCTCTACTGAACGTAAAAAACGAAAATTATCTAATGGTAATATTAGACCGTGCAAGCGGCCATAGCGTGTCTGTACAATACGATGACCGAGTCGTGCATTTTTATATATGTCCAAGGTGGTGGCTTGCACTAAGACTGCGGGTGGTAAAACAACAATAATCATTAGTAGCAAAGAGGCGGCTATTGTATGCAACCAACACAGCTGGTGTTGCCGATTATAACTTTGGAGTATTGTTGTTGTTGTTGTTGTTTCTGTTGAAAGCAACTTTGTTGATGATGATGGTGGTGAAGGTGTTTTCCATAGCAGTCCGGAGGCAGTTAGTTGTGGTATTGTTGTTGTTGTTGTTGTAATTGGGGATGCTAGAGTTAATATAGATTTTTTGCACAGCAAATTTTTTGCGCTTGTTCTTGTTGTTGATGATGGTGATGATGATGCTGTTGCAGTTGCAGTTGCTGTTGCTCTTGTTGTTGTTGTTGTTGTCGTTAATGGTGATGCTGTTTTTATTGTCGCTGTTAATGTTAGTTCTCCTTCGGTCGTTGTTGCTCTTCTTGTCGGTACTGTGGTCAATATCCCACCAGGCGTTGTCTGTCTATTGTATTTTACTACTCCTGGCGTTGCCCTACTGCTGCTGGCCTTAGTTATGCGCATCATTTTCATCATTGGATATGTATTGTTCATATCCTGCATACCGTTATTGGTTGCATATTTCCTTTTCTTCCCCTCTACGTTAATGTAAATGTTTTCCTTCATTATTTACCACTTTTATGTTTTTATTGTTTGTTGTTTGTTATATAATTTAATTTATTCACACCAGCGGTATTTTTATAGATATATAAATATATGTATTTCACATAATTATGTAAAATATGGTATTTGATGCTATAAAACTGAGAGATGTTTCCTTATTGCCTTGGAGATGCTGAGTAGTTGTGTTGTTCAGTTTATATTTAAATATTATGCTCTTTTAATCCCATTCATGGTTGTAATCTAAAATATGTTAAATAAGAGGAAAAAGGAAAGTTTAAGTTAAGCGGAGTATAAGTTTTTATATCCTTTACATTAGATGGAGGGTATACTAAGTTCGTCATTCCATTTGCAACATCTAGAAAAAGGCATCAGATAATTTACAAAGCATGTATATATATATATCTTGCATCAAAAACTGAGTCGAATTGAACATCGATGTCCCAAAAACCGGCATGGTCGTATACGGAGTTATAATCGACTTGCAAGCTGATTCCTAATACATCCACTATTAAAGGTTTTAATAATGTATCCACCATGCTCACTATTTGCAAGTAGAAGTGAAGGGCTTTTAAGATTTGGTCTAAGCCAAATTTACTTCTTTTACCAGTTTTTCATCAACATTAAAGTATATTAAAAAAATATACCAAGAGTTTAAGCCTCTTAAAGTTTTAATATATGTAGAACATACACAATGCATAAGCAATGCTGCGTTTACAAACTACAAGTTTGTCTCAAACAACACTGTTCACAAATTGTTGAATACGGTCTTATTTTTTAATTACATAGTTTCTGAAAACTTAACAATTTTACAAAAGTTGAACATTTTTTTCTTCCAAAAGAAAAGTATCCGTATTAGAAGTATGTATATATTGTATAAGTAGGTTGTGTACTTGGATTTGTAATACCGGATATTATCGGTATTAGGTTTAAGTTTTCAAAAAAGATACAAAAAGAATCGTTCCTGTAATGTGTGCTAGTTCTATATAAAATCTATTATATAGCAGGTACATTGTTAGCTTAAGCTAAATCTTAAATACCTTCTACATCTAGAAACAAAAATAGGGCGTGGCAGTTACTTAAGTACGCCTTGTACTGTACGTAGTACATATCAACTTACATGAAGAATTTTGCATATTTTTGAAATTGTGGGCGTGTTTACTATTCGATATCGCCGATCTTGGTAAAACTTTCCATTGATTGCTTGAAAATACATAACACAATTTATAGACTATAGGTTTTTTATCTACTGAGGGCGTGAGAAATTATATGTGAAAAAATCCGCTCAAATGTTTCAATTTTCGAGAGATTAATAACAAAAGATGGTTGCACGATGGACACAAAATACCAAATAGCACAAAATCTGAGAATTCCGGGTTCAATACCTACAACAAACAACCCCTTAAAATGTTAAAGTGTCTCTTCATTGGGGTATAATTTCTGTACCTTGAAGGAAAAGATCCGATCCCAAGTTCTTTGAAAGAAAAATTCCCCGAAACTAAAAAAAATTAAATCGATTTTCCAATTCCTAGTATATATAAAATAGTGTATGCATCTTTAATTGCTACTTAAGATTCGGCAAAAGTCACTTAATGAAAATTCACACATTAATATTTTGCCCTTCCATCGTTATGCCAACAGTGGGCGCGACTTATTATTATTTACAACAAACTCTAGTGAGAACAAAATTCGACTTGTACATTAACCAGTAATATATACAATTTTAGAAGGCATAATGAGGACTATGCTGGGAGGATATGGTGCAGGATATTTAAGATTTGTTTTAAGTCAAATTTAGTTTTTTAATTGCTTTTCTTTCCACTTTCTGCTAATCTTTAAAGCACTTTGGAAGCTTTACTTTTACTCCCACTTTAACATCTCAAGATTTGCTTACTTATCTTTATGTAAATTTTAATAGCGTACAAATACCATTTTTTATGACAAAAAAGCAAAAAAAAGAAGGAAAATAAACTCGCATTAGTCTAAAACATTAGAAAATAAAAGAAAAATAAAGAAAGGATAGCAAAAATAGAAAAAAATAGAAAATGGATTCTAACAATTCTCCTCCATAAAACAACAAATATGTGCCGCATACAAACAAAAGACGCTTATAATCTGTAAACTGCAATTACTGCGCTGTGTGCATTACTTACTGTCGCTCTTAATCCTTTTCATGCCACCCGCCCGAATGATGCATTACACACATACATGATACGGTTACTCCCTTGCTGCATATACATATTTTCTCTATCATTGGTTTTTATTTTCTTTTGGCTTTATTTGTTGTTTCTATTGTTTTTCTTTATTTTTTTGTTTGTTTTAGTTTGTGTTGCTGCATGTGCTGCTGCTAATGTCCGTGTACACACACGAACACACTTTTACATTCAATACGTAAACGACATATAATTTGCATAGAGAATGAAGCAAGAGAAATGCAAGTAAGAAAACAAGTCTTTAGAAGTGTATTCAAGAATACAGGGGGACTAAAAAGAAGAGGAAGAGGGACAGAAGAAAATCTCCATTTAATGCACACAATTTCATTTGCAACGAATGAATGAATTGCTTCTTGTATTGTATTGTTCCTTTTGTTGTTCATCAACCGCATTCCTTATTGTCGGAATGGTATAAAAATTTACTTGTTTTAGTATTGTTTTGTGGGGGAGACAGATAATTACATATGTTTAATATTCTAAGCATCTCCGTTGACTATATTTGATTAGTATTCAGCTATTTAAGCAAACTGACTAGCGATAATGATTGTTCAGCTCCAGGTATGTTTCTTTTGTAGTTTTACTTTTGCTTTATTTTTAGCTGAAAAAGCAATTTTTAACAAAATTTTGAAGAAAGTAAACTGAATACTAATGATAAAACATGATAATAATTGTTTTTCAACTTTAAGTTAATTTAAAAAAAAAGGTCCAGGATTCTCATAAGGTTGTTACCAGGCTTTTCAATAGAAACATAACAATTCCGCATTTTAATACGAACGCACTCTTGAATATTTTTCATGATCTGATAACGTTAAATCATCAGTGAAGATTAATATTTTTATAATGGTGAAGTTTACAAACGAGCAATGTTTGGAAATTATGAAAAATTTGAAACACATTGCGGAGTCGGTATTTGCAAATTCAAGAGCACTTATTTCAATTGTCGATGGTAATAATCGTGCGTGTGTGGTGGATAAATTCGAACAAAAATATTCACTATTAGATGTTGATATACTGAAAATATTGAACCTGAAAGGGCTTCAGTTCAAAATGAGCGAAATCATTCGATTCCGCGCTAATCGCAAAGAAATTCAGTCTCTCTCTGGAGGAATTTTACCTAAAATCTTGGCTTACATTCTTACCAGATCAAATTAACTTAAGAACTGTCTAGAATAATTTGTTATAAAAAACATAGGTAGAGTATTAAATGGTCAGTTTTGACCAACTACAATATATGCACTTGTATCATGTTAGTGTCGTAATTCAACAGTAAAGATGTGGTTGCATTCGTGTTTACCACAAATATATAAATAATTGCATTAGGAGTAATAAGAACAAGCATGCCTTTGCATCCTGATTTTGTCCTTCTTCATTTGTCTTCAACTTAAAAGCAATTTATAAACAGCTTAACTTTATGATGGATCGTCAACGGCAGTTTACAGCTTGGCCATGTACTATGTTTGTGCCTATATGTGTTATTTAGTATATATGATTACAGTCTCTTTATATACATATTAGTACCACATGCATATACAAATTTCATTCAAAGGAATATAAATAAAATTTATAATTTTATTTTATATATGTATGGACATATATTTTTAAAAAGGCTTCTTCTTCTTCTCCATCATATTCATTCATATATTATATGCAATACTTTAGCACTAGCATCCATACAATATATATAATAGATAATAAAAGATTATGTATGAAATGGGAAGAGAAAAAGAAGTAACCTTAAAAGGACAGACAGACCGACAGTCTAGTATAACTATGAATTTTATGTTTGCATAAAACTCAAGCATATTTCCTGAAGACTTTTCTATTTAGCACATATACTATAATCTTTTTGTACAGTCCACACATACTACTATCACATACACACACACACACACACACACACACCATTGTAAACATAAGGACATGAATCTTACAACTCGGATGTGCATGTTAATTGTGTATGTCACTGCTTGTGTGCTACATAGTTTGCTACGAGAGTAAAGATTTCTGATTCTATGTTTAAGTACGTGTTTGCTTAGCTATGTATTTAACCTACTTAATGCATGCTTTTATTCTTTTACTTTACTTTCTCTCTCTCTCTCTCTCTCTCTCTTTCCTATACTCTCTCTAATACTTTTTTTTAAGTATTTCTCAATGAATACTTGCATTTACTTGTGCCATGAATGAATGAATATACATTGCTATATGGTATTTCCTGTATACTGTTTAAACAGATCAAGGAAAATATGCGCGTCCATACATAAATCCGCCCTTTTTATGCGTAAACATGAATTACTTTCAAGACATTGATTAAGGGGTTTGTGTCGGAAATGATAATTTGCATTTAAAAAATTATGGTGAGTAGCTATATTTTATACACTTATACATAAGATGGGGAAGGGGAGGTATATCAAGTTGGGCATTCCATTTGTAAATAAGAATCACAGACCTTAGAAAGTGCATATACATACTCTTAATCAGTATTACACATAAATTGATCTAGACATATGCGTCCGTATGTCCTTCTGCTTTTGGAATGCTTGTAAGTTTTTTAAGATATTGAACTAAAATTTTTATATAAATATTTCCACTACCTAGGCGCAGATTCTTATTTATAGTAGGAAAGGGTCAAATGCCACGCCCACAACCGACAAAATTCTTTTTATTTGCCACAAAAAGTGAACTATGAAGTTGAAACTTGGTTCACATATTTATAATTATCGGATGGGCGTAATTAGGCAGGCCCACAATTACCAGAATTCCCTTTTTAAACAAAGTCCTGCGTAAAGTTTTTTGGGATAATATATACACTGTTGAAAGGCTTAATCGGGTACCTGCCACGCATCCGGTTGGAAATAGATGTGGATAGTATTTAAGGTATAGTCGAAGCTATGAAATAACAAATCCATTCAATTATATTCAAATAATAGAGTTTTATACGTTCCATATAAAACGGGGCAGTATACTAAGTTTGTCATTCATGCCAGAAATTGGCTTCAGAGGCCGTCCAAAGTATATTCTTGATTAGCATTAAAAACTGATTCGATGTTCGTCTGTTGTTGGCCGCTCTCTCACTTCCATTCTATCCTTTATTCCTTTACTTGAAGGTCAATTTTGTAAAAATTGGTCATATGAATGTTGCTATTAAAAAGTTTAGCGCTTTTGCGTTCTTATTAAAACTTTTCAAATATGTAAATATGGACTTTTGTACTTGGGTGAGAGGCGAAAAAGAAAACACTAAGAAAAGTTTTATTTTTTTAAATTATCAACTTAAACATTTTTGTTTTTGTTTTTTTTTTTTCGTTTGTTTGCAACACCCGGAAGGTGGCGTCAGACCCTCTCCAAAGTATATATATTCTTAATCAACATAAAAAACTAAATCGATCTCGGGTATAAATTTTGAGATATTGGGCTGATAAAATGGGCAAAATCGGTTAAGAGCCACGCCCACAATTGACAAAAATCTATATATCTGCCACTAAAATGTATCTATGAACTTGAAATTTAGCACGTATTTTTATAATCATACCATCCAACGACGTGTCAAAAATGGGCATGGTCGAATAACATGTACGCTCACAATTTGCAAAAAACCTACTCATCCTAAAATTAGACTTGCAAATTGATACGTAATTTATACACTATAAGGGGGCGTAATCATGTACCTGCCATGCCCAATTTTGGCCTAATTTGGCCTAAGCCAAATTTAGTTTCCTTGCTTGCTTTGTATCATCTTTTACTTTATTAAACTGATATTTTCGTTTACATTTTACAGTTTTCTCAGTGACAGTAACAAAATAAAACTAATGGCATCCTTTGCGTCGTTTTAAAAGACAAAAAAATTAATAATGGAAAAGAACTCTCTTTCCATAGTTTATGCTTTTAACATTTTATCATTAAACTTAAGTTATTGTGGTGGTTACAAATATTTTTTCAAAGTAGTAAAGGACCGACTTTACGATGAAAAAAAAAATTTGTTCAAGATTTTCATAATTTGAATATATTTTAATTTGTTTCTCTTTCTTTGCTCTTTCCGTTTACTTATAAACTATAAAATGCAACACACCAGCTGCCTTTAAAATTATTGTTATACGTACCAACCCAAGAATGAGGGTTAAGGATTTGTGAGGTATTGTCCAAACGTTTGCAACATTCCAGAGAAGCTAAAATGCAAATAATCTATGGAAACTTTTTTTTAGGGAGTTCAAATGTTTAAGTAAAAGACAAGATGATACATTTTTTGTGGTTGATATCAAGTCTATGAGACGTATGCTACCATCACGGAGGATTAAAATACAATTCACAAGAGAATCTTAAAAAGAATTCTATCAGTTTTCCCATTCTCTCTTTTCATGGGTGGGTAAATATAATTTCAATTACGTTTTATTAGGTATATGCATTTAGTGCATAAGAGCCTGAGAGATCTCATCCTTTTAATTGAAGTTAAATCTCGTGGTTGAGCACCCCAACATAAACCAAAGCGACATGCAAGTGAAATAGTGTTTGCGGAAACGGAATAAAGCAGCATAACTGAGAACGTCATATTGTGTGAATTACCATCGAAGCGTCGACTTGGATTTACTATTCAGACACACTCATGCATACGCGTACGCGTATACTAATGTTCCAACATTTAAAGTGATGACATTTATATCGACCATAAATATTAGAATTTTTGTTTTGAAAAGCAACAACGGCAACAACGACATCAGCAACAATAACCACAAAACAGTGACGCGAGTGAGCATGAATGGTTTTTTGAACACATGCAAGACATGAAAATTAGTTGATGATGAAAAAATAAAACGAGATTTGAATTTAAAATGTGAAATATGTACAGATGGTATATACTACATACATACATAAGAAAGTAGAAAACACTACTAAAATGATTTGGCATGTGAATCTAATGGTGAATAAATCACAAGTACAAATTACAACAAAAAAAAACTAAGTTAGGCTGAGGTCATATCTTAAATACCCACTACACTCCCAAAAAAGTAGGCGTGGCAGGTATCTTCTTAAGCATATAAATAGTGTACCTATTACATATCAACTTGTAATTGGAGTTTTATGTTGAGAACGGTTTTGTGGTGCGCCCACTTTAGGCACATCAATAATAGGAGTTATTATAAATATATGTATGCATTAAATTTCAACTTCATAGACAAAATTTTGTGGCAGACATATAGATTTTTATCGATTATGGATGTGTCTGATCATGATGTGTTCCAAATTTCAATTTCATAGCTTAATTTTGGTGGCAGATAATTAGACTTGTGTCGATTGTGGGCGTGCCTGTAATTAGATTACGTCCATTTTTAGCACACCAATGGCAGGAGTAATTATAAATATAAATTTTTGTAACAAATAAATATATTGTTGTCTATAGTAGGCGTGGCTCTTGACAAAATTAGACCATTTTTAATAGCAATCTGCGCCCAGAAGTTTTCATATAAAAATTTCAGCTAAATGTGTCTAAATTTTCAATCGTGAGTGTTTCAAAAGCAGATAAACATATGGATATACGGACGTGTATTACTGGCTTGATTAATACGTTGATAAAAATATTGTATATATACTTTTTAGAGTCTAATATGTTTCCTTTTAGATGTTGAAACCTGAATAAATAACAAATGTTAGAAGAGCATGATTCATGATAACAAAAGGTGGGAGGATAAGGAGTTCCATTAGAATAAACCTACCACAAATGTTAAAAATGAAACATTTTATAATTAATTATTAACAAAAATTATTTTAACAATAATTTTCATATTCCACCACACACTTATTACCTGCCCAGATTTAATTGTTTACCATATAAATAATAAAATTTTTCCGATTGCAATACAAACTGAAGTATAGTAAGTAATCATGGATTTATTTTCAAATTTACTTGTTCATATTAATAATGGTCTTAATTGGGGAAACAATATATAAGCATATGTTTCCTATTTAATGTGTGTTGTATATGGAGAAAGTGCAAACAAATTATGCATATTTACAAATACAACCCACATAAACACACTATCGCATAACATACATATGTACAATAACTGTAAATGAATTATGGGAAATTTGTTTATAATGAATATGATGGTGAATCAGTGCACATACCACTACTGGTGAGCTGTATGTAGAGAGCATTATAAATAATGCACAAAATTACGTTGTTTCGTACAACAAATGTACGCTTACTCGTATTAGGTACTGACAAATTTCCAACAACAATATTATACGCTTAAGTGACTGCATCTGCGTTAAGGTATTTTAATTTAATTTCAATTTTAATATATTGTATATTTTATTTATTGTTGTTGCTATTGTTCAAAAATTATTGAAAAACAGGTAAGAAAACTAAATTTGGCTTTGGTCAAATCTGAAATACCCTCCACATCTATGCCTATGCCTATAACTTATGTATAACGTATCAGTTTTCAAGTCGAGTTTTTTAAAATTGTGAGAGTGTAGGTTACGAGACCACGCCCATTGGCTCCTCAATGTATAGTCTAATTATATGTATATGTATATGTAAATCAAATATCAATCAATATCAAAGGTTTTTGTCAATTGTGGGCGTGTCTGTTGTCCGATTACACCCATTTTTTCGATGTATTTTTTATTCAATGTATGTCATGATTATTTTTTTTCAATGTATGTAAATTTTTGTTCCAGATAAATAGATTTTTATCGATTGTGGATGTGACTCTTTTAGTCTAATTTAAATAGCGATTTGCATAGAGAAGCTAGAAGAATCTACACAAAATTTCGGTTCAATACCAATCAAAATATCAATATCGACTGTGATAGATCGATTCGGTCTTTGTTGCTGATTAAGAATATATATATTATGTAGAGTCTCCTTCAGGCTATTGCAAATGGAATGACAAACATGGTAAACCTTAATTTTATGAGTAGGGTTTAAAAAAAAAATTCGGAAACATTGAATGGTGTCATGACCTCTATAATAATTTTATGCATAAATGGAAATTTATTCGAAATAAAAGTTAATTCATAAGAGAGTTAAACTTTAATAAAAATATATGCACAGTATGATGTTTTATTGAAAATTAAACTTTGAAAATTACATCATATATAAAAGTTGTACTCAAGAGATTTCCTTTGAGGTAATATACCACACTTTCATATAAAAGAATCATATCAAATGAAAAACCTTTGCCATACACCTTTAACTTGTACAATTCCTTTGAGGTAGTCAACTTCTATTGTCCAATGGTACCTTTGAACTTATACGAGAAATGAATGTTAAGAAGTTTATGTAGTTGAAAATTTATACAGTATTTATACAGCCATACTATCATTTATGAATGGAGGCATACTATGAACATATTCCGGTATACTCTGGTATACATGACAAGTATTTCAGGTGTTTATTAAACTTTTTATTTCATTTTTCCATTCAGTTCAACTTCTGACAACTTTAACGTGAATTTCATGTTAGCGGACTTATTTTGTCAAGCCATTATAATAACATTTCGTAAGAATGAAAAGATTTCTTAAACTCATGCTCGTTTATTCACTTAGTCATTGTTTGCTGTGTAGCAGTCTAATTCAATCACCCTTTTCTCCTTGTGTAAGCAGTCTTTTCCTTCATACTCGAACAATTTGTTTAAACATGAATTGGAGTAAGAAATGTTTATACGACAAATGCCACACCCATATTTAAAAATACCAATCTATTCAGTACCTAATTGTGAATTCATTTAATCATGTCCGTCTGTCCGCGCAATATGCTGTACGAGTATATTTGTACACAAAAAGCAGACGTAGCAGTTAGCTGATAACGCTTTCTAATAGTTTTTGTAACACCACAAAACTTTTAAATTTGGAAATTTATGATTGTAAGAGAGAGAGAGAAAACAACAGGCGAACGTATGGACATATGGACATTCAGACACTCGGACTAGACTCGCATTCGTTTAGATTGATTTAAATTTAAATGTTGATCAAGAATATACTTATTTTTTGGAATCTGTGACGCTCCTTTCTGGCTTTTGTAAACGGAATAATTCTTATTGGGACGGTATACAAATATTGTTCGAGAAAATGAAAATACTTTTAAATAATTAACACTTGCTTGCATTCTGTAAAATCCAATACATTTGTCCAATTAGTTTCTAGGCTCTTTCCTGTCAAATTCCATCATGGAACAATATGTGCTTTCATGAAAATAACATCAGACTGTGTGAACATGCATAATATGCTCAAGTTATTTAAATATATGCCAGTGTGATAAAAGTTTAGTTTACTCGACAGATAATTTTTTGTAAATATTTGCAAAAACAAAATAAGTTGAACAAAACCGAAAAATCGTTATTTCACGTGAGACACATGCATACATATGGAACAAGTAAAAACCCACCCAGTCGAACATAAAATTCTCTGTAATGCCGTTCCCTACATGACATGACATGCAAACAATAAAACAAATTTTTTTTATTGTTTTTTCCTCTTCTATGATATGCTAAGGTCGTTGACACAGAGACCCTTTTTGTTTCAATTGTTGAAAATTTCCAAGCATTGAGAATCTCATGAACTATGAATTTGAATTTTCTTTCATTATATTTGATTGTCTGCGAAATGTTCATTTTCATGCTGGGGAATTAAAATTCAAACTTGTGAATATTTGTGTGGTGCGTTTTTTGCCACGTACACCAAAGACAATAAAAACGCTTAAATCACACGATTTATTATTGGAAATCCTTTAACCCTCCACACAATTCACTGAAATGTACAGATAATGAGGAACAATACATAATGTTCTCACATTCACACATAGTTCTATGGCTAATTGTTCACGTATTCATTGAATTCTATTGAATTTCGGAAGCAATAGATTTGCTAACTGCAAGTTTACCTTATTTTGTTTTTTGTGTGTATATGGGGGCATAATTGGTTTTGGGTATAAAGCGGGGAGTTATGATTGCTACTGGGTGCTGACTAAGTAATTAATTCATCAAGCCTTCTCTTTCTCTCAACAAAGCTTATACAAGGGTGTTATGGACGAAAATACTCCAACCTGGTTGGTTTTTGAAAAGTGAAGTGACATGGCACAAGAGGAAAACTGAGGGAGGGAAGGAGCAGGTATTTGATGCTCTCCAAGGCCTTGATGTGCAAAACCGGAGAAGATGTGAACAAAACTTTCTCTTCTGCAGCAGGCCAAAACCCTGAATAGGTTGCAAATGACAATAAAATATTGTTCTAATAAGAAAAATTTTCTACAATTAAGATTCGATCAGATTTATTTGTTAAAACTGTTTCGGGTGAGGGTCCTAATTCTGAGTTCTCTGCTGGCTTATTATTAAATATATACAACATAAAAGAATTGGTTGCTGTAACTTCTTTTTCGAGAAGTTTTGCGTATTTTCAACTGCCTTGAGAATAATGCATCAACATCTGGGGTTCTTTAGGTTTGTTTATCCACAAGGAATTATGTATTTTGAATAGTTTTTTATTTCATAAAAGTTGTGGGTTGTGCAAGGTGGTGGTGGTGCTGATGCTGCTGCAGCAGGCTTTCATTTGTTGTCAACATTTTGATTATGCAGTTGTTGCTGCTGTTGTTGCTCCTGCCAAGTTGTCAAGTTTTATTGTGTTTATTTAGTTTCTTATATTGTTCACCCATTCTACACATGTACAAATGGATAAGCATTTATTTATACTATTGTTACTCTCTACTGTGCAGTGTATGGTAGAATAACAGTGTTTGCATTACTGTTTAATGAAATTGTTCCCATTTGTTTATTGTATTATAGAAGAAGGCATGCACACAGGGTGAGAGAGATGGAGGGAGAATATAATGCGTGTTGTAATTTCATTTTCTTTACACATCACAAGTTTTGTGTTGTTGACAAAGTTTTCCGTCGTCTATTTATTATTTCATACTATAACAGCTTTGTCAGCTATTGTAACTTTGCATTGCAATGAAAATATAATTTTCTATATAAATACTTTTGCATAGTGTGCTGCTCCATGGGTACAATATGAGTCTTTTGTAAATGTTTAATGTAATTATTAATAAATATAATATGTCAACAACAACAGTAGAAAATAAATTCTTGCTTCTTTTAACTTTACCAAACACTTTAGATGGATAATTAAATGAAATTGAAATATTTGATTCAAGTTTTTGTACAGTTGGAATATATACGAGTATATAATGTATACGGAAAATTAGGATTGTAAATTTTTAAAGGAAAAATCATTTAACACAAACATCAAAACATTAATTAAGTATATGCTCCACATAAAGTGGGTTATATATTAAATTTGCTATTCCCCTTGCAAACCTCAAAAGACAACGTTAGACATCCTACAAAGTCTCCACATTCTTGTTCAGCATCAAAAACTGAGTCTATCTAGACATTTATGTGCGTGTGTTTGGCAATCTCAATGGCGTAAATTTTGAGATATGGCCAAAATGGCCAAAATCGCTCAAGAGCCACGCCCAGAATAGACAAAAATCTATTTGGTATACATATTTATAAGTATGCCATTCATCGATACTTCAAAAATGAGCGTGCACGAATCACAGACACGCCCACAATCGATAAAAATCCACGAAAATTCATCTATGAAATTGGAATTTTTAACACATATTTATAACTATACCATCCATCGACACGCCATAAAAGGACGTGGTTAATTAACAGATACTCTTACCATTTGCAAAAAACTATTTTTGATACTCTGGCACATGAAATATATACTATTAGAAGGCGTAATCAAGTAATTGCTACGCCTACTGTTTGTATATAGATGTGGAGGTTATTTCAGATTTAAGTCAAAATTAGTTTTTTTATTTTATAAAGGTTTTTGTGTCAGACTCTAGAATAGTTTTTTTTTATAAAATCAGTTGAAAGGGGGACCATTTACAAACCTCAAACCTATTTACATTATCGTTTAATGTCGTCGAAAATTTATCCAATATTACGGACGGACATTTTAAAAGTTAATATTCCTCATTTTGTTAAAGATTTTTTAATACTCAGAAGAAGGCTTTGTCAGCGGACAAAGTGTGAAACTTCTTAATCGGGAACAAATTCAGAAATTCAATGATATATATATATATACAGTGGCTCACAGCTTATTTGGTACACTACCCTTTATAGAAATAAAACCACTGTAGCTTCTAAACTATTAAAGCTATCAACGAAATTTGGATGCCAAGTTGTTGTTGTATGTTTAATGAACATTGGAAACAAAAAAAATTTCAAAAGAATATTTCTAACTGTTTAATAATAAGAACTTTGTTGTAATACATCAAAAATACATGTCACAGCTTATTTGGTACAGTTATTTCTGTGCACTTAAGCATAGACTAGTTTTAACATTTTTAAATATTTTTTCTCTTCTCTGCCTTCTTGGTAATATTTTCAATCACTCCAAGTACTAATTTTGGTAATTTAAAATAACTGTCAATCAAAACACGTAATTTAAAAATGGGTCGTCGTATAACTATTGAACAGCGTGAACTGGTCCTAAATCATTATGAAAATGGGCACTCGGTACGGAAAATTGTTGACTTTGTGAACTGGAGTAAATCTCCAGTTCAAAATATTATCCACCGTTTTCGTAATGAAAACCGCGTAAAGGGTAAAGGCAGAAATGCACCTAACAAAATCTTCAATAAATCTGATGAGAGATTCAATGTAAGAAAAATAAGGGCAAATCCGAGGCTATCTGCACCAAAAGTGGCTTGTGAAATTGAGAATGGATTAGGCAAGTCTTGTAGTGCCGAAACAATTCGTCGCGTACTCCGTAAGTCTGGTTTTAATGGTCGAGTAGCTCGTAAGAAGCCATTCATCAGTAAAAAAAATAAACAAAGCCGGCTTTTATTTGCCAAAGAACATGTCAAGAAGAATTCTGAGTTCTGGAACCCAGTTATTTTTACAGATGAGTCAAAATTTAACATCGGCGGTTCCGACGGCATGTCCTACGTTTGGCGAAAACCGAATACTGAGCTGAATAAAGAAAACGTTAAAACCACTGTTAAGCATGGCGGAGAAAGTGTATTAGTTTGGGCCTGTATGTCAGCAACTGGAGTAGGTAGTTTAGTGTTTGTTGAAGGAATAACGGATAAAAATATGTACCTCAACATACTAAAAAACAATTTGCTCCAAAATGCAACGAAGCTTGGTATACGCGATAATTTCCGTTTCTATCAAGATAACGACCCAAAACATAAGTCAACAATTGTGGAGACTTATCGACTATGGAATTGCCCCCATTTAATGTCACCATCGACTCAATCACCGGACTTTAATGTTATTGAAAATTTGTGGTTTTTATTGGATAATAACATTAGGAAACACAACATAACAAACAAAAATGAACTGAAGAAAGCGTTGTTGAAAGAGTGGGGTAAAATTAGCCCAGATGTTACCTAAAAGCTGGTAGATTCAATGCCAAAGAGGCTACAGAGTACTATAAAAGCAAAAGGGTACCCATACAAAATATTAAATATACTAATATTTATTATTTTTAAACAAAAAGACAACTGTACCAAATAAGCTGTGACATGTATTTTTGATGTGTTACAACAAAGTTCTTATTATTAAACAGTTAGAAATATTCTTTTGAAATTTTTTTTGTTTCCAATGTTCATTAAACATACAACAACAACTTGGCATTCAAATTTCGTTGATAGCTTTAATAGTTTAGAAGCTACAGTGGTTTTATTTCTATAAATGGTAGTGTACCAAATAAGCTGTGAGCCACTGTATATAGTATATATCTATGAGTTTGTAAAGTTTACTACTCGTAAATTCCAATTAAATATTTTTTGTAAATAAATGTCTTTACTTTCACTCATGAATTATTAAAGATTTGAAAACACACATATTTACTTATGTAATGCACTGTTTAGCTGTAGTATTAAGAAGATATGTGATGGTGCTTAATGTTGAATCATATTGCGTGATGTCGTATTAAAATTGACATTTATCCTACTTATACCCATCCTCTAAGACTCCCACATATTCTGCATTCATATTCCATGCACACGTAATGTAAGCATAAAGAATTCACCTAAGATGGGGGGTGTACCTACGAAGTTTGTTATTTCTTTGCAATACAAAGAAGTAGATGTCAGAGACCTTAGAAAGTTTATATATTCTTGATTAGCATCAATATTTAAGTCGATTTAATTGTATACGTCCATACATCTGTACGTTCTTGGTACTTTCACGAACGAAAATTTTTGGAAATTAAGGGATTTGTACAGACATCTCTAAGTTTTGCACACAGACCCTTATTTGAAATGAGAGAGAGGTTGAGAGCTATGCGTACAATTTATTAATCACAAAAACTAAGCAACAAAGTACCACCACTTGTGGCAAAGGATATATTAAGTTTGGACGGGATGGTCGTATTATTATATTTAGATATTTCGATGAAATTTGGTACAAGTATATGTATTGGCCCAAAGAGGAACCCTATTGAAAATAGATAGGATCAGACCATTTTTAGAAGCCCTCCCCATATAAAGTCCTGTACAAAATTTAACCTTAATATCCCAAATTTTACGTCTGTGAGAATGTCAACAACAGGTGGACACACGGACACAATTTACAAAAAACCTTAGCGCAGAATTCAACTTGTTAGTTGATACGTGATACAATATCTATAGAGGACATCATTACATGCCTGCCACGCCCATAGTTTATGTAAAAATTTACAGACGACATAAGCATATACCTACCACGCGTGGAGTGTGCTTATTAAGGTGTTCGTTTAAGCCAAAGTTCGTTTTTTAAAATTTTTTTTTTATATTTATATTTTAGTGTTTGTATTTTATTTAATTCTAATTGATATGATGTACATAAAGTGTGAATGTATGTATGTGGCAATAACTTGACTACAGTGTGGTTTAAAATAACAAATTTTTATCACATACTTCTTTCTATAAATGTGCATATACATGCACATAGTTATGTTTATAGAGTTGTAAAAATTTATAACAATTTGAGGTTGTATCACTTTTTGTTGTTGTTCTTTTTTATTGCTTTTATTTTCGTATGCAGGTACATATGCTCGTGACCACAAATTTGCAGGCAGGTATTTTGCATGAACATGTACATCGACATTTATTCAATTCGTATAAATTTGTTTAACCCATGGTAACCAAAGGTAAAAGATTTGTACTTGTGGTTATAAATGTATGTCAGCATTTATTTTATTTTATTTTTTATTTTTTTTTGTGCTTGTATTGAATTTTTATCAGGTTTTCACAAGTCGAACAAATTGACTAGTGTTGACATGGCCTTACGTTGCTGCTATTGTTATTATTTTGGTTTTTTGTTTTTTTTTTATGTTTTGGTTCGAAATTATTATTGGGGGTGGTGGACATCATCACTTGTGTTAGACTACTACTGATGTAGAGAAGGAGAGAGATAGAGCAGCAAATAAAAGTGACAACATTAAATTTGACTTAAACCAAATCCATATCTACATACAAAAGAGGGTCATAGCGGGTACATGATTACGTCCTCTAATAATGAATGTATTACATATCAACTGGTAAGTCAAGTTTTACGCTGAGTACGGTTTTTTGTAAACTTTACACGTATCAGTTATACGACCACGCCCACTTATGGCTTATAATTATATATAAATGTGCTAAATTTTAAATTCATGGCTCAATTATTGCAATAAATTTTTTCGATCGATCTGACGCCTCCTTCTGGGTGTTGCAAACGGAATAGCAAACTTAGTATATCTCTGTTCTTATATGGAGGGTATAAAGACGAAAATATACAATATGATAAAATCCTTTAAAAGGTTCCTTTTTCACCATTTGTTTTTATTTTTTTCATTTGAATTCATTAAGAATTTATTATAAAATTTTAATTCTCAATCTCTCATCTTGACCACTGTGGTAAAGATATGATTTATGATCAAATACATATAAAAATATCGTGATGAAGAATTTTAATTGAAATATTCTCTTCAAAAAATGCTTATTATAGAACTACTGTCAATGCTAAAAGTGATGTATTTATTTATTTTACCAAATTTATATCAAAGTGAACAAAAGAACCCGTCATTTAAGTGAAACATAAACTTTTGACATTGATTGTATGCATACATATTTTAATTGCAATCAAATTGTTATAAAATTCCCATCAATTCGAAATATTTTAGTTTGTTTTTAGTTGTTGCAATTTTTCATAATTGAGTTGAGTGAATTTGAAGCTGTGGCAACATGACCACATAATCACAATTCGCAATTCCCCAAGTGTAGCAATAAATGGGGTTATGATGAGATAATTGTAATAATAATAATGTATACTAAGTTTCAGCATTGCTTCTTTTGTGTCTTTTTATTAGTGGGTGTGGCTTTTATGTGACTTTGTTTATTTTAAATAGAAATTATTTCACTCGGTCTAAACTGTTCGACATTACATTTTGTCGGTTATAAACTTCTGTTTAATAGACGGACATACGGACCTTGATACTTTACGGGAATTTTGATGCCTGTTTCTGGTATTTTGCACATGAAATGATAAACTTGGATAAAATATAGAAATAGAACAAATAATTTAACTCTGTACGTTTGTTGTTGACACTCTGACATAAAAATTAATATTTAGCTGCTGGCATAACTCTCTAATCTGTAATGCGGGAGGTTGTAGGTTCGATTTTGGGATCGTGTAATACTACAGTAAACGAGCTAGTGTAACATTTTGGTATTTTGAATTATTATTCTGTTGGGTTGCCAACTAAGTGATTACGGATTTTGGAATCGGACGATTGGGTTCAAATATATCAAAAATAATTGTTATGTCAACCAACTGATAGATTAGATCAGAAGCTTCATGCGATCTATTTTTAAAAGATATCGTTTTTGGGTCAAACCATGTCCAAAGTTCATAAACTTAAACTCAACCAACTGTAAGTTGATTGCAATTTTACGTGGCAGATGAAAATGGTTAAATCGAATGAATGGAATTATAAAGTTAAATCGATTTAGATTTAGATTTTGAATCGATCGATCTAATTGAAGGTGGGCGTGGTGTTTGCCGTTAGAAGTTACATAAGTGATGTAGTTTATACATAAATAAGTTAATTACAAGAAAAAAATGATAATATAAATAATATCTTGTTTAAAATGTAAGTGCACACAAATTTATACAATACAGTTGGTTACTTAAACGGAAGGAGCAAGTAAATGTCTACTTACGTTATGTAACTTGTACATGAAGATTGGTTGGTAGACATTACGCACGCTATTACTAGATAAACAAGTGTAAGTTCATTTGCATAATTCCCATCAATACGTATATATGTATGTATATATGTATATATAGGATACATGTATCTAGGTCATAAGCAATAACTACGGTCATAAAACACTAATTTAAGAATATGGAGAATTTTTTACTTTTCTTTCCATCTTCTTTTGCTTAAATATATTTCCATCACACGTATATATGTACATATGTGGGCATGTCATGTATATGAATGTATATGTAAAATATATGTGTATGTATAATATATATATTTGCTTATTTTGTATTCCATACAATTGAAATTTTTACGCAACTAAATAAATAAGTGTGAAGTGAAGCCTGTGGCAATCTATGCAATAATAATATTTTGTGAAAAAGTTTTTTCCCCTTGAGCACAAATAAATATAAATTTGATAAATCAATAAACTATTGTAAATGGTATGAAAAATAGTTTATCAAACATGATAATATGTGCAAGGAAATTGGCTGAGCGTGTATGTGCATGTGCATGCATACAACACATAGATAGTATAGCCTTAAGGGCGACTTATTTGAAATTAAATACAGAATCATGTATCACATATATGCTTGTATGGTTAACCCCAACGTATACTCATCACTTTTCCATGATGTTCATGGAAAGCGTAATATTCAAATCATACTTTAATTTCACACTTGAACATAAACTTAAGCATATATTTAATTAATAGACTACATGTATAAAGATCTACGGCCATAAATTGAGTTTATTGTGTTTACTTATATGTTTGTAATTGCAATTAAGCCAAAGGGCAGTTAATGATGGCATGTTTGTTGTTGTTGTTGTTGTTATAAGCGCTTGATTTTCCTTAAAACGAATCAGTAGTATTTTTTTTTAATTTAACAAATTATAGGCCACTCTTCCTTAATGTTTATGCTCCTTTTATTCTTTGGTGCAATTTATTATTGAGAATAAATATTTTAATCGGTTTATAGTCTTATTGACTATTGGATGTGTTTTTGATTTAGTCAAAGAATAGGGAATGACGACTCACATCATGCAGTGAATAATGGCACACCTGTTGTTGTTATAAATATAAAGCTTGGTTTTTCTTCAATTCAAAAGATGAAAGAAAAACATAAATCATCACGCGTTACTCTCCCTTAATCTTAACGCTGTCTTTACTTTAAAAAAAAATATTGAAATATTACAGCTGATCTGTGGTTTCATTAGAAATAATCTTACGTAATTTAGATTTAGTGACTTCACACTTGTTGTTGTTGTTGTCAAGTCAATGGGTTGTTGTTCTTAAAAAAATTACCTTTTTTCAAATATGTTACAAAAATATTAGCCATCATAGGCTATTCTTCATTAATCTTTATGCTCTCTTTATTTAGTGATGCACCAATAAAAATAGAATGCGAATATTATAATCAGTTTAAGCCAAATCCGTACAAAAATTTGTTATTCATCTTTGATTTTATACAATATAAAAATCATTTCTTGAAAAATCTATTCTAAGTAGAGAGTACCTAAAAACAATTGGATCTAATTCAAATATACAGGCTGTGTAAATGCTTTCTACTAAACATGGAGAAATCAATCTTTTGGTTAAGTATATATATACTTTTAAATATAACAACAGACGGACTGATTAATTCGAGGTTTGGTTATAATAAAAAAAAAATTAGTTTATCTTTAAACGTTTCGCAATTAGACACATTCACACAAACTTAAATTACCCTTTACCACAAGAAGTATAGGGTCCTCCTTCGTAGGAAAAACCAACAACAAGTCTTATTTATGTTTATAAATATGTTGAGTAACGGTAAAAAAACCAGAGTAGGTAATCAGAGTGCCGACCACCTAAAGTATTGGCTGAATTTCAATATTTGGCGGTAGCAAAAATGAGCATTGCTAATAAATTTATGAAACTAGAGTTAACAGAGAAGCAGTTAAGTCAGTATGTAGTATTTAAAATTGTTTAAATTGGTTAAGCTTGCTCTTCGTAGTCACACATAATCAAATGAGTTTATAATGCATAGTTCACGCATAGTCATTTATTTACTATTAATACATAAATAGTGATGTTATAGAATACAGTTCACATTAGTTTAACACTTACTAAAACGCGTTACGCGATAACTTATGATTCACAACGGAGATGCACTAAATTTTACTTTCTCACTCACTCTATTTATCCATTTTAAATTTATCTACTTTCTTTAAATTTTCACCACACCCGCAATAGTGTTTGTATTCCTTATGTAACCGTTACATTGCTGGGATGGTATGAATTTTTTCTGTTGTATTTCGTTCTTGATATTTTTCGTGTTTACTTTGCAGGTTTTGATTGTTTTCTTGTTGTACACTATCACGCAGCTCTCGATGGAAATATTTTCCTTGCTAGCACACAGTAGATATCCAATAATCTGTGATTGTCGAGAGTTGTTAGAGAGGTGAAAGCCGCAGATTCTGCGGTGGATGAGAAGTTTATTTATCTTTTTTTCCCCTCTTTTATTTTTGGTAGTGGAAATTCCTTTACTCTCTTTTTTACATTTGTAAATATTATGTTGTCGGTGCACTTTTCGTTTCTTTATTTCTTTTTAACGTCACTGTGTTATATTGTATATACGTTAACACTTTGTGCTTAATTTATTTTCATTTTATACCCTCCACATATACTAAGTTTGCAACACCCAGAAGGAGGCGTTGGACACCCTATATATTCTTGATCAGCATCAAAATTGAGTGGATACAGACGTGAATGTCCGTACGTCCGTGTGTCCGTTTGTTATTGGCATTCTCAGGGGCATAAATTTTGAGATATTGAGGTGACATTTTGTACAGATACAGTTTTTCACTATTTAAAATAGGAACAATCGATCTATGAACGTGCATATGTGTAATTATCCTATTCATCGGTGCCAAAAATGAGTGTGGCCGCATAATGGACACGCCCACAATCAAAAAAATCTTTATACCTGCCACGAAAATTGACCTAAGGACTTGAAATTTGGTACATCGACGTGCCAAAAATGGGCGTGATCGGATAATAGACGCGCCCAAACCATACTCAACGTAAAACTCTACTTGCAAGCTGATACGTAATACATACACTATTAAAGGGCGTAATCATATACCTGCCACGCCCACCATTGTAGATGGAGAGGGTATTTAAGATTTGGCCTAAGCCAACTTTTGTTTTCTTACTTGTTTTGGCTTGGTTTTGGATGTATTATATATTGAATCTGTGCCATGCGTCTTTTATGCTGTTTATATCATAAACAATTTTTTGAATGTTTCTATTACTTTTTTTACTTTTTTTACTTTATCCTAACATAATATAGATTTTGTAAAGACTTCCTTTCAATATATTCTTCTTTTATAAGTATTTTAGAAGGACATTTTTGTTTGTTTTCACACTTTATCCTGTAGATTCCATGGAGTGTAAAACAAAAAATGTCTTAACAAATGTGATGGAATAAAATAAAATAAATTATAATCTATTCAAGGAGTAGTTTCGTCCATACATCTACTCCATACTCCAAAGAGTTGTGTGTTATTAAAAATCGTCAAATGAACAAATAACATCGCATCCGGTTTAACTAACTACCCTTCACATTATACACTCCATAAGACGTGGTCTTTGATTTCATGCTTCCTCTTTTAGGAAAGTTACTAAAAAGAAAATTAGCTCATTTCACATTTTCTAGCGGACGTGGTTGATTCTTCTCATTTTTAGATGGATGTAGTAGTGTGTAGTGTGTCACTTTTTAGCATTATATTTCTCACGTGTATTGTTTTATTGTTGTTGTATTCTTTTTTTTTAATTATCAGCACCAATATGAGTGTAAGATGTTTCAAGTGTCACTTCTACTAAGTTTTTCTAATTTTTTAGGGCCAAGAGAATGTTTACCTTAGACAGAATCACACAGACGGATACATAGCCACACACGGACTCTCATAGGCTAAATGAAGTTAGAAGTGGCTTAAGGACTTTTTAAGAATATACAGGGGATGGACAAAATAATATGAACACCATGGAATATAGTACATCTTGTTGCATCTGCAACACTGGGAGCTCCACAAAACTAGCATTAATGAAAAAACTTCAATTGCGAAACTTTAACTTAGATGTTTATATTATTTTATATTATTATCCATCCCCTTTATATCTATTTTATGCGGTTATTGAAGCTTATTTCTACAAATATTTTGAATGCCCCAAGGTGATGGATATAAAAATATAAAAATGTATCATTTTTTACATCTTGAATCTCTTGTGTTCTACAACAATTTGTGACTTGTAAATTTCTTCTGTACATGTAAGGGTAATGAAGAGATAACTGCCCGGACTTTCTTTTTAATATAGTTAGTAATTCATAATGGTTCACTATAGCAAAGTTAACTAGAAAAGCAGGGGAAAACTTATGTAAAAGTATTAAATAAAAATATGTAAAAGTAGTAACTAAAATTTAGCCATTTAAACAATTTATTTTCATTTTCAAATTTGAATTATTATGAGTTAAGAAATGGTTGAATTTGATTATCCATAACAACTTCTTTAACACTTCTTATCAATATCAACTTCTTGACAATTTCAGCATAGCAATTTCGTGGTTAAAGTTGGTTTACATTAAGATTTTCTTTAAAATATCAATAATTATTTCAATTATAACTTTTTCGAAAAGTTTTCGTAACATATCAGCAAATTACTTTTAGTTAATCGTTATTTGTTTAAATCCATTTCCATAAGTCATGTGCTTCATCCATTACACACAAAACATTACACTTCTTATTATTAAATCGATAATAGGTTGCTCCAGAATGTAGGCAATTATTGTGGTAATTCATTGGCGCCACTAAATCGGCAACGCAATTACATTAAATTAAAACACGTATGCTCACAGTGTACACCCTAACACATTAATTTGATTTCATTTTCTTCCACCTAAACGATAAAAACACTTTTGACAATTAACGGTACACGTAACGATTATTATACAACTATTTAGTGTTTCTGCTACTATACACATCATGGTATGAGTAGAATGTAATGCGAAAGCATGTAAAACAAGTTGTTAAGGAATGTATAAAATCCTTTGACGCGCACCACTATATACACTCTCAAAAGTAACGGAGGAGTACGACGTACGATAATTTATTGACTATGACAACAAAACAGCGGCTGGCAGTATGATGTTAATCTCATTGTTGAAGATTCTTAATAATATTATATATTTTTTATTTTTCAGGATTGCTTAAAACATAATAAATTGAAATGAATTTTTTTTTCAATTTCAATTTTTTGAAAATATTCCTTTTATCGTTTTAGTGGAGCTTTTTTTTTTGTTTTTTATTCTTATTTTTTTTTATAAATAAGGACACCGTCGCTTATCACCGTAAGTGCCTAAACGTAAGTTTTCGAGTAGCGTGTCAAACAAGAGTATTCCTACGACTGAGTCGGTCAATTTGTGCTTGAGTATACATTTCGTTGTTTAGATTAAACGTCCTATTTTCATGAAAACTATTTCAACGAAACTTTAGGGCGTACTCATTGCTGCATTGGACATAATACGCAAGCGTTGAATAAGTCATATTGCATGCTCCGAGATGCATTTGTCTCTTGGTCTCTCAGAGAACTAAACAATTGTGGACGAATTGCCTGGTAATTTTTCAAATTCAATTCTCTGTTGGCTGTTGTTGAAAATCAGCTGATTTTGACATTACTTTTTATTACATTACTTATATTACATAAACTACTTAAGGTGCATCTTTTTCTTTTTTATGACCCAAATTGATATAAGAGGTATAAAGGTATGTATTCGATTATGTTCTGAAATTGCGTAAAGGTATGATTTATGTGTCATTTATTTCAAACGGGAGTTGTTGGAATAGATTTTGTAATTAAATGAAACACTAAACACATAAATTTTTCCTCTTTGACCGCTTAAAACAGCTTCAAAATTGATGTTATTTTTATACCCTTCACATAAGATGGGGGGCATACTAAGTTTGTCACTCCGTTTGTAACATGTAAAAAGAGGCCCAGAGACCCAACAAAGTATACATATTCTTGATCAGCATTAAAAAACTGAGTCTATCTGGACTGTATATGTGTCTGTTGTTATTATTCACACGCTCACAATCAACAAAAATCTGCTTATCTGCCACACAAATGGAGCTGTAAGGTTGAAATCCTTCGATGTAATAAAAATAGGCAAAGTAGACAAAAATTCACATATTATTCACAAAAATTGACCTATGAACTTAAAACTTGGTGCACATATTTATATAAATCCCATCAATGGTCGAATAGCAGACACGTCCACAATTTACAAAAAACCGCACTTAACGTAAAAGTTGAGTTACATGCGCTATTAGAGAGCGTAATTTATATACATCTAGAGGGTATTTAAGATTTGGTCTAAGCGAAATTTAGATTTCTTACTTGTTTATTTTTAACTACCATGTGCTTATAAATATTATTCTAAAGGTAATTTAATTACTTAAAAAGGTTACATTAAAAAATGTGTTAAATTTGAATGACAAAGTGAGGTAGAAGTACTATTCAATAAAATATTTAAATTTTTCTCTATAATATTTCACCTTTTCTGCCTCCTTCAAGAAGCGCTACAAATGGCTTCCGTCCTCTTTTGAATTCAGGTCATTTGTTTAAAAGAATTACTAATGCGTTTTGATTTCTTGTTATATTTTAGTTGCTTCTTTTTCTTACATTAGTGATGGTACCGGTTAGCTAGGTTAGGTGTTATGCCAAGAAAACAAGAAACAGGATGTGGTTTGTTATATTTATGGTCTTTAATTTTATTACTTTTATTGTTGGCCTCTTTTATATTTTTATAAATGCTCAGCCTCTTAAGGTTAAGGGTATTTATTTAGGACTTGCAACTATCATAGGACGGTTCCATGCTTCTATCAAGGTATAAAAATTCTTGATCAATTTGGATTATTGAGCCTTTTAATTTATTTAATTCATTTCTGTCTATATGGCTGATGTGAAAATTGAATTAGAAAATGTGAAAAATGATTATTTGGTCGCTGGCAGGCCTTAAACCTAGATCGGTCTTTAAAATCTGGTACTGGTGGCCTCCATAAATAAACATTTTTGATTAGTATTAAAATCAGAATCGATTTAAGAATGTCCGTACGTCCGCCTATTGTTGTTTGAATTGAGATAATTAGGTGACTTTTTAAAAAAAAAAATTAAGTTTTCTGTATTGTGTTATTTAAATTGGACAAAATTTGGTCAATAGCCACGCCTACAATTTACAAAAAACCAAACATTATTCACAAAAATTGAGTAATAACATTGAAATTTGATTCATTTATATATAAATACTTCATTTACAGGTGCACCAAAAATAGGCGTGGTCGCATAAAAAACATGTCAAAAATATGCAAAAAACCTTCTTTGGGGGCAGATTCGGCCCTATTAGTTATGTATATGATTACTAGTTAATTATAAAAGGTCTAATGTAGTCCCAGCCGCGCCTTTTCTATGTGTAGAGATGTGTAGGGTATTTAAGATTTAACCTAAGCCAAGTACAGCTTTTCACTTGTTTAATTTTTATTTAGGTATCTACTCGGATTGTTTTAAATTATTTATGATGTCATACTAACCCAAAACTAGGCCACACATTCGTTTCCTAAAAATTAATCATAAACAATAACACGATTTTCCCAAATCTCCAAATACTCAAGTGCACTTGAACGAAAGAAGAAAAAACAGTTCCACATGGATTCATCGGAAAATGATGCCAAAGGATTGCTAAAAGTTATGAGATTGTGTGTGACAATTTTTCAATTTCTCGCCACTGACTGTTGCTATTTGTTGTCGTTTGTTTTCATTGGTGAATGAAAATGGTGAACGGTGCCGGCATTAAGACGCCAGTCAACAATCAATATGTAGTCTGCCATCAAGTAAATCGAATGTATTGTAAATAATGCATATCGAGGCGCTCACACTTTACTCCATCAAGGCAAGTAACGGAACCTGATAAAGTTTCTATAAAAGCCAACGTTATACATTTTGTCCTTTTGCCTTTTTTACGAGATTTATTTGGCAGCCATACAAATGTGTATAATGAACATTGGCATCATGTATTACGTTTCTCTAACCACCATATAAATGGTTGGCTAGATGGCGGGAGGGAGGGGTTAAGCAAATGGAAGGCATACAATACATGATTTATTAAGCCATAAGAGTCAAGATGCCACACTGCAGTCAAAAATTTCACGCATACGCAAACAGGCGCACAGGAAAATGCAATAATAATAACAACAACAATATGTAAGCTTTTCTTTTGTGTTCTTTGCATAATAGAGCAGAATGAAGAAAATATATGTAAAATATCAAAAAGATAACAATCAACAAATAAAAGTTTTACACAACTGATGTGCACAACGCATCCAATTTGAAAGGTACACTAAGTTTTTTATTCCCTGTACAACACTTCAAGGCGTCAGATTCTGAAGAGTATATATAATTTTGATCAGCAATTAAATTGGAGTCGATCTAGATATGTAACTCAATCTGTCCGTCTGTCCATCTGCTGTTGGCATTCTTATGGGCGTAAATTTTATAATATTGAACTGAAATTTTATACAAGGTCTTATAGATTTTGAACGAACATCGCAGATTGAGAAAGAACAGTCAAGAAACACGCCCATATTCGATAAAAATCTATCTATTTGAGATGTAAAGATAATATTATTTAGGGAAACTTATAATAATTCCATTCATTTATGTGCTAAAAATGGGTGTGATTGTATAACAGGTACGCTCACACTTAACAAAAAATCCTTATCAGCGTAAAACTCGGCTTTTAAGTTAATACGTTATATATATACTATTAAAGGCGTAATCATGTACCTGTCACACCCACTGTTTCTATGTATAAGTGGAGGGTGTTTAAGATTTGGCTTAAGCCAAATTTAGTTTTCTTTTCTTATTGAGTTGTGGCTGATGTATGTAAAGTATGTAAAGTTTAGTGTTTTCATCAATGCATCAGCCTTTGGAAAATTCCCCCAAAATGGACTTATTGACTTTTGTATTTTATGGTATAACTCTTACGGCACTTGTATACAAAATTTGTGAGTACCAAATATTTGCAAATCGTGTGTATGTGTATGTGTAGATGATGGCCGTAGGGATTCGCAATCAAGTGCGAAGAATCAAGCATCACAAAATGCTCATTTTATATGTTAATGTGTTTTCCTTTAATGTTCTAGCAAAGGAATATATATGCGAATGCACCTTAACCAAAACGATTTGTGTTCCATACTTCAAACAACAATAATAGAAACAAAAAGGAATTTGAATAATTTCTACTATAGAGGCACAATTAAGGCTATGTGCCTCTTGTAATAATAATTTTCACCTTGGTGAATAATACACAATATAAAGAATAGATATTTTTGATGTGCATGGAAATCTGAGTCGTTTTCGTCCGTACGTCCATCGGTTCATATTTAAGATTTGTTTTCTTCTGCTTTAAGTTGAGTATGAGAATTATGAGAAAATAACTGTTTTTGTAATTGGATTATAATTATTAAATACCTGAGAGGTGTTACAGTAATGAATGCAACATTGAGAACAATAATATGCTAAAATGCTATATGCTTGTCTGCCCTGTGAACTCTCCTGTTAGCTCCACTCCGTCTTTCTTTTAGCTTCTGACCTATTTATGAATTTTTGCAATGTCTTTAGTTGTTATTTGTTATAATTAAACTGTAATAATATGATACCTGATCTTTCTTTAACTCTCATATACAATATATGTGAATATATTGGCTCAATATCATGCTGGGAATATTTTCACATAACTGATGGTATTCTGTGTACATTCCTTTAATGAGAACTTTACAGTAATTCTTCTACTCACCACCTTGATTGCAATACCTAGAGAAGAAGGCTCTACAGACTACATATTATCATCAATTATTGATTGATACACTTTATCTCAGAGTTAATGAAAAGTTGTGTCGCTAAAATTTTATAAAAATATTTGTAAAAGTATGTTAAAATTACACCCAATTTCAATGCAACAGATAGGTACGTATGGTTTATGTTAAACACAATTTAATAATTGAATTGCAGCCTACTTTTAGGTTCATACATTTACCAAATAATTGTGGCATACTATAGTGCGGTTTACACTATATTCCCTGCTATCATAACTGCGTGCTATTACAGCAGGCAGTATTTTCACAATTTTATTTATATTTTATTCATATATAGGTTAAAAATAAAGGTCATTGCATTGGGTCAAACTAATATATGTAGATATAAATTAATAATAACCACTTTTTGGAGGATTTGTTGGTTATAAAATTTATTGTAAAAGTCACTGACAAATTAATTGGATAAGCTTTGCGGGATTCTCAAATATTTATTGCTGTAACACCGATTTAAATATATTGTAACTACATATTGTGGCAATATAATTCGGCGTCTTATGTAATTGGTAACTTTTTAACTTGGAATAAAATAATCGAAGTTTTACAGAAACATAATAAAAAGGTGTGAAAATATTATGATCGGATAAGTCGAACCATATAATACTCACTTGGTTCCACCAATTGTGCTTTAGTTTAGTGTAGTTGTATCATCAAAAGCAAAGCATTGCCTACAGGGGATGACTGAAATATTAAGAACATCCGTACAATATGTATAGTATATCGTGTTATATTTTGGCAATATTGCTTCCTAAATAATGCGACGGATATGTATTGTACGGTTTACGTTCCAAGTCTTGTAGGTTATATTTCAGTGTATTATACGCTTTGTTCAGAGACGCTTAAAATAAGGTATCGGTGAAATGTGTGATCTCTTAGACTAAAGAAGGAAAGTAGTTGGTGGTTAGCAGGAGCGTCTGTGTTGAAAACAGCTGCATTGTTTAACGTTTCAAAAGGATCCACGGTAATGACAGCCCACACAAAACATGGTAAAACATCATCGATGAAAAGGAATATTGGGCAAAACTCAACATTAATTGACAGAGATCAAGAAACATTAAAAAGAATTATAACATAAACTACTACCGCGGCAAAAGTGTCAGTAGAACTCAACACTCACTTAAGTAATACCGTTTCGACAAAAATAGTACGAAAGGAGTTTCACAAAACTATCATTTATGGAAGGATTGCAATTGCGAAACCCTTTATGTAGATGTTCATATTATTTTGTCTATTCATTCATCCCAAGTGGGCCCTATGTACATATGTGTGGGTGCTTTCTATGAGAATAAAAGTGTAGCTTAGCATCACAGCAATGCTTTAAGGAGACATTTTATGTTTCATATGAATAAACGATGTCTACGATTCCTTTAATATGAATAAAAATATATTTTGAAAAAGATGCTCTATAATATATAAACACTGTTATAAATTCACCTTAACCTCAAGTTGTTGTTCTATACTTAACAGTATTGTGAAAACTTAGCCAAAGAAAACGATGGAAAAGTTTTCGAAAACGGCATTTATCATAAATTTTAATGAGTGGTACCTCAGTCATGAATTATGCACAACACATACAAATATTTATATATATATAAATGTATATTTTTTGCAAGAATCTTCTTAGAGTAGGCATGGAGAGAATTGTATTGAAAAGAAGTAAACACGCAGAACCAACGAAGAAGAAGCAGCAGGAGCTATTGTATGTAGTCGCAACAAAATGGTCGTGGAAATCTGGCACATTTATTTTCTGTGTGCTGTATGTATGAATAGGAAAGTGTGGTGTAGCATAAATATGAAGCTATACATGTATATAGTAATGAGTGTTCATGATATTTACACATTCATATCGGTTACGTTGGTGTTATGAAAATTTGAAACTTATGCAATTATAATAATAAAGGTTCGTCACAGTCAAGTAAACTTTCTAAAATACACAATAAACCAAACCAACCTATCATTTAGACACACACCCCCATACACATACTTTTCATAATAGGATTTCCTTTTGCTTTTAAAAAGTAGTTTTCAAGTATAACGTATTGTCGTGTGTGCAAGTTGAAAGTAGTTGTGGGGTAATGTACGTGTGCATGGAAGATGAATGGTATGTGTAAGAGAGGCGGATATTGTTGGCCTAAAGTTTTCTATTTAAGCTTGTGTATATATTTACATTTTTAGTCTTTTGGCTTTATCCATAATCATAGGATAAATATTATTAAGTAAACTGTGCGCCTATAAGCCATAAGCGAGTTTTAGGTGAGTTGGGTGAACAATTGAAGCAATTAAACGTTTATGGGAAGCTGGTAAAGGTATAAGAGGGGAGATTAATATATCCTGTACTGAAATATATTTTGTTAATATACAAAAAGATCATTTTAAAAAGGACTTAAATACATTTTTAAAAATTTTCATCATATAAAGACTTACTTTATAATAGGGCGTTATGTGGGGAGGGGTTTTTAAAATGATCCATTATGGCTAATTTTTAATCTTTGTACCAATACATGTTTTTGTACCAAATTTTAATAAAATATCTCAAAAAAACGCGCCTTTAAGCTGAGTACAAACTTCATAGGACAGACGGATGGACATGGTTAAATACCCTCCATATCTACATTAAACCAAAGGGATTGGTAAGTACACTAATACGCCCTTTAATATGGTATGCATTACTTATTAACTTAGAAGACTAGTTTTATGCTGAGTAAGGTTTTTGTGTAAATTTGGGAGTACCCGTTATCTCATCATTGGTTATAGTATAAACATGGACAGACGTACGGATGTATCTAAATCGATTTAGATTTTCATGTTGATCAAGAATTTATATACTTTGTAGGAACTCAGACACCTCCTCCTAGGTGTTGAGGCCTGTACTTTGCGCACAAATTTACATGGACAGACGGACATGGTTAAAAAGATTCAAAAAGTTTTGTACAATTGCTAGAAAGTGATTCTGAATTGTTCGGTAAAAGTGATTTGAAAGTTTATTAGGAAAAGTAATCCATAGTTGAAGCCAACATGGATTTAATCCCTTTTTAAAATCAACCTTTCTTTCGAATGTATGTTAGATGAACTTTCTTT
Organism: Ornithomya chloropus; assembly: GCA_963971445.1. Taxonomy (NCBI): domain Eukaryota; kingdom Metazoa; phylum Arthropoda; class Insecta; order Diptera; family Hippoboscidae; genus Ornithomya; species Ornithomya chloropus. The sequence continues at coordinate 12,249,119 of OZ020529.1, read as the reverse complement.
TGAAAAATACTTCATCTTTTTATATAAAACACGCAACATTTGCGTGTACATAAATAATATTGTATGTGTATGAGTCTGTGTACGAATTGTTACACCCTCTACTCAACCACGTGCACATTATAAATGTTTAAGTAAACTTATTAGTTTTGAAAGCTTGTAATCATAATGATTGTAAATTATTTATTATTAATACGTAAGCAAAAAAGAAAAACATGTCTGTCAGTCCGCATCTCCAACTGCTTATTTCAATATCTATCTGCTTATTTCATAGTTATGTTTAAGGTTAAGAAATTGCTACATTTAATACAAAAGTCAGTTTTAGAATTATTTCATTTGCTGTAGGGTATGTAGCCGAGTGACTAGTTCAACTTGATAAAAGCGCTATTATATGCGTTGAAATGTTTTTCCTTTCTCGAGTTTCTTTTGTAATAAATGCTAATAATTTATGGCATTTATCTGCTTAAAGCATTGTACACCAAAGTGTTAGCCTCTATAGAGTTCTATAAGGAGGCGGTGGTGGTTGTACAATTGCGAGCACTTCATATTTACAAGCACGCATCTTTTTTTTTTATTCTATTGTTATGTTTAAAGCTTCTGGGTGTCAGTCTCAGTGTTTACAGTTTATATGGTTTGTTGTTTTTATAGCAGTACCCTCTCGAATATCTTATTTAATAAGAAGAAATCTTTTTAATCAAATAGTACTCTTCCTAGCTTTCTGTGAAAATACTCTTTAAACCAATTTAAAAATGTTTCCATTTTTTTCTTTTTAAAACAATAAATAGTATTTTTTAAACCTATAGAACTTGATATTATAAAAAATTTATTTTATTCAATATTTGGCATTAAAAACTTGGAAAAAAAGTTCGTTCTCATGGTCGCTGCGACTGTTCTTGAAGGAGTATATTCTAGACGTTTAATTTTGGGTCACTTTTTAAATACCCTCCACATTTACAACGGTGGGCGTGGTAGATATATTATGTTGTCTAATAGTACCTCTCGTATGTATTATGTATTCGATAGTAAGTAAGCGCTCTTAAAGTTGAGCTAATTTTTGATAATTTCCAAACGTTCCTCGGTTGTGAACTTCACCATGATTAAAATGTTGACCATGATTGATACTTTGACGCTGACAAATCATGAAAAATATTCAAGGATGCGTTCACATTAAAATACAAAATTGTTACGTCCCCATTGAGGAACCCTTTATATGGTTAGAGAAATAACAACTGAAACAATGTTTCTCATATATGGGGATTGTTAGAGCGGTAGTCAGGGTGTACGTAAATTGTATCAATGTACACACAAATACAATACGAAGGCACTCCTTATACACCCACTCACATTTATATTCTACAGTAACAAGGATTATTTCAATACAAAACAACTTAATAGAATATTACATGAGTATGTACAACAATTATACGGTTTTTGTGTTTGTGAAATATTTTACACCATAAACTATATTGTACAATAACAATAATCATAATAAAAGTCTAATTGCATTACATTGTATTTAGTGACCACTACCACCACCCCTCAAGAGGGTGAGTATGACATCCGAAATACATTTGAAAGCAACTTAGATTTACTAAGAAAAGTACGTGCACAAGTGGTGGAGAATTGACAAAGTTGAAAATCCACAAACAAAAAAGTTTTCTGCTACTGATGATTTTAGTGCTTCCGTTTATCGTTCTGAACCTTTACAAAATTCAATTTGAAATCTTTCCATTTAATAACTTTTATTAATGGTTAGTCTCTGTAGACGGTGCTAGTGTAAGTGTGTGTGTGTGTGTGTTTGGGTTTGGGTATTTTGTCGAGGTTCAAACACAACTCAAGTGCACAATACAATTGAATGAATTAAATTTTTGTTCTTTTTTTTTTGTGTAATTTTGGCTTTGTCCCAGTCAGCAGCCATTTACATGTTTCTTCTCTTTCGTCTCTGCATAGTGCTGGTAATGAGATTTGAAAAACATTGTCCATTAACTGGGACATGATGTTAAGTGAAATGGAGAAAATAGGACAACACGCAGCTTTTACTAGCTATTCAAGTGCAACGGGGCAATTACAAATTACAGTCAAATACCCGGAAGCAGATCATTTATAGTATACCAAGTAGAAATGTAATGAGTAAAAACAAAAGGCACTAAAAAGTTCTTGACTCCAAGTCCATTTCTGTACTGCCAAATAGAATAAATGGGAATTCGTTCCGTTCCTTATTTTACTTTGAAAATCAATCGTCCATTCACCTCACTTATAAGCAACTCTGTGACTTTTTTGTATCGCATACTAACTAAATGAAGGAATAACTCCCACACAAAGAGTATTCTTCTGCTATAAACTATGAAGAACGATCTTAACTTATGGACTCTTCGTAAGTGACGGAAATTTTCACTTTGTGAAAAATTTTAACGAAGCATGTTAATTTAAACACGCATAATGTCCAACTCGTACGGGAATTAACAAAATCAATTATCGCCGATTATACTATAGAGTAACGGTTCTCAAAGTTTTTAAGATTCGGAGCTGTCCAAAGGCTTAATAATTTACATGGAACCTCAATGGTTCAGTAATGACTTCTTGTGTGTAATAATTGTGTTTTGAGTCGAAAGTATTTTACAACTAAAGTTCGCGGAGTTCTTTGAGTTAGCTCACTAAGACCCAGCACTCCGCAGAGCACACTTTGAGAAATTCTGCTATAGAGCATCGCAAGATCGTGTCTATATTATAAATGTGAGTGTGGCAGAATTTGAATTCGTCTTCAATGGCAAGAATTGAAAGTTTGGCCGACATCTCGGACTTAAGGTCCCAAGACCATCTCCTGGTCTGGGAAGATCTTAATGTATGGATTAGTTGCAAGTGGCGGATATTACAGTTCTAATCGTTTACTTTAAGGAAAATTTTAGCGAAACATCTTGGCTTACATCAATCTAACAATTTATAGGCATTAACGAAATCACTTTTCGTGGATTCTAGATTCTAGGTGGATTCTAGGTCTCTAGAGTTGGTAGTTAAGAACACTTACTTCTCCAAAGGATCCTTTTCACACCACCCATTTAAAGTCTGGAAAGAATAATTTGACTTAATTTCTTCTAAAATAACTATCATTTAAGAATGGATAACATTGATTCGAACTGAAGGGGTTTCAACAAAATGGCTAAATGCAATTTGTTCAAAATTCCAATTAATGTTATAAAAATAAGATTTTAGATGATTTTCACTCACAGTCATTTTGAATTTAATGTTAATAAGTTGAAGGTGTTAAGCACCTTTGTCTCAGCTAAAATAACACTTGCTTGTTCTAACTTGTTTACCATTATTCTGTGTGACCTTGTTTTCAATCACCTTCTCTCACCATGCTAAGTTGTTAGGCACTGTACAGCACCTGAAGGTACATATTTGATGTTAACATATACTGCGTATATATTGGACAATACTACCATGTGATAGCTTACCGGTGCATACACGGAGAGAGAGAGAGAGAGAGAGAGAGAGATGTGATGATTAATTTGTTTATTATGTAAACTATAAACAATTTTCAAACACTGCATGTGGTTACTTTAGTTACAATCTTCATAGTAAAGCTACCAAACAAATATAAGCACAAATACATATACACCGTACATGTCGCTATATGTGGTATTGTAGGGTAGGTAGGGTCTATTATTGTTGTATTTCACACCGTGGCATTGCTGTACACTTGTGGATCATAATTTATAAGCATCACAAATGCAAATGAATAGTTTTGTATGTACGTATGTGTGTGAACACACAAATTTCTTTCCATTCATGTGAATAAATTGATGTGCATGTGTATGTGTGTTTTAGAGTAACATATGTGTATGCGAGTCCATGTTATTACTTTCTTTTGGTTTCATTTAAAATGCAGTCATCACAAAACTGTATTTATCACACATATGTGTATACGTGTGTGTGTGTGTGTGTGTGTTTACTCTCTGGTAATCTGTCCATCGTTACGATGTTGATGATATTTGCTTACATTTAGCATTTGCTTCACTTCCTCATATTGTACAGGGTTGCAGATTGTTGATTAAACAAATGTATTTATTGTACATATAAAGAACACAAACATCTCTATTTAGTATGGAATATATTTTGCAATTATTTCTATTATTTCTTATAAGATGATAAGGGTATCCTAAGTTTGTTATTCCTTTTGTAACAGAGACAAATAACAAATGCGTCTACAATCGATAAAAATATATTTATCTGCCACAAAAGCTATTGATTTGAAATTTGGTAAGCAAATGTGTCAGTAACTCCTGTAGATACCTGATTGGATACCGTTATGTATTCAGGGTAAAATTTCAATTTTTACTTGAATACAAATACATACATACCCTATTAAAGGCCGCAATCATGTATTTACGACGTCCGCTATTTGTACGTAGTTAAGAAGGGTATTTAAGATTTGACTTAAGCTAAGTTTAGTTTTCTTACTTTCCTTCAATTTTCATTTCTTGTTCCAAGTTACCTCTGCATATTTGATTTCAAGTAATTTAAAATTTTTCTTTAAAAATCAATTTAAAATATATGTAAATGATGTGTACAGTGTACACATATGATCATATTTAGAAAATTTTGTTGGAATATAAATTTAATAAATGAATGATGAAAAGTTCGAACATTTGTCGGAAATATTCTTCAATTTTTGGGAAATTAGTATATGCATATAAATACATGCCACGCTCACATTTATTCTATAATTTTTTACATAAAACACCTAAAACAAGTAAGAAAACTAAATTTTAAATAGCCTCCACCTTCACAACGATGGACGTGGCAAATATATATATATATATATATTGCGCCCTCTAATAGTGTATGTCTTAGGTATCAGCATGCAAGTCTACTTTTACGTTGAATATAATGTTTTGAAAATTGTGGGCGTGTCTGTAATTCGACTACGCCCATTTTTGGCACATCAGTATATGGGATAACTATGTATACGTGTACCAAATTTAAAGTTCCTAGGTCAACTTTTGTGTCAGATATAAAGATTTTTATTATTTGTGGGCGTGTCTGCAATACGAATACGCAAATTTTTGGCATGAAGCTAATATATATATATATACGTACCAAATTTCCAGTTTATAGCTCAATTTTTGTGGCAGATAAGTAGATTTTTGTTGATTGTGGGCGTGGCTCTTGACCGATTTTGTCCATGTTAAATAGTGATTTGCGTGCAAAAACTAAAAGTACGTGTATATCAAAATTTACGCCCGTGAGAGTGCCAACAACAGACAGACACGCGGACACACGGACATACATGTCTAAATCGACTCAGTTTTTGACGCTGTTTAAGAATATCTCTAATTTGTAGGATCTCTGGAAATTCCTTGTTGATATTGCAACAACAAAAGTAGTTGCAAAATTCTACTACCCTCTCTCTCTCTCTTTCCCTCTCTCTCAGAAGCAAAACCAGGCTTTCACTAAACAAACCATGGATGTATGTAAATACTATCCAAATATAATACAAAATAAAACACATGAATATATAATAAATGAAATATTATGTAATATTTTTCAAATAAATCTCAATCGGTAGTCAATCGTGCAGAATGGATAATAAAACTAAATAAATAATAATAAAAGTAAAAATGTGCACAGCGAGTATATATATAAGTATTTATTAGATAGACATGATTCATCATTTATTTGAAAATGTAAAAGTCAGCGGTAATGAAATTTATTATCGACAGCTATCCTGGAAAAATCATCAATTTTTTTTTTAATTTTCAAACATACAATATAGTCGTACATGTGAATTCTTTATACAGAGTTCTTATACTCTGCGCATTAGTGATTAGGGAACATTAAGTTTATTGTACCATTTGTTACCACTACAAAGAAGCATCAGAAATTCTACAAAGTGAATACACTCTAGGTGAGCAACAAAATCTGAATCACTTATGATATATACGTCCGCATGTCCATGTATCTGTGCGTAGTTGACACTCACATGGTGGTAAATTTCGAGATATTGAGCTGATATTTGTACAGATAGCTCTTGTTTTTGTACGCAGATAGCAAAATCGGTAAGAAGCCACGCCCACAATTGGAAAAAAACTTTTCTATCTGCCATAAAAATTGAGCTATGAAGTTGAAATTTGGTTTACTTCTGCTTGAATATCTCATCTGTTGATGTGCCGAAAATGAATGCAGCCGGTTAACAGTCACGCCCAAAATATACCAAAAATTGATCTATGAAATCGAAATTTCGTTCACATATTTATAATGATCTTTTCTATCGATGTGCCAAAAATGGGTGTGATTGGATAACGGGCACGCTCTCAATTTACAACAAACCGTACTCAGTGTAATACATACACTATTAGAGGGCATAATAGTGTACCTGTCACACCCACTGTTAATAAGTACATGTGGAGGGTATTGTAGATTTGGCTTAAGGGGCAAATTTAGTTTTTTTTATTTGTTATTTATGCGTTGCTTTCAGCAATATATTGTAATAACCTGACAGTTATATAAACAGCAAATAACAAATACAACGATCTAATGTATTGTTATAATTATATATATATAAATAATTATTAATCTACCGATGATATATGTGTTATGTTTATATGCTATGTGTTGTTGTTATTTTCGTTGTATTATTAATTGTCTTTACAATTATCGTAATCAACTGAAAGTGTTTTATAATCGTTTGCACTTAAATAAAAAAAAGTGTACTTTCTATGCCAGCATAGTCCCAATAGACCACTGATTGGCTATAGATATAAAAGGGAATTAAAAAAAAAAACAACCAAAAAAACTTCAAACCATTCAACTAAAATGTATTCAATCTAAATATTGCGGTTGGCACGTTATACGGTACACATGCACAATCCATCCGGTCAAATAGTTTCAAAGTTAACAATCTCTTTATCCAAACATATATAACACAATAGCTTTAAACAAAAATAACAATACTGATGATTAGTTTTTACGAAATTGGTAAATCAACTGGAGCATGTTCCAAGTTTAAGTTGTAGGTAAAAGTTTTGTTGTTTCTAACAGGAAATCGAAAATTAATTCAATTTACTCTAAACATAAAAATTCAAATTATTGGAAAATATGTATTTGTTTTAAACGAGAGTTTTGTTTTCCATTTTTTTATTGCTCCATAAAAACATGAAACAAACTCAAACGGAAAAGTTTATGAAAAGGATTTTTATAGGAAAACCAAGAGAAAAAGTTTCTTATATAAAAGTTTGGTTAGATGCACTTTGTTGGTCTAATTACCTGAGATCCGTTATAAAGCAATATGCAAATAATACTAAAAATATTGTAACCAACAATCTTAGAAACTGTCAAGTAATTTTCTTTTAGAATAATCACTAATGGCAATATCTGGTACTCCTTTGCTAAGGAGATAAATCTTTAGAGTTACGCTACCAAAGGTAATAAAGAAATTTACTTCAACAAATTGTTAAGCGTTGAGTATCTCCTCTTTAATATTACACAGTTATGTAATTGAAAAGTCTTTTAGTATGAAGAGCATGCTCAAATAATCCCAGAAGCGGAATAATCCGTGATGCTTAGACCTTTGTTTGAAGTTTGTTTAGGGAATATATAATATATATAATATAAGATATATAATATATATATATATATATATGTATATGAGATATATAAGGCGACCCTACAAAGTATATATATTCATGATCATCATCAAAAATTGAGTCAATCTAGGTTTATAAAGCTCGTGTGACTGCACATCCGTCACTTATTGGCCGGTCGTAAATTTTAAGATATTGATGTGAAATGTTGTACATATTCTGCAAACAGATTGTTATTAAAATTGGGCAAAACCAGTAACGAGCCACGCCTACAATCGATAAAAATCTATTTATTTACTACAAAAATTAAACTATGAAGTGGGAATTTAGTACACTTATTTATAATTATACCTACTTCACAGATTTGCCAACTGTAGGCGTGATCGAATAACCGACACTTTCACAATCGACAAAAATCTATTTATCTGATACGAACTTTGAAGTTAAAATTTTCTACGCATATTTATAATTGTCCCATTAATTGGTTTTCCAAAAATGGGCGTGGTCGTATAACAGATATGTCTACAAGTCACAAAGAAACTTTAAACTTTACTTGCAAGTTGATAAGTAATTCATACACTTTTAGAGGCTGTCTTCACGTACCTGCCGCGACCACTGTTTGTCTATCGATGTGAAGAATATTTAAGATTTGGTCTAAACCAAATTTAGTTTCTTTACTTAATTTACATCTAGACAAACCTTGTTACACAAGGATATCTTAATTGTTACAAAGCGTTCTGTTCTTAGTTTTAGTTTTTGTAGTTTTTGTAGTATTTATTGTACCTAAAAAAAGAATTGTTCTGTTACATATCTCTTAGTAAGCGAGGGATTATAAATTTCTATTGAGGTATTATAGTAGTTGAAGGTAGCATTAACACTTAGTATGTTAAGAAAAACTTCCTTAGATTAATCTTCTTAATAACCATGGAAGTGAAGCTTGTTATATTTTTAGTTACTCTCTGTACATGTACAATTCCAGTGTGAATGAAGGAAATAAAAGAATGTGTTTAAAAAAGGGAAGGGATAGGGTTTTTGATACCTCATTTTCTGAATCGCTCTAACCATATCCAACCGTCTGTCTACACTTCTTTCAAGTAAATTAAAGGCTGCGGCTAGAGTTTTTAAGATATTTCGATTAAAAATGGGCACAAGACCTTGTCTAGATGCATAGGAAAAACCATTAAAAATGTATTAAATTGGACCATTTAGAGGAGGTCGTTCCATATAACACTCTGATATAAATTTAGGTTTTTTATTTGCAATTCTTAATATTTTTTTAACAAAACAAAAATTTGCCTGCTTTTGCAAACAAAATGATAAACTTAGTATACCCCTCACCTTATGTGGAAGATATAAAATATGTTTAATAAGGCAAAAAGCTATAAAAGCTTGTAAAGTTAGCCAACTTAACATATAATAATTGAGTTTGTCATTTTGTCACTTTGCTCACTTAGTAGTTACCAGTACCGTATATGTTGTGTAAATTGAGTTAAACACTTGATTTCAGCTGGAATGGATGCGTGATGCTATTTACTGTACTGTTACATGAACTAATTTAGCAAAAAGGCACATACTAGCAACTCCAAGTAAGCAATTCAATTATATGTAACTAAATACATATGTTTAGGTGTACACCACATAATCGAAGCATTTAAGATTTATACGGGTGCATATACCGTATAACATAAATAACACAACAGCTTAAGCAACTATGTATAAAACTTTATTTATTTGTTTGCATGTATATATATATATATATGTGTATTTATATAAAGTTAAAACGGAGTGTACGGTGTGTAGGTAGAGTTGTTAATGTGTATTTGTGTGTTGTAGAAGATAAACAAGTACAACATTTTTATATATAGAGATGTACTTCATTTTTTTATATCCCTTACCCAAGACAGGGATATACTAAGTTTGTCATTTCATTTTCAACATCCAGAAGAAAACGTTAGAGACCCTATACAGTATATACATACTTGATTTTTATCAAAAAATGAATCGATCTAGACATGTACGTCCGTTTGTTCGTTAGTTAGGTATTCTCAAGGTTGTAAACTAAGAGATATTGAGCTGAAGTATTTTACACATCGTATATCCTTTTTTTAAAATAGATAAAATCGGTTGAATGCCCCGCCCACAATTAATCTTAATGTATTTATAAACTACAAAATTTAAGCCTAGAAGTAGGAATTTAGTACATACTCAGAAACTTATTTAAAATAGGTAACATCGATCAGGAGCCACGCCCACAATCGATAAAAATGTATATGTTGATGTTGACTTATTACGTAGAAAGCTGTATACATATTTATAATTAAATTACTCATTGATGTGCCAAAAATGGGCATGGTCAAATAACAGATACATCTTTAATTTACAAAAAACCGTACTCAGTGTACTCAGTACTCGACTTGCAAGTTGAAACCTAATACGAACACTATTAGAGAGTAGAATCATATGCCACGCCTACCGTTTGTAAGCATATGTGGAGGATATTTAAGATGTGTGCTTAAGCGAAATTTCACTTTTCACTTGTTAATTATTAATTTGTCTTCTTGTTTAAACAACTACTGAAATATATTATGACGTAGATATTTATTTTATCACATGTCAAATTCTACGTTACTATATTTTAAAGAATGTCAAAAGGTCTAACCATTTTAGAGATGGTACATGGACTGAATAAATTCTATTCAAGGATACAACTCCATCAACACAGATGATGATGTATGTAAATACCACATACTTTAAAGGAAGCGTAAATCCTTTATTAAGTTGTTTCCTGTTCGCATTGATATCTTTAATGTACCCACCTAATAGTGAAGGATATAGAAAAAGTAAAAAGAAAAACCTTGATAATCGGATCGCAATTATGAAATAACATCCAACATATACCATAGATATGCAGATACATTACATTTTTGCATACGCTTAAAGCATTATGCATAAATGTGCTCTCATATTAATAGATATATTATATAACATATGAAGTTACTGAAGTGGGAGAAGAATGAAGGGATATGATTGATAAGAAGAAAAGTAAAAACTCTTTGTGTAAAAATACTTGTCTCTTTTACTTCTTCTTTTTAAAATACTTGTGTATGTTCTTCTTCCACATTAAGTTTATTATAGAAATAATAAAATTAACGCAAAATGAAACGCGACTAAAAAAAAGGTATTCAGTAAATCAACACGTTGATCTTAAGATTAAGAAGGAAAAACTAAATTTTGGTTTAGGCCAAAACTTAAATACCTTCCATATTCAAATTTACATACGGTGGGCGTGGCAGGTCTTTGATTCTTACTCCTATTAGTGTCTGTGTTATATATCATCTAGTACGAGTTTTCCCCTGAATATAGTTCTTTTATTGTAGGCTTATCTATTTTCTGACCTCGCCCATTTTTGGCTTATAGATGAATAAGGTATTTATACATGTGCAAATCAAATTTTAACTTCATAGATACATTTTTGAAGCAAATAAACTAGCTTTAATAGCAATCTATGTGCAAAACTGCTTAGAAGTGTTTGTACAAAATTTAGTAAATAATTTTATTTAATATTTAAATATTTACAATCGAGTTAGGTTCAAAAACAGACATGTTTATAACTTTGTAATAAACAAGCTTACGAGTAAACACCAACACACAGAAAAGGCGGTAATAAAGAATGTACATGACATACATGACGACTTAAAAATCAAAAATTTAAATAAAAGTTTGTCACCAGGGCCCCCTTTCACGTTCTGAATTGATTGAACCATGTCCGTATGTCCATCCATCATTGCTTATATGATTGTTTTCTTAATATTAATAAATCTTTTAAATCTCTTTTTATACATTCCATTGAAATCCATTAAAAATTTACAAATGATTTAGTATTTATACAAATAAATGTTGTATGCTGTAGCCAAAAATTGTTCTAAACATTGCCTTAAAAGTCAAACAAAAAATATTCAATGTAACCATGTACTAAAAATAAAAGGTATATTTAGCTTAGGAGAACGCTTGTATGCCTTTCACATTTGTTTGTCAAATTGTAGGCGTAAACAATTGTGCTCTTTTTTTAACTGATATTAAACTTAACTTTTATGCGTCATCGCACTACGTAGGTAGAGTTCGGCATAAAACATAGGTGTTTGTGGGCTTTAAGTAGCCCTGTCCAAGGTACTTCCACATAATATAATATTTGTACTTTATAGAGTCTATGCGTGTTACAAATGTATAGACAACCTTGGTATATCTTCTTCATTAAAATGGAGAGTAAGAAAACTAAATTTGGCTTAAGCCAAATCTTAAATACCCTCCACATCTACAATAGTGGGCGTGGCAGGTATATGGAGTAAGTAGTGGGCACGTCTGTATTCCGACCACGCCTATTTTTGGTACATTGAAGGAGAGGTAGTTAAAAATATGTTTAAAAATGTCAACTAATTAGTTAGATTATTGTGACAGATAATTAGATTTTTGTCGATTGTGGGCGTGGATGGGTAGCATTTTGTTTTATAGTGCAAAAAGTTAAAGTGTTTGTAAAAAATTTTTACCCCAATATCTCAAAATTTACGCTCGTGGGTACGCCAACAAAAGACAGACACACGGACATACGGACATACATCTTTAGATCAATTCAGTTTTTGATGCTGATTAATAATATATATATTTTTTACCCTTTGACGCCTCCTTCTAGGTCTTGCAAACGGAAGAACAAACGCATCTTATGTAGAGGGTATAAAAATGGTAATAAAATATAAATTATATACGTATATATATAAATAGTTTAAATCTCTCTCTCCGTAAAGTGCTTTTTGTCTAGTACATGATGTCTAGTCCGGAAATTCTTACCACTCTACATTGGTCTTGCTCTGCACATGAATTTTTAAATTTATTTTTATTGTCCTCTTTCCTCTTATATGTTATGCTCTTTTTTCTTTCAACTCTAACACGATTTTTTCATTATTTCTTCGTGTGATAAATTGATATGAAGAAAAACTAAAATGGAATAGAATTGAAATTGAAAAGTTATTGAATAGTAGAGAGAGAAATGGGAAAGGGGAATAAAAACTTGATTGATATGCAATTTTTTTTGTTTTTTTGTGTTTTCATGACTAATAGAGGAACTTTCTATGCTTTAGTTTTTATTTTGTAATTAATGTGATTTATAGCGATAACGAGATGAATGAATGTGAACGAAGGAGAAAGGTGGAAAAAGTGTTAATATAGTAAAAATAAATTATAGGAAAGTTAATGAATACCCACAACTGCACAGTTATTCTTTTATTAGTACCGTACCCCTTTATAACCGTGATGTGTAATAAGAGGGAAATAAATTGTTGAAATTTGTTTTTATTACGAGTATCTACCATTATTACACTGCATTTCATTTCATCGCATACTTATCTAAACGAGCTCTGAACTAGAACCCTGCAGTCCTGACAACTTTGGGTAAAGTAATCAGACAGTTGGGTACATACATACACATAGTCTGCTATCACTGTGTTACGCTCCATTTCACGCACTCAACTGAACTTCACTGCATTTCACTGTAACTTACTCAGCCTCACCTGTCTATCGTGCAATTGTTTGACTACAACTATGTTGTGGGCGCTACTGAATATGTACCTTGTACTTACACGTTTATGATATATGGTACTTATGAAATGATCATTTTGCTAGTTATTCTAAATTTATTGCTTTGAGTTGAACGCCTTACTGGCCGCCTAAGCGTGATTAATTGGTCTTGAAAGCCTTATTCATTGGTTGGTGGTAATTCCCTGAAATTTACTTAATTTCATTATTAGAACAAGTTAAAATCAGTCATGATTTCCATGGTGCAAGGAGTTCTAAAAATGGTTCGATCGGGTCCAAATTTGTTATAGTCAGTTATTAAGCTAAATGACAATTCTTTACCAAATTTTGTTAAAAAATATGAAAAATTGCATTTTTTTACTTTATATCGCAATGGTTCTAAAAATAGGTCAATTCATTCCATTTTCAATAAAGTTCGTTTTTAGTCCAAACATATCCTTGTACCAAATTTTTTTAAAGTATTTCAAAATGCGACCTGAAGCTTAAGCACGTAATCAGACAGACGGACATGGTTACAACGAGTTCGATTTTGATGCTGAATCGATCTGTTTAATAGAAGCTGGGTGGGTGATGAAGTATACTTAGTTTCCAATTCCAATACTCATCTTAAATCTAAAGCGTCTTAAACATGTCCGTCGGGGTGTCTGTCAATTGTTGGCACTTTCACAGATTCTAAATGTTTAGATATTGATACTAATATTTCTGGATTTCTGTACTCGAAATTGGGTGAAATTGGTTAAAAGCCATGCCTACTATTCACTAAAATCTATCTGTTAGCTAGAAAAAGTGTTCAGTGAAAATGCAAACCAATCCATATTTCATATCCATCCATATTCATAATGAGTATATGGATGCCAAAAATAAGATACGCTTACAAAATGTACAAAAAAAAATAGAATACTTTATTTTTCGCCGCCATTCTGAATTGATAGATAATATATACATTACCAGAGGGCCTAATTATGAACACCTGCCACCATCACTGTTGGTACGTAGCCGTGAAGAGTATTTAAGATTTGGTTTAAGCTAAATTTACTTTATTTAGTTATTTTTTTACTTCTTTTTCTATGTATGTGTATATAGGCAAATTTGTTTACATTTGTGTCTGATAAAAGTGACACAAATATATATTTATATAAGGTATGCGATAGACGACCTAAATTCATGTTTAATGCAATCCAGGAGAACGAAACTATAAACAAATAAGAAAGCCAAAATTGGCTTAAGTCAAATCTGAAATACCCTCCACATCCATATACAAATAGTGGGCGTGGTAAGTTTTTTATTATGGTGTGTGTATTACGTATTAACTTAAAAGTCGGGTTTTATGCGGAATACATTTTCTTCTCTAAAGTGTAAGCGTATATAACTAGATTTTTTTTGGATTGTGAGCGTGCTTTTTACCCAATTTTACCCAGTTTAAAAAATTAGAAATGTTTGTCTAAAAATTTCAGCTTAATATCTTAAAATTTACGACTGTGGGAGTGCCTACAAGAAGTAGACACACGGGCATATATGTCTAGATCGACTATAGGGCTTCTGAAGTTTTCTACATGAAATTGTTTAACTTGGATGAAGGATATAAAAATCAATAATATTTTGAGTGTACACCAAGGAAGTGATTATTTTTTTAATAGCATATATAACTAGTGCATGCACACATATATCAAATCAGAATGTTTACCATTTTATAGCAATTTACGTAGAAACAAACACAAAGAGTGATTGAGAGTGAGGGAGGGAGAGGAGTGACATATGAAGGTGCAGAGTAATTTATACAGCAGTTGACACAACCATTAAACCAATGCCGACTATTTGGTTAGTGAAGTCAGTACAAGTCACCAACTGACGCTGCATCTAAAGCAATTGTTATTGTTTCACATATCTATAGAGAATACAAACTGCATACCGTCACCATGGCATGCCATTGAACTCCACATTACATGTTCATTTTGCAAACACACAGGAAATTTTATGCATGCAGTGATTTAATGTGATTTATTATTCATATGTACAAATCATAGAATGATCTACTTTTCTATAAAACCAACCATCATTGCTTGCTTCACGCAGCCTTTAACTCGGCAACACAAATCCACACACATCCACGTGGCAAATGAACGATAACTGAGCAACAAATAGTTATACCGTTAGTGGTTTTGTGTTAAAATGCCGTAGGATGTAAACCAACAAAGTTTCCATGAACCGGCATTAACATCGAAAAACAACAACAATATACAATAGGAGCTGCATCTATGGTTGTGTGTATCATTTTCACTAGTCAGCAGTAACATTTCAATAACATTTTCATATCCACACTAAACAATGGAAATGTTTTAGTCGGTCAACCTCGATCATTTAATACCATATCCTTAAGTAAATTGTCATATAAATCTATACGTGAAATATTATTTTATGGTAAGAGCTTCTAAAAATGATTCAATGGGGTCCAAATTCGGTACAGCCAAATTTCGTCATATTTTATATTAAAACGTTCTATGGAAAGGGGTTTTAAAAATGGTCCGATCGAAGCCAACTTTGTTACAGCTAATTATTAAGCTAAATAACTAATTTTTACTAAAATATGAAGAATTGCGAATTTTTTCCATATAAAACTGCTTTTATAATAAAATCGTATGAAGGGATATATACGATATATTTTAATCGGGTAGAAATCTAACGTACTCAATTTTTAAGCCAATTAACTATTTAGCATCAAATTTTGTTAAAAAATATTAAAAATTGCAATTTTTTGTCATATAATAAAACTTTATATGGAGAGGCGTTCTAAAAGTAGTTCAATTCATTTCATTTTCAATATGCTTTCTTTTTGGGCTAAAACATGTTCTTTTACCAAGAACAAACTTATATGGACAGACTGACGGACATGATTAAATCGATTTGATTTGATTGCCGTTCAAAAGTTACTAACATATGCACAATCTTAATTTACCTTCCCTTTGCTACATGCAGGGTATAAAAAGGCTATCTATGATTACAGGTAATGAGTATTGTGTACCAATTGTAAATTTATTACGATCAATACATGTCAACAGCCAACTATCAAAACTTTTACAACTTAGTTAATCATCATAATAAATTGGAGTAGTTTACACAATGTAGTTATTGAATAAACATAATTTTGTTTTATTATTGACTTTATAAACTACACAATATATGTGGATCCACACACAAATTAATAAATTTTATTTTATACAACTTTAACATTGTTTTTATCACTTTAACATGTGCCTGCAAAGAGAATGCTGGCAGTTGTAGGTTGGCGGGGTTATGTGGTGAAAGCATTATAGAAATGTAATATGCCTCACCTTATGCTTCTTCTCTGGAGTACCGATTCTATGAATATTTCGTTTATTGAATATTTTCAAATACATTGCTCGCACATCATTCACTTTTGATGAAATATGTGAAAATTACTGAATACCAAGAATTAAATACAACCAGACATGCAAGAATACAAAGCGTAAGCTTTCACATATTTTATGTGCTTCATTATTCTCTCCACATGAAATGAGGCGGTATACTAAGTTTGTTATTCCGTTTGCAATACTTAGAAGGAGGTGTCAGAGACCCTACAGAGCATATATAGTTTATTGATCATATATAACGTCTATTAAATACATGCAGGGACCAAGGTTAAATTTTCGCAGCTTAATTTTTGTGGGAAATAGATAGATTTTTCTAATTGTGGGCGTGGCACTTTACCGATTTTGTCCAATTTAAATAGCAATCTGCAATAGAAAACTTAAGTGTGAGAATCTACACAAACTTTCAACTCAATGGTTCAAAAGTTATGACTGTAAGAGCCCTAATAGGCGGATACACGGACATATATTGCTAAATCGACTTAGTTTTTGAAGCTGATTATGAATATATACGAGTATGTATATTATATAAGGTTTCTATCCTTTTCAACTGTTGCACAGTCAATATGTAGAGTAATTCTTATTAAATTAAATTATTACAATTCAAAAAAGTCACCCAATTAAGATTATGTATGTGCATATATGACCGTTTTGGCATTTTACCATATTGTTGAATAAAATACTTTTTGTTGCCATTTAATGGTTAAAAAAAATATTCCTCTTATTCCGAAGAGGCCTCCTTCCCTGTGCAGATGCTATTTTATTTATTTCGATTGCAAGAGTTAAATGTTTTTGGGAAATATGTTTTCATAAATGTGGGAGCCCATGTACCATATGCTGTGTTTGTGACGCTCTTTTTCTCCACACAGAACTATAAAAATGTGGTGGTGAGCAGAAATATTCTTCATTGAATAAAGAAAGAAATTGTTGTAGGTGAGTTACGAAATTTTTGGTTTTTTATTTTTGGCATTCATTAAAATTGTTGACAATAACCTATTTGGAAAGATTTAAACGGTTGGGTAGCCTCCAAATTTGAACGTTAACGAGTCTGATATATATACCTTGCATTCTCTTTAACGAATATTGAAGTAATTTCTGGGTGTTGCACCAGTACCGCCTAATTATAAACTATTTAGGTCTTTCCCAAAAAGGAACGTCACGTGATTCATTCTTCCACACGTTTTCTTCAGTTTTGTATAGCAAGTGTCTGCTGGGCATCAAGCACCCAGCAATGGTCTTCCCAATGGAGTTTCGGTTTTCCTCTTGCGTGCCATTTATTCAGATTTCGCTTAAACATAATCTTGGCTGGATCATCTCCAGTCATATGACCAACATGTCCTAGCCATCGCAAACGCTAAATTTCTTTGTGATGCTGACATTGTTGGATATAATTACGGCTGCATCTAGGTGGGGGAATTCTCGAACTACCGTCAAGTTATTGTATATAGGTCACCACAAGCTAAAGAGTCAAGGCGCCGTGAATTTCCTTTAAATTTATCTAAATACGAGGTCCGTTTCTACTTTTTGAGTTACCTTTTTTGTATATGGGTTTTAGGAGAAAAGATACCATCTCCTGCATACTTTTTAATCAGTGTTCTGTTCAAGAGAGTGTAATTTGTTATTGTTAATTATCTGAAATAACTTGAAAAATAATCCATTAAATGTTACAATAAAAAATTAAACTGCTAAGTTTTCCTATATCTCTCCTGCCATAACATCCCATTCGGATATTGTGTGCACTGAAATGCTCATCATTAACAGTTTTCGTGTGGGTATGCGAAATGGCGAAACCCTTTTCGTTAGATGCTCCAAATTACCAGCTAATTGTGGCTTATATCTCTTTGTTGTTGTTGTCACTATTTTTGCTGCTTTTGCTGTTATTGCGGATGGTGTGGTTGTAAATATAGTTTCTGTTAAAATTTATTCGTATTTGAAATGTGAAGGAGGTCAATGTAACCAATTTGTGTTGCCATAAATTAAAAATGACCTCCCTTGGCGGTTTTTGTCGCTAGCCCTCTGGCCTGTTCCTACAGGAAACACAGACTGAAAAACAAAATTACGAAAAGGAAAAAATTAGAGCGCGACTCTAACAATAGACTGTAAACTGTTGGGTTATGGGTTTCTGATGATGCTAAATTAATAATAAAAAAATAACTGAGGGAATAAATTTTGTTTTAAATTTAAATCATTGCTTAATTTTAGGCATTTGTTAAACTAACTTATTAAAGCATATAGCAAAGGGTGAGAAGAGGATAAATAGGAATTAAGTTCAACCAAGTAAAAAAGTAAAAATATCAACAGAGCAGTCACTACAGTTAATGCTACCCACCCAGGCATCCAGCTAGCTTTATGTGATATGTAGTTGGTGTATTGCAGTTGGGGTATTGAAGCGGATATAAGCAAATAAATTTCAGCATTCACATATAAAGATAATATTATCGTACGAGTGCATATTCACATATAAAGTTGGAGCTAAAAAAAAAAAAAAAGAAAAAATCGCACATGATTTATATGCAGTTGAATAAAATATTGTATACAACAGCACTGGTGTAGGAAATTATTGCAAGAGGAATATTCTTATGATAGGCAGAGAATTATATTATGTTGCTAAGCAAATGTATACGTAAACGATTTATTTTCCTTTTAATAGTAAAGAAAGCAAAAGATAAGCTTCTCTCTACAATGATTTATGCTGTTGAATATATATTTTAAATTGATGTGTGTGTACATGGCTTTAAGCTAAATTTAGCATATACGAGTACAAGTTCATCTACAAATGTTTTATGACGTTTGCTCAATCCTTTGATTAACCGTTTTATTATTATTAATTACCATCTGAAATCTTCATTGTAACCAAACTGAACTGAAATCCATTTATTGAGCCCTTTAAGGCATTAAACAGTTAAGTAACGTATTTATGAATTCATTGTTCATGGCTACAGCTACAAAATTTGCAACGCAGCCTCAATGGAAAACTTAATTAGACAATACCGTAGCGTTTGTCTAATCATAAAGCTTTTAGTGGCCCATGTGCTATTGTGTTTAGCTTTCATTTGTTTTGTCATTTTAATTCCGTTCTCTTCTATGGCCTTTTAAACATTGAATGGTAGACGCATGATTAACTCAAACCTTCAAATGATAGGGAAAGATTATGTTGTACACAGAAAATTTGTCATAATTATGGCCCGTACAATAATTGTGCCTTATTAGTATTTTGTGGTAAGTTTATCTACAAAAAAGTTGTACTATTGTGGGTCATAGTTATAATTTCTATTATTTGTGTTCATCATTTAATTAAATAACTAGTCATTTATTTGTACGTAATTCGTACAAAGCATTGTGACATGATTAACAATAAACTTCAATTACAGGGAATTAAGTTTTTCATAGGTATTCTTATTCTTTGCTCTTACATTAAGATTAGAGTAGGTTAAATTGACTTATGTTAACTTAGTTTAAACTCTAGTTATATGCTTTTCTCTGAGAGTCTCTGAGAAGTTTCTTTAAACGTTTCTTTATTTTTTTTAGCAGGACGTGTCATAAGTATTTCATACACTATTAAAAGGCGTAGTCGGGTATTTGCCACACCTCCATTTTATATATAGATATGGAAGGCACTTAAATTTAGATTTTTTTTGGTTCAACTTAAAGAAAAGACAAAATAAACAACATGATGCATACAAACTTTCACCGTGTTTAGGCATCTCCCTCTAAAGTTCTCAATAACTTAGTCCTTAACACGTTACAACAATTTGTAAAGTTCTCTGATTGTTATTTATCATTAAAGTTTAATGAGTAATAACGCACATTACGCGCCGTGCAAACCTATTTAATTGGACAAAAGGGTAGAAAGAGCAAAGACACTAAAAAGCACAAAGTAAATAAGTTGTCAAAGCAATGTGCTGGTATAATCTTGGTTATTTATTAAAGAGATTTAACTGAAATTTTCTGTTTAGTTTCTGAACAGATTGCTGTTTAAAATTGGTAAAATCTATCATATGACACGCCCACAATCCTCAAAAATCTACTTATGTGCTATAAAAATAGAATTTTGAAGTTGAAATTTTGGTAAAATGGGCGCGATTAGATATCGAACACGCCCACAACCGACAAATATCTATTTAGCTGCCATAAAAAAACAGCCATGGAGCTAAAATTCGGAATGCCTATTTATAATTATCCCATTTATCGATATACCAAAAGTGGGCGCAGTGGTATAACAAAAACGCCCACAATTTACAAAAAATCCCATTCAACGTAACACACGACTTTTTAGTTAATACGTAATGCATACACTAATAAAGAACGTAATTACGTACCTACCACGCCCGCTATTTGTATATATGGATATGAAAGGCATTTAGGATTTGGTCTAAGCCAAATTAGTTTTCCTAATTGTTTTGCATCCATGTTCTATCTTTATAAACACACATTGGTGCATCATCTGGTGAAGGGATGTGTGAAAAATTGAAATTTATGTATAAATCCAACAATAAAGGTTTTGTCGAGAGTAAAGTTTCTATGTGTTTTCATGCACACAGACACACACGTAAATTAAGATTTCCTATTGTGCTTAAAAATAATTTCCAACAATTGAAATATATAGATACGGAGAAACACAGTTGGAGAGAGGAGGCAACCGAAGAAGTACAAAGTAAGAGTGTATGTATGAGCGGATGTTAGTATATAGAGCTTCACGTATAAATTCACAACGGCCAAGGAAACTAATACATATATCTAGGACGTTTTTCAATGTTTTCTTTAACCATTCGTATATTATGAATTTCACAGGTACAATTTCATTCTCTCTCAGCACACACACACATACACACACATAACAATTGAGAAGTGGCATAAAAGGACCAAGACATAAACTATGCTTTAAAACAATAAAAGACAGTTATATGTATGACAAGGGTGCAAAATCACGATCTATTGATGTGTGGTTTTGTATGAATGCATTCTATACTTAGGTATGTGCCAGCTATTGTCTACTACGATAGTGGTGATAGAGAGCGATAAGAAAAGTTTTCCTCTTTTGACATTTCTTTTTTGTTAAAGCACCACACTGATAATTTATGGCATTTATTTGCTTAAAGCATTGTCCCCCTCCCCTCGCATATGCTCTTGCTATTAAAACAAAAAGTGAATGAGTCAGTGGCCTGTATATAAGCAAATAAATACAAAAGAAAATTTTAGTATTATGAAAGCTAACTAAATTCTGCTTAGGTCATATTTTTAAAGGCTCTTTGCTTATAAATGAAAAAGTGGGCGTGGCAAATATCTAGTAACGTCATCAAATCGTGGCAATATTAGATATGTACCATAGATTCTGAATTAAAATTAATTTTTATAATTTGTGGGCGTGTCTGTTATGTGAATCCTCCCATTTCTTTTTAGCAAATTAATAAATGGAATTATAGCTTTAATTCAGACTAATAGGAAAATTAGATTTTTGTAAATTGTAGGCGTGGCTGTTAAACGATTTTTCTTAATAGATATAGAAAACAATCTAACAAGTTTTTCAATAAGGACATAATGATAAGGTGGAGTGTGGAGGTAATCTTGAGAAATGGACCATTTCTACCTTGCTCATGCGATTTCTTTTTATGGAGTTACCTTAACTCTATAGTTTATACCAACAGGCCAACATTGTTAAGAGGCCTCAAACGCAAAATTTCGGCCGATATGTGTAAAAGAGTGATGGAATATAAGCTACAAAGAATTGAACGCTGAAAATATATTTACGGTTATTATATAAATAAAATCGAGATTTCTTAGTTTAATGTTATAAATGTACTTCGCCTGGTATAAAACTTTAGTTCAATATCTCATTTATTCTGTATTTTATTTTAATACAAAATTGTTATGTTCTTATTGGAAAACCCCAGCATGTCTGTACGAAATTTCAAATCGATATTTCCACCTAGAGCTTTTGATTATTGTAATGGAAACGAAGTGGTCCCAAGTTGGACTTATATCCAAATAATTAATGTTTAATTGAAATAGACAGGAAAACTTCATTTTACTGCTATTAGATGAGTCCCGGTAGGTTTTACCACAAATCGAATCATTAAATTGTTGACATAGAAGACTCTATTGTCAAGTGTTGTCACAGAACCATTTACGGTTATTGTGCATTGATTGTAATGATTAATTTATTTATTAAGTGCGAAATAATTTCCTAATCCTTCCACAAAACTAATGTTAAGTGCAAGCAATGAAATGTAGATTTAGAGTATATACATATACTTATAAATAAGACCTTGTTTTCTTGAGTGAAACTGAATTCATTCCTTTGCTTGTCCCTGCGCTCTTCTCATATCTCTAACATTACCTGGTAGTGATTGTCTACCTCATAGCTTCTTGCCTTCATTTGTTACTTTTCTTACGTATTGTGTCCCACAAATATATATTTCTATTTATTTATATTGTACACATATTGTATAAAAACCGTTGGCTATAATGTAACTGATTTTGAAATTTTATTGTCAAGTGTTTTGTGATACTTTTGTCAATGCTTTGTCAATATATTGTCAATACTATTGAAATGTTAATGTGACGGGAAATATTATCGCTTCACTTTGTTTTACGGTTATTGATAGAGTAGCACATTTCAAGTCAAATATAAATTGCTTGCAGTCCATCGTAGCTAGATTATGATTGCGTTATAAGGAACTGTCTCTCTCCTAGATACCGCTTTTACTATTGTGAACCTCTATAAAAATTCAGATTGAATTCACATTTATATCCTTGTAAGATGTACTAGTTAAAATTTACTACCCTATATAGTTACATACGCGATTTTCATAATTACAACAGGAATAAACAATAGTGTGTAATAAATAAAATCTCTATGCACATATGCTAATGTGAATACATATGTTTAATTACAATTTCATTTTAGATTTCATAAAAGCAACTAATTTAGACGGAAATAGTTGCTTTTATTTTTCTCCCGTTAGCGGGAGCATCCGTGAAGACAACAGCTGAATTAACGTTTCACGAGTGACAGCATACACAAAACGCGGTAAAACATCATCTCCGAAGAGTAATAGTGATAGAGACCGGCTAACATTAAAAACCAGCCAGACTACTACCGTGGTAAAAGTTACAACAGAACTCAACACCCACTGAAGTAATACCGTTCCGACAAAAACAGTACGCTAACTAACATTTATGGAAGGGTTGCAATTGCTAAACTTTTTATGTCAGGTTTTCATATTATTTTGCCTGTCCAGACACTTTTAGAAATATATTTAAATTGAACAAGAACCACGCCCACAATCGATAAAAACCTTTTTAACCTGGCACAAAAATTAAGTTATAAAGTTGAAATTAAATATACTTATATACCTATACCTATTGATGTGCTGAAATTGGGTGTTGTCGGATCACTGACCCGCCCACAATCGACAAAATTCAATATGGTGAAATGTGGTAATTACCTCAACCATTGATGTGACAAAATAGGTGTGGTCGGATATAGCATAATTGATGTAACCACCTTCAATTTTTGTATATATAAGTGGAAAGTATTTAAGTTTTGGTCTAAGCTAAATTTAGTTCCCTTCTTGTTTTTTCATAGGACACAAGTTGAACATAGTTTATGACCAACTCATTTACCTGATATTATTTCATATTTTTTATTTAAGCACATAACTGTATGTAACAAGTAAATAAATTATATGAACACGTAGGTACTTCCTTCAACCAACTTCTGTTTATTTTACTCTGACTGCTGTAAGTAGGTTGATTTTTTAGGATTACATTATAAGAAAAACCACTTCGAAATTGGCATAATTTGAACCCCCTTGAGGTTACATAACCCCCCGAATAACTAAATTATAAAATTTTTTTATTTTTATATTTTTTCTGTGAATAAATTTATTGGATTATATTGAGTAAATATATAGAAAATGTATCATTTTTAATGTATTTATATCTATTTAAATATTATTATTTATTTTTAATAAATAAGACAAATATTTACTATTTATTAATAGTTTTTGTTTTTTAGTATTTTTTAATACGATTATAATTTAATTAAATCAATTGCTTTCCAATTATTCTTTGTTTATTAATTAAAAGTAATCTATTCATTTAAGATTAAGTTAAATCCTACTAAAAATGCATAATCGAAAATGGAAAATGTTTCATTGTTAGCATAACGGTCAATAGAATTTTAATTAAAATTAAACAAATTACAATCCACATAAGATGGAGGGTATACTAAGGAAAGGACAAGCAAATATTTATAAAAGGATACATTATTCCTTTACGCAATATTATGTACGTCACTTCTAAACAGTAACTTTCACACCTACTTTCAATCAAACCGATAGCTTTAGAATCACTTTCATTCATCACTTAATGATGTCCTTCTGTCCATCTTTTTTTCCACGTAATTTTGTAAGCTACAGGCCGCATTTTTTGAGGTACTTTTTAGTACAAGTACACGTATTAGCTTTAGAAAGAATTCTTTTAAGAATGGAGCGAATTGGACCATTTTTAGAACTTTTCCCCATATAACGCACTTATTTTAAATAAGACTTTATACGGCAAAAACCCGCAATTCTTAATAATTTTTGACAAAATTTGGTAAAGAATGGTTAATTGGCGTAAATAGTGGTTGTGGTAAATTTGAACTTAATCGGATCACAGACTGTAGTTTCTAAGACTTATTTCTCCTTGTTTGCAAATAGCTAAGGTGAAGGGTATAAAAAGGAGAAAATAGAAACTAAAAACAAAGTAAAATCGATAAACTTTATAAAAAGAAAAGTTTCTTGAAAAAACAAAAAATAAAGTTTCTCTTGTGTGTTCATAAAGCGAATAAAAATGTAAAAGTTTCACTACAGTTATTGATATTATGTAAAGGGCAACTATAACGCAAATACTATGAATGGATGCATGTACTATATTCACCGACAGTACACTTAAGATGTTGGTTTTATTTGTTTATTGCAGTTCATAAAGGAGGAAAATTGCTCAACTAACATCTGTACCACAACCTGAATATCTTTGGAGTACAGTTTTATTAATTACAAAAACAACGAAAAGAAAAAAAAAGCAATTCCAAATTACTTGAATAATGCAAGGGTTAAATTGTAGTTGTTGTTAAAGTGGAATATTTTTATACACCCTACCTGAGATGGGGGGTATACTAGGTTGATCATTCCATTTGGATTGCCCAGAAGGAGGCTTCACAAAGAATATATATTCGTGATTAGCATCAAAATTTTAGGCAGTCTATATATGTATGTCCGTGGGTCCGTCTGTTATTGGTACACCTACGGTTGTAAATTTTGAGATATTAGGCTGAAATACTTTTCGTTTCTTTTATTAGTTATTATTTCAATTGAGCAAAATCGAGAGAGAGCCACGCCCACAATTCATAAAAATCTAATAATAAACCATAAATGTTGAGCTTTGTAATTACGTCATTCATTGATATGCGAAAAATAGAAGTGATCGGATATCAGACGCGCCCAATACCTTATACCAAGCGAAGGTGGATTTGTCAAAAGTTTCTACAGACATATATTTGTACAAAGCATGGGATAAAAATTGCTGCTTTTTAAGGCTGCAAAGCTTCTCATTGAACACGTAACTCTTTCCACGCTATCCCAACATCATACATTCTTACCAAGCTCTCCTCCAAATCTACTATTTTCCTTTAAAAATGTTTTTGTTATCATATCACATATGAAACCATATATTGTTTGTATTGTAACATGCATAATATAGGTAGAAATTATTCTACACCGAGTGTGTACTGCGTATTTGTGCGTAACAGTGCGTTACGGTGCAACAATAAAATATGCTGGTTGTGTTGTAAACATCTGCTTGTGGATGAATCTATTTATGGTGGTACTGGTACGTGCGGTAGGTATGACAATCATCTACTGTTCGTTTGTTTATTTATTTGTTTTTCTCTACACGGCACAATTATATTTAATAATATCGGAAAATAACAACAAATAATAATTTTATTTTTCTTCTTTTATTTTCATAATTCATATGCATTCAAAACAATGACAATGGCTTCGAATAAAGTTTTGAAGAATTTTTAACGCAAATAAATTGTTTTTCTTTTCCACACATATTGTATAATGAGAGTACACACATAAGTGTTTAACAGAAACCTTTGCATAATTTTAAAACGCTTATGTTTTTGTGAAAAGTTTCTATATATGTATTGTAGGTATGTTTGAGGTGTAAAGTTTATTAAGGATATTTTAATACACTGCATAAAAAAATTTTATTTTGAAATCGTGAACTTTTAACAAGAGTCGAACGTATAGATGGACATGAGTAGGTCGATTCAGACCGTAATGCTGATCAATTCTGTCTATGACGCTTCATTCAAATATGGGCGTGGCATATATCCAATTACGTTTTTCAACAGTGAATGGTCTATAAACTAACGTTCACGTTGGATTTTACACCAAGAAAAAGTTTTGTGTAAATTGTGGGTATGTCTGTCATCCAACTCCTCCCATTTTTTTGGAATATGCATAAATAAATTAAATATTACAGCGTGTAGTGTATTTCTTTTTGTGACTGTGAAAGATTTTTGTGGATTGTAGGCGTGACACTTTGACAATTTAAATGGGACACTAGAAATATTCAGAACTGAATTTCCGCTTAAAATCTTACATTAAAGACCGTAAACGTTTTAACAGCAGTTCTATGAACGTTATACGTTTTAACATACGAAACTATATCCACTCAAATTTTAATGTTTACTATCGCCACTTCCAAAGTGTTGTAAATGGAATGACAAACTTAATAATGTTTCATATAAATCTTATTAAAGTAATCTAATCCTGGTGGCGCAGTTGGCCGTTGCACTTAATTAGCAGCTGCTTGTTTCCAATGCAATTAAACACTCGATTATACAGTTACTTTAATGCGATACTTTATCGATTAATTGAGTAGAAATGTAACGCATATTAGATAACTAACCAATCCACTTCACAAATAACAAATTCATAAAAGTTCCGACATGTGTACATATAAACACAAACAACTATTCACACATGTATGCAGCGTTTCTATAATCATAATAAATATCATATCTTCTGTACTAACGCTAAATATACCAATCGCTATAAACATCCATTTCAATCTCTCCCACTCTCTCTCTCTCTCTCTCTCTCTCTTTCTATGTCCATGAGGCATCATCATATTGTACAAGTATAAAGGTTCAAATCGGAAACGTGCGTGTATATGGGATATGTGGGTGAATTGGCAAAACACTCCAAATGGAAAAGTACTATAATCAGATTGCAATTACACAATATGGCTCTTTTACAATTATTTACACACATACGTACGAATGTTGGGGTTTGCACGTGCATTACGGCTTTCATGCATACATAAACACAATACAGATGATACAGATACATTAAAAGGATTGTAATGAAAAAAGGAAAAAAAAACCAAAACAACTCAGAGAGACAGAGAAAAGAAAAGGAAGGGAAAAAAGAAATGTTTAGGTGAGAGATAGAGAGAGTAGTTTGAAATAAAGTATTTAAAAGTTTTTACATTTCACATTTTTTCCACATTCATACACACTCGAACATGTAACAAGTTGTCTTTCCTGTCCAATTTCTCTCATCTTAAGCTTACACACACAAAAACAAGTTGGCTTAAACCAAATTTGAAATCCACTCCACATCTACTCAAAAAGAAGTGGGCGTGGTATCAGCTTGCAAGTCGGGATTTACGCTGAATTCGGTTTTTGTAAATTGTTGGCGCGCTTAGTATGATAAATTTTTAGTACAAAGATGAAAGAGGTTGCTATAAATATGGGTATTAAATTCCAAATTTATTGTCTATTATGGGCGTGTCTTTTGACCGATTTTGCCATCTGCATATGGAAACTAGAAGCATGTAAACTATTTTTCGGCTTAAAATGTAAGACTGAGAGAATGCCAGCAGCAAAAGGACATACGGACACTCTTATCTTCATCGAAATATATATATTTTGTAGGGTCTCTGATGCCGCTTTTTAAGTATTGCAAATAAAATGATAAACTTAGTATACCCTCCTTATCTTATGTGGAGAGTATAAAAACCGCAAATATTCTAAATCAACAACATGTTGCTCCTAAGATTAAACAGACAAAAAAAAAAGTAGAAAGAAAGCAAGAAATGTTGGGGAACAAGAAAATAATAAATAAAGCTTAACTTTTTAAATGCCAAAAGCAACAAAGTTAGTAAATACACACACACACACACACACACACACAAAACACATACATATATAGAAATACATTGTCCATAAACATGCATGTTGGGATTTACTTGTGTCTATATGCGATGCATACAATGGTGATTACATATATAATCCGATCATTTGGAATTTTGTTATACACTTACCTTCAAACAAATATTTGAAAGCTTTCTATTCACTTTTATGGCAAAATTAATTTATTATTTTAATCCCTTCTCTCTCATTTGCATACACTCGCTCCTCGTCTGTTATGCTTATTCGATGTGGACGGAAGGGATAATTGGAACCGGTTTGATAAAAATTCAATTGTTATGTTACTTAAATATATCATTAAGCGGGCAAAGTGTTGCCTTTAGTAAGAGACTAACATTATGATAAATTAATCGAAATTTTCATGAGAAGTTAGAATAAGAAAAAAATGTAAATTTGACGTTTATTCCGTATCGTATCTATATAAAAATTGTGGGCGTGGTAGATACTTAATTAAACTCTCTTTAGTTAATGCATTCTGGCATGACAAACTTATAGAATGTTTCTAGATCGATGAACACTACCTTAAGCAAAACTGTTTCGACAAAAACAATGTGGTGGGAGCTCCACAAAGCTCCACGGAAGGGTTACAATATATATTGTGTCATGTGTTCATATTATTTTGTCCATCGCCTGTAAATATCCTGCTTTAGTAGAATACTCGCCTGCATTTATTATCATAGCAAAAGTGTTTCTCCGTTTATTTGCATAGTTATACCAACACAGATATCAATGAATATATATTTCATTGCCGGTAAGCCAGCATTTATTCAGGTTTCGGGATGTTAGTAAAAGCAATTACAAAACCTTGGTTATGCTAAAAATCGTCTTTATCTGTATAATGTAGGGCAGGGTGTGTGGCAAGGAGTTTTTTAAATGCACACCTAGTGTCACTACATTTACATGAATTTGTTTTACATTTTCAAACATTTTATCATTTTTTTGTTTTTTGTTTTTTACTTTTTTAACAGTTGCGCTCTGTCACCCAACCACCTCTTATCAAAGGCACTTGCAGTAGATATTATATATATTGCGCTGCTGAATATGAATGGATTTAAAGTGGAATGTATAAAAGATTTATTTTAAAATGTATATATGTAAATAATGAAATCAAACTGCCTTTTAGATTTAGGCCAACCTGGTCATACTATCTCACACATACTACGTAAATACTTTTACTAGAAGGAGTATATTTAATGCCCACGAAGTTGTACTTTATATATGAATAAAATGTAGGAATCTTGAATATACAAATTCTGGGCGTGGCAGGTACCCTATTACACTATTTAACACTGAACTTTATAGAATACGTGTCAACTTACATGTTGGATTTTGTACACAAAAAAAGCAACTTCACATCTATATATAAATTGGGGGCGTGGCTAATATTTCATTAGGCCCTTTATCATTTTATTTAATACATATCAACTTGTTCGTGGAATTTTGCACAAAAAGGCGGCTTTTTTGTATATTGTGCGTGTATATGTTATCCGACCACGCCCATTTTTGGTATGGCGATAAAAAAGGTAATTATAAATATTTGTACCAAATTTTAACTTCATAGGCAAGTTTTGGTTAATTGTAGGCGTGTATGTTATGGGACTACGCCTACTTTTGGTACATCAATGTATGATGTAATATAATAAATAAATATGTGCACAAAATTAGAATTTTAGAAGTCAATTTTTGTGTCAGATAAATTAATTTTTGTTAATTATGGGCGTGGCTTTTAATCGATTTTAACGATTTTTAAAAGCGATATGAGAAAATAATGTCAGGTCTCAAAATTTACCACCATAAGAATAACAACAACAAACAGACACGTAGAGCTAAGGACATACATATCTAGATCGATTAATTTTTTGATGCTGAATAAGAATATATATACTTTGTAGAATCTCTGAGCCCTGCTGCCAAGTGTTGCAAATGAAATAGCAAACTTAGTCAGTTGTGAAGGGTATAATAATACTTAAAGTTATATTATATTTCACCTGTCTAATGGAATGTCACCTTAAACTGTCATGATTGTATATAATGGAATAGAACACGTGTAATTGGAATTGCAATTCATTAAAAGCCAATTATGACTTTATCTTATCACTTATTATTATTCATTCATCTTCTTTCTTTCGTGTCACAAATTTTGATGGGCAATTAATCATTGTTGTAATTATTCAAAACTAGTTTCATTCGGTTCGGTTTGGTTTGGTTTGGCTTGGCAGTTGGGGCATTACCGTCTCTACAAGAGAAATGAGGGCGAAAATTGAAACAAATATATCATTCTGGTGATGGTGTTTAAATGTTTTTACAATGTGCCCACTGGAAGGGGAGGGAATTACTTTACATTTCTGGGCATTGCACAGAAGGAAAGGCATCACAGTTAAAGGCTTCACAAAGTGTATGATATTAGATAAATTGTGTTATAGATTGGTTGAAATTGGTCAAGAGCCATGCTTACTTATTGACAAAAAAAAAAAAACATTTAAAGAAATTCCATATTTTATATCCTTAACGAAATTTTGGCTTTTTGCTAAGCCAATACAGACACATGTTATCATTTAAAAGTTTGACATATGCTGCCAATATTTTCTTTCTCGTTCTCATTCTCAATTTCTTTCCATTTAACTTTTTATAATTGAGAAAAACTTGCACAAATATTTTCTTTGTGCGTGAAATGTTTAATACTAAATTTAAAGTTTTATTGGGTTTGCTCAGCAAATGCTAAATATAAACGAAAAACTTAATTAAACATAGTGAGAGAGAGGGAGAGAGAGGAACGAATGTTGGCAAAAACTTTGATGTCAAAATACTGCGCTAAGGTAAAGTTTAAAATAGAAAATAGACACAAAACAACAACTACAACAAAAACTAATTTTAGCTTAAACCAAATCTAAAATACAATTTATGTGTGCAACATGTGATTACGCCTTATAGAATAAGTTATGTATGTGTGTATTATAAATCAACTCACAAGACTAAAAATGCTACAAGATATAAATATTCTTGATCAGCAAGTAAATCTAGACATGTCCGTCAGTTCGTCTGCCTGTCTATGGCTTTCTCACCACCTTTTCAGTTGTTAGGCTGAATTTTTCTAGTTTATGGTTTCTACAGGAAGTTTACTGTTTAAAATGGATAAAATCGGTTAAAAGCCACGCCCTAAATTAACAAAAATCTATGTACTAACCTACCTACTACATGTATTTATATTTACTCCAATCATTGACATACCATAGATGGACATGGTTGGATAATATATGCGCCCACAAGTTACAAAAACCTTTTTTATTTCTCCAGAATCTGATATGTAAGTTGTCAAAAAATACCTGTACAACGTTTCACCTTATGTAGTAACATACGTACTTTGCTAAATTAATAAAAATTTTGATATATTGCTTTACCTTCAATCAAGTTGTTAACGAATAACAAACTTAGTATACCCTTTATACTATAAAGCAGGAGTTATAAAAACCTATTTGTACATGTTTTTCTAAATTTAACTGAATTTGTATACTGTAAAATTTGTTATTAGGTGCTACCGAGTCATTCATAATATGCAGTTAGTTAGAAGTCAGTCAATCAGTCAACGGCTTAAGCGACGCAATTTAATGAGACGTTAGTGCACACCCGCAGCTTATCCTTAAGAATGCACTCATAGTAACAGTAAAACGTTCGATATAAAGTACCATAAACAAAGTTACACTAAGAAAAAGTTAAGTATATAAGAATATAAGAAAACACTCAATCAGGAACTCAAACCATTCATCCTTTTTCATGTGAAAGAAATATATGTTAAACCCTATTCTCTATAATCAATATTTCTACTTTCTATTAATGAAATAGAAATCTTTTCTCAGTGTAGTTGAGAAGTTATTAAATGCAACAGTGTACTTAAAATGTTGTCAACCTCCATCTACGAAACTTTCTTAAATGATGATGATGATGTTGATGTTGAAATAATCAAGAAATTCCTATACGTAGTTAAATTGCACCAGAGTTGATTGATATAAAAGAACGGAGGTGAATATGGATATAGAGTTAAAAAAAGCATAAAAGTTGTGCCAGCCAACCTGTACGTGTTTATGTGTCAACTATGAAGATTGAAGATGTCAAGTGTTATAACATATTTCAGACAAATTAAATATAGAAGTAGTGATATACACGTATGGAAATAATGCGTTTGGTGATGAATTGTTAATATTTGTGTCACGTTGTTGAGGAACATTTCGGCCCACAACAACAAGTAAGAAAACTAAATTTAGCTCAGGCCAAATCTTAAAGATCCTCACATCTGCATACAAGGGGTAGATATGGATACGCCCTCTAATAATGTGTATATTACGTTTCAGCCTTCGAGTCGAGTTTTATAGTGAGTTTGGCTTTTTCTAAATAGTGGGCGCGACTGTTATCTAACTACGCTCATTTTTGGCACATTGATGCTTGGGACAATTGTAGACATATGTACCAAATTTCAAGATCGTAGGTCAATTTTTGTGAAAGATGTATAGATTTTTGTCCATTGTGGCCGCGTCTGTCTACCACGCCCATTTTTAGCACATCCTTAAGCCTTACTTATAAATATTGTTACGAAATTTCAATTGATTGGCTTAATTTTCATGTTTGCTAGAATGAATTTTGTTCATTATGGGCGTGGCATTTGATTGATTTTTTGCTTAAACATTTTTTAAGAAACAAATTTAATATTTTTATTATTATATTTATATAAATTATGTATTTTTCTAAATAACGTGGGCGTCACCACGCTTCACCATGCCCTTATTTCATTTTTAAATACTAAAATGTTCTGTTGATTATTTAATTAAATGAAATGGGCGGTCTAGGTAGGTCTGGTATTAAGGTTCCCCATCAGTAAAAAGAGCCACGCCCTTAAAAACTGGTTCACATTCTTTAAATTACATTGTGTTTTAAAATAATTATATTTAATCTTTTAATGCCAAAGAACTGTAATTTTTATTATTTTTGCATTTAGGTATAGATTTACAAGCTAAGACATGGACGAGGTATGAGTAATAGGTTATGAAATGCTATAATTTTTCAATTCCTTAGCAGACATTCTTTCTGTTGAACAAATTCCTTTTAACCAACACACGTACTTGTATATACATATGTATCTGGAGGTGTATTTGCATAAATAGTTTTTCTAGAAAAAAGAAAAAAAAAAAGAAAAATTCTCTGTAAAGAAGAAAATTCTTTTCTTGGACGACTTCAAACAAGATACCTTTCACTATGCTATGTAAGAATGTAACAAAAGATTGTAATATATAAGACAGAGGGGTCATACACATACCATCTATCTAATATATACCTAGAATGTACCACATGTTTAAGTGAGTGTCATAGTAAAGTAAACATTTCTTTAAATTAAGTTTCTTTATGAATTCAGAAACTAATTATACAAAAGTACGTGATTGGTTACCAGTACAAGATAAGTTTAAATTCCAGCTAGAAAACCTGCTTCTTTAGCTGGTTTTTTGAACCTGTGTCCCATGAGATGCACAGTTTTTTTAGATGAAGCTTTAGCCAAATTACCTGCGGAAAGAACCTGTGGTATGTTAAGTAGTTTATGTACTGTAAGTAATGTTGGTATGGTATACATTTTGTATATAGTATACAAAATATGGGCGTGGCATATACTTGTTTTCGCTTTTTACTAGTGTATGTGTTACGTTTCAACTTTAACATCGGATTCTGTACAAAAAAGTTCTTTTTTTTCGCTTGACCCTGCCCATCGATGGAAAACCTTATTAAATTTCAATTTCTAAGTTTAATTTTTATAACTTTAATTTTTAGTAATAGTTTATGTTTGGTTTCTGCAGGCGGGAATTACAAAACTTTAGCTTAATATTTCAAAATTTACGACCGTAAGCGTTTCAACATTAGGCAGACTTACGGGCGGACATGTCTAAATCAACTCAGATTTTGAGGATAGTCAAGGTTTTGTAAAGTCTTTATCTGAGTCTTGAAAATGGAATAATAAGCTTATGTCTTATGTAGAAGTTATTATTAGTATTAGAGAATTGTAATTTTAATGATCCCCCATAAATAGAAGGGTTGTAAACATGATTCAATTTAGTCAATCATAAATAGTTTTCATTTCTGGCCTTAAACATATATCACAACTACTACACGGATTATTAACCTAATGTTTTGCCATACTCAACTAAAACTAGCCCCTTGAATTATATGAAGAGTTGATTGATGATTCAGTTGAATGAATCCCAGTAGTACAGCTTGTTATAAGCACTGAACGATGCTGAGTTTTAAAATCCAACCAAAAAACACATCTTAATAATAATTCTCTCAAGATTTTAAGGGCTTCAGTACTTTGGTTCAAATATTGAATATACGCAATACAAGTTCTACGGCATTCACAGACAAAGCAAAACCATAGAAACAATTCATCGCAATATTGTGTTTGCGTACACCAACCGCAATAATGCCCAACAGAAGCACGCTATGCGAATGAGCAATGTTGTAGATTGGTTATGGGTTTGTTTGGTAGATTATTTGGAGTAAGCTTCTTATATATATATGTATATTCAATGAAATAATCATGTTCTATATGAAGTATTGTCATTGTCTTCTTCTTCTTCCGTTTTCTATTTGCCTTTATATTGTACTGTATAGTTAAACATCGGGATGCGTGTTATTGCACAAGTGTGGTATGAAAAGCCGCAACAACTGCATGATTTTATGTTGTTCTGTTTTTTTATTAAAATCAATAATAAAAAATAAAAAGGATAAATGCATCCCACAGTGACTAAAAAGGAAATAGATTAAATAAATCATTTCACATAAATCTGAATAAACTGTTGATAGAGTTTCCCCAGCCCTCTTTATGCAAAACTATTATGCATTATGCATTAAAACAGAAAAAGCTGTCCTTCAAAAAAAAAAAAAAAAAGAAAAAACCCGATAATTTATGTATAAAAACGCCCAGCATTTATGAAAAACACCAGTCTAGAGTTATAAAAACGTAGCGAGTATATTAAAATGTCATAGATAGAGAGGTGACCGAAAAAAAGGAGCGTATGTTTATTTGTCCGTTATGGCAATCGAATAAATAATTTGAGTGCAACCCCTTTCAATTCCAATCAAATCGTAAATAATTTGTTATAGTTTTTGCTTGTGCTGGACTGCGCACAGCACATAAATGTTGGCCAGCGTATTAACTTTTGTGGCGGGGTTTTGTTTGTAAAATTTCATTTGGATTAAGTTGATTGTTGAAAAGAAAATGCTTCAGGGCTTTAGCTTATTTGGTGCGTTATTGTACTTTTTTTTATGTCATCTTGCCACATATAATCAATATTTCATATTTAATATCTTAATGATATCATGTGGCGATCAAACCAAAAAATTGTAAAGAATTGATTCAATTGAGTTTAAATTAAAAAATGTTTGCTCTACAGCAATATCGACAATGGAGACTTGGATAGGAATGCACACTTTATAAATTAGGGGTCCTCATTGAAAAGGAGTATTAGGGTTTAGTATTTAATAAAAAATTTTACTTGATCAGCATAAAAACCTGCTTCGATCTAGACACGTGTGTCCGTATGTCTGTCTGTTGGCATTCTCATGACAGTAAATGTTAAGATATTGAGCTGAAATTTTGTACAGACATTTTCAGTTTCTGTTGTCGTTGATATACTTTTGTAAGGTTGGGGGCAATAATACGTTAAACTACACATTCATTCCATCATTTCCCCTTCTCATCGTAATTGAATGTTAAAGTTAATGGGAATGCTATTAAATGAACATTTTAGTGTTGGCCTAAATGTGTATTTAATACGATTAATAAAATAAAATTGATGATTAATAGGTGAAGCACTATTTCATCCCTAACAGTGGCAAATTGAAAATAACTTATCATTAGAACACTTAATAATACAATTAATAATAGCGACTTTTCAAATGGGTATTTCCATAACAAAGGACAATGTTATATGTATAAATTGCAACTAACTCTGGGGTTTACTAAATCTTTAATTCAGTGTACCAGGAATTAAAATGTTTGAGGAGATGGTGGTTTCGTGTTTTAGTAAATTTTGATAACTCTTCCCTTTTCTTAACTTCCTCTATATAGCTTTTGGTCCTGTTCTAAGAGTAGTGTGAACTTAACTTCTGGTTAGGTTGAGGTGGATGTAAGGATTGTTACGGAGGTTGATTAATGATTCAGTGTCTAATATAAGAATGGCGTTCAATAATGCTTTTATTCTGTTTCCAGTTTTTGTTCACTAATTTAATTGCACGGTGTTCTCTGATTCCTTAACCTTTTTATTATAAATCTTTCGTTGTTAAACTTTATAGTTTTTGTTCGTGCTTCTTTGTGATGATAGTGTAAGCTTTTTGGAGCTGTTTTTCTTACTGTCACCTACTTTAATTTTATGGACTCACCGGCATCTCTTCTATTCTTTATTAGCGAATATCACTCAGAGCTATTTATTTTTTGGTGGCTATAATCATTTTTTGTATGCATTAAAGTTTTGATAGATTGTTGGGATGATTTTGATAGTTTTTATAACCTGACAACTTTTTTAACATTAAAATTCTTCAGTTATTTCTTCAGTATTTCCCTGCCTTGGTTCATATACATTTACAACAAGTGATATCGTTTTTTGATTACGGAATGCTCGTTAGTTTTATTCAATGTTAAAAATTGATGGATATTCTGATCTAGCTTTTCTTTGTCACCTCTTCTGCTCTATATGATGGGAGGTTGCTAGGAACCAGGTTTGCTAATGATTATGAAGAACGAATGTGATTCTTGCATATTGTTAACAGAAGTGTACCTTTGTCTGATAGCCATACAGTTGATGGCCATTGCTTCTTATTCGTTCATTTTATTTAAGTATTGGCGGTTAGAGACTTCTGAACGTTTACGTGTATAAATAAAAATTGCAGACAGTTAAGCGCCCATCTCCCATAGAACTGTACCAACGTGTCGTTCAGCCACTTATCATAATCAAAGCGTTAATAATCCTCGTTGTAAAACATCTATTCGTTCTTTTTCTTTTGGGTATTTTGTTAACATCTCCTTGCTGATAACTTGTTGTAGAATACTCTTTCTATGTTTGATGGTGTTTAATGTTTTTATGGGTCTAATAAATGTTTACAGTATGTCACTTCATGTGCTACGTTGTACCGTTTCAGAGCGCCAAAGACTTTCTATTTGATGGAGTGCTGGTTATGAAGACTTTTACGATTATATTCAATAACACTTCCTCTAATTTCATTTAAATTTATTAAATTTTCAATAAATGCATTTAACACAATACCCCTAATAGCTGTGTAACGTAATTGATTAAAACTTTACGGCGTACATAGAGTCTCCAGAATGTTTTTTTAGAAAACCTAACGTGAAAACATAATTTAATATTATAGTTATAGTTATGTACGGTGCATACGTTCCATAAACATGCACGTTCACTGTATAACACTGCCAGTACACCAGTCAGATGAAGAGTTTAAGATAATGTTAACGTTGCCTTGAAGGGAGAACAAAAGACTTTTTCGTTTATGAACGAAAATGATATGGAGTAAAATGAACATTGAAAGATTGCTGTGTGTGTACTTTGTGGTGAGTGTAAGAAAACACACAACAGCTGCCTGGTGTTCTTGCAATTCGCAGTGAAATGGTGCGAAATTCGTAATGCATGCCATAAGTGTATTAACCTGAAAATATTGTACAATCAGTGGGAGTCTCGAGTCGTATAAATCCAGATGTAAAGCTAAAACAAACACGCGTACACGTTATTTCATTTTCTATATATGCAGAAAGGCAATAGAAAAGTTTTGAACACACTTGAACATGTGCGCTGTTTTATAACCAACAGTAGCAGCATGTGTAGCATTTGAAAACATTGAAAACATTGAAAAGAAAAATAAACTCAAATCAATTTTGTTGCATAACTTTTACCAAGTAACCGCATTAACAGCATGATACCTTAGACAAGGTAAGTTTTGCTAGCTAACTATTTAGTAGAGAGACTGTATTTGCCGTAGCTTAAGAAAAACTATTCCTAACCCATGCTAAGATCCCTTTTTATAAGGGTAAAGTACGAGTACCATCAGAAGTTCTTTGTACTGTCGCATAACTCATACACTTTAAAGTTATTCAAGCAAATTTAATTAAATTTACATTGAAACCGTAAACAGCTAAAGATAAACCCCTGAGGGATGCTCAGCGTAAATGTTTTTCTCTGAAAAATCATCTTCAATATTACGCCAATAAAAACCAGGATTGCGTAGTGATGTTGTGCGGTGTTGCATTTCACTTATTCTGTTATCGACGTTTTTGTGATCGGCCCTCCAACTAAATTGAAACTGTCCATTTGACAGCTTCAAAGTTGCCTACAACAACGTTCAACAATACAATATTTTAGTATCAGCCAGTGACTGACAGCAGGTAAAGAGGGTTGTGGATGCAGGTGAAACTGGTGCAAACAACATCATAACGTTTTTGTTTTTGTTTTTTTTTTTTGCAATTTCCTGTCTTTAAAGAAATTTTGCTATTCATCCATTTATATTTTACAAAACAAGGAAAACCCGGTAAATTTAGGTTAGACCGAATCTTGAATACCCACCATTGATGCACCAAGATAAGTCCTAAGCTTTATAAGTAATAAAGGAGACCTTCTTAAAAGAGTGCTCCTTTTTTAAATGTTCAATGTGGGCGTGCGTCTGGGAACAATGCCAATTTTGCGTGCACAAACTACCCTTCTGTCAGTGTCTGGAGAAATCTTAATTGCCACAGACAGAAAGAGAATCATGCATGTCAGTCAGTCCAGCCAGCCAGCCAGACAGACAGTCGGTCAGTCCATCCAGACAGATGGTTTAGACATATATGTGGTCCGGACAGACAGATGGTTCAGACGGACAATCAGTGTAAAAAGACAATTTTCTAGACAGATAATCATCCAGAAAGACAGTCCGTTCAGATAGACAGACAAGCTAGTCGTTCAAGACAAGGACACTCCCAATGGCTACTCCAGATAGATAGTTAGACCTAATTGGTTAATACTTAACAATTTCTTGTTGATGAAATGTCTTTACTATTGTACACCCAAGTGTAACAAACGCTTTGACTAAATATGTAAGTATATCCCTACCTCAAGTTGGGTGACTATGTAAATGTATGGAATGTCAAATAAAAGAAATTGCTGAAGCAAAGAATTTGAGAAAATTTTCCATGAAATTAACTAACAACAACAACAACAACAACAACAACAATAGCAATAGTAAGAACGATTACGAATAATAAAAGGTAGAGCACTCAAGGAAGTGACATTAACAGGGAACAGCTTTTGACACCTTGAACAGTAATAATGTTGTTTGTACAACACAAAGAAAACGATATATAAACCAACACGCACAATATAAAACACTATCCACGAATGGATAGTTTAAACAAAAAAAAAAACAAACAAAAAAAGCAAAAAGATGGAAAACAACGGTGAGTCTATGGAATCTGAACTGTGCAAAGTTGACGGGACGGGAATTGCAATAATCCCGACTAAGATGATGATGGTGGATAGAGCAACGTTGATAGTGACAGCGTTGTTAATGATCATGATGCCGCTGACGATGATGATGAAGGGATGATGATTTCGTTATTTAGGATGTGTAGTGATGCAGTGGAGTGAGCGTTGAAACTGAAATTATACCCTAGAGTCGTATTTATTTTATACATTTCTCTTCTGCAACCTGCACACTTTTATTACATAAAATACACGCATTTTCACTTCAGTCATAGTTATTAAAAAACATGCTCCCACATAGATCATCGTAAAATATCTCCACAAATACAAAGGTAGTGCAATGAAATGACACAACGTAACTACACTCTCCGTATGTGATTAAAGTTACATGCGATTTAGTTTTGTATAATATTCTACTCCTCTATGTTTGCAATGAAATCATCTGGATGTGCATTAAGTGTGTGCGTGTGCAGGCTAATAAAATATATGAAAACCTTGGTGTATTTATCAAAGC
Source organism: Ornithomya chloropus (assembly GCA_963971445.1). Taxonomy (NCBI): domain Eukaryota; kingdom Metazoa; phylum Arthropoda; class Insecta; order Diptera; family Hippoboscidae; genus Ornithomya; species Ornithomya chloropus. The sequence continues at coordinate 12,208,281 of OZ020529.1, read as the reverse complement.
TGCTTGAAGAGAAGAGGGGATGGAGAGAGTAGCGTAGGGAGAGGAGGTAAGGATTAAATTTGTATTCATAACATTTTCAAAAATCTTAGCATATAAAATTGTTCTTTCAAAGTGGTTTTATACTCTACACATAAGCTAAGTGTTATATTAAGTATGAGAAGGCTCCTCGGAGACTCTACAAAATCAATCAATCAATCTATCAAAGTACAAAATCGAGACTCTATAAAATATCATGTCCGTTCCTGTCATTGTATGCTTGTTGTTGAAACTCTTACATGCGCAAATTTTATACAAACATTTCTATATAAATTAAGCGGAATAGCTTTCTCGATACGCCCATAATTGACAACAAAATTTATACCCACAAAGTTGAAGTTTAGTATTCGCATTTGTTGTACCAAAAATATCTGGGATTGGCTATCACGCCCACAAATTACAAACAGCTCTCCTTGGGGCACAGTTTTATTCTTGAGATGAAGTGTTACAAAGGTTTTGAAGTAGGTAAAAGGGGACACCCTTCTATACACCAAAAATGGGCCAGATCGAATATCAGACATGCCCATAATTGACAAAAAAAAATCGCTCTTTGGTGTAGAGTTGAAGAGAGGTGTAAGAAATGTTTAGAAAGTTAGGAGAGGACGTCTTTTGATAAAGCTAAGGTAGCGCATACAATTTTCATAAAACTCTCTGTAGTGGTGTAGAGTTTGACACTTTATAGAGAGTTAAAAGGGGACTCAATGGAATGCATGCCATGGCCATATAATGAAAAATTGAATTACTTAAGTCACAAATTCCAATAACATGAGTTTAACTGAAAACTATGCAACTATTCATTGATAAAAAGCAAATAATTGATCTTGTAGTTAAAAATGTCAGTTAAAAAATCTATTCATTAGCAAAGTGTTAGTATAAATACATATGTATGTATATTGAAAACTGCTGTGACTTATTTAAAATATTTTGTTCGAAAGATAATCCTGCCTTAAAAATGTTGACATTTGTTGGGCATTTATATCAAACATAGATTATTGAGGTTTTAAATTAAATTTTTGTATACAAAGATGTGACATTTACTATATCATACATATGTACATAAAGTGACGGATGGGATTACTTAATGAAAGGATTCATTGGTTATGATTTTAGTACATATGTTTTGTGTTTTGCTTTACAACTTGAAAACTCTTTTCAACGTATAATATTTTTAATAGAAGCATCTTTAATTTGGTGCCTAAATGGAAGCACAAGTTCAAGGGTTCCAAGGTAAGATCTGAAAAGGGTGGGTGGGTAAGAATATTTTGTTGTGAGTATTAGAAACCTTTTTATCATCCATGAACGTGATTTATATTTATTGTGTTATGTCCCTATACGTAAGTACTTATTGTCCAATGATCTTCTTACCCACATTCTGATTTTCCGTAATATACTCCCAATCTGCTTGGTTATCAAACCGGTAAGAGGGAAATATATAACATTCTCCATGGAATAATGTGGCTAAAGGCTATATTCCATTTGACATACTCTACATATCTACTATAAGTATAAAAGCGTAGACATAAGAGGAGACAGACCAAAGACCACAGCAGACCAGACTGAAATATGTGAAATATTGCATGAAATTATATCAAATGTGTTGGTTGTTTGTGGTTATAATAAAATTTATTAAACTCAACAACGACCCTATAAAAAAATTCTATTCTTTCTTTACTTTATTGTATATACAGGGAGAGGAAAAACAAGTAAAAAAAGTAACCCAAATCTTAAATACCTTCCACATGTACACATAAATAGTTGGCGTGGCAGGTAAATGGTTACGCCCTTTAATAGTGCATGTCTTACGTATCAGTTTGCAAGTCGATATTTACGCTGAGTATGTGTTTTGAAATTGTGGGCGACACACGCCCATTTTTGGCACATCTATAAATGTGGTAATTATAAATGTTTATACAAAAAATGAACTTTATAGCTAACTTTTTGTAGTAGACAAATAGGTTTCCATCGATTGGGGGCGTGGCTTTTAACAGATATAAACCAATTTATATATAAAATAGTTTGTACATAAACTATAATATATATAGAAAATGTAGAAAATTCCAGTTTCCAGTGGATCAAAATTTACGATTGTAAGAGTGCCAATAACAGATGGACACCCAGACGTATATGTCTAGAAATAGATTAAGATCTGCTGATCAAGAATGTGTATACTTTGTAGGGTCACTGACGTCTCTTTCTGAGTGTTAACTTTGTATACATTTATCTTATGTGAAGTGTATAAGGATGGCTCCTCCCGAGTGACGTAACAGGATGAAATTCTTCGAAAAAAATTTCAATCATAAAAGTTCTTGGATTAAAAGTTGATAACCTGAATGTACCCTCTTCTAACCCCACAACTTTTCATCTTTATTTCTCACCCTGTATTTATGCATATTATAAAAATAATGAAAATATTTTATTTTTCCTTTTTCGTTTACTTCCTCTCTCTGTCTCTGTATGTAAAAAGGGCGCATGTGGTTTTTATTTTGTTTAAAAAAGATTCTATAAACACGCTTCTTACAAATGATCTTTAAATATATGTACAAAACTGTGCATTTGCATAATTGCAAAATTTGAATAACCAGTAAATAGACACTATACAACCGCACAGTGACCGCTGGAATCGTAACGAGGCAATTAAAATGAAATCTTGTGTGTGTTAATATGAAAGCCACAGAGAAGCAATTGGCAGAAATAATTCTTGTCAATTAGAAGAATAGAATATGTTATATGCTTATATAGTAAACTATTTAATACCCTACACCACTTAATTTTACTATTTATAATAATGGATCAGTAGTTGTAGTTGGTAGTCACTTGGTCTTGATCCAAAACACATCCTTTGGCTTAATCTGCAGATTGATTACAAAAAAAGAAAAGCCAATGGATGCACGGACGGACATGGCTAAATTGATTATTAGATTATTTTGATTCTAAGATTTAATTTTAGAGCTTAGCAATTACAAAGATTTCTATTTTACATCCTTACATGCCTGTATCCCTGTATGTATGGGATAGAGTATAAAAAGCTCAAGTTTAATATTGTGTTTACTTGTGTGATTTTTTGAAACATTTACATAACAAGATATTGGAGAATATTCATGGAAATCGTTATTTTCATTTGTTTTGAAAACAATCCATTTGACCCAAAGTATATTATTTTACTTTATATACATAAATATACGTGTGTGTAAGTGTAACAACAGAAAAAAATATAATGATGAATAATAATGAAGGGCGGAGCATCCAATTTCCGTATGTGTGCAATATGTGTGAATGTTAATAGAGGTAAAAATAAACATTTGAATTGCTCACATTCATTCTTTGAGTTATGTGTTCATTAATTCTAAGGTATTTACTTAATTAAAAAATTTGAAAAATTTTGTTTATTATTTGGTTAAAATGTTCAAAGAGCTGTGTGTACTACGTATATGTCATTTACTATAGAAAGAGGCGAATTTGAGTATCAATAAATGATTTTTGGCCAAGTGTGGGTTCGGGCGCTGACCTTGATTCTATTCAATTCAAGTTTGCGCTATATTAGATATGTGCCATTAAGATATAGTAAGTTGGTCCTTCCTCTTAGAACACATAGACAATACATCATAAATCCTATAAAGAACATTATAATTTATGTTGATTTAATCAACATCAAAATCCAAGTCGATTTGCACCTTACATGTCCGTGTGTCCGTCTATTATTGAAATGCTTTAGGTACTAACTCCATCAACATCGAGCAGAAATTTGCTTTAGGATGGTGTTTGAGAGAAACCGAAAAAATGTTATGAAAGACACAAACCGAAACTATGAAATTGGAGAAAATGTGCAGAAACCCGAAGCGCGTGGCCTTCTCTTTAACAACACTTTAAAGATCTAAATAGATTTTAATCGACCAGTTATGATGATAAAGATTATAATTAGCCCATTTATTGAAGTGCATAAAAAGGGGCGCGGTCAGATTATAGACACGCCCATAACTTACAAAAAAAAAACCTTACAAGCCATAGAATGCGATTTAATACATGCTTTATTAGAGGGCGTAATTAAGTACCTGCCACACCCACAATTTGTGCATTTAATAGGTGTTAAAAGTTTTGTTTTATTTCTACACTGACTGATGTTTGTGAAAGACACGCTTAGTATACTCCCGCTATCATTTAAAGCATCTCTAATACAAAAAATATAAATAAAAAATAAATAAAATGAATAATATTATGCACACACATACTGCTGTTGTTTGGTTTATGTTACAAGGCTGACTACATCATGCCGCTCAAAAGCTTGATGATTTTTAGTAGTTGTGGTGGTATTCACCAGCGAACCTATTATTTTTTAGTTTTAGCATTTTTATTTGATTATTGTTGTTGTTATTTTAATAGTTTTTTTTTTTCCTATTTTTATGCATTATTGTTAGTTCTGTGAAATGTACGTTCACTGAAATGTTTTGTTTACACAATAATGTATTTGTGTGTCGATGGCTTTTCTAACCATCCTATTGGGACGTGCATACACATTTGCGATACTTTTAGCAAAAAAAAAAAACATTAAATAGAAAATAAAAATATTTCATTTACATTACGATAAATCTTTTGCTGTTACGGTTGTTGCTGTTTCAAATGTGTTTTTTTTTCTATTTTTGTAATACTTTGTTTTTTTACTTCTTGAATATGTTTTTTTTTCCTCACTATTCTACATCATTATACACGGTGGTGCATGTGATGCATTTTAGTTTGTAATAAAAATATTTTAAAAATACACGTAACTGTACATTTACATTTACACGAGTACTTAACTGTACATACATTATTTTTGTGTTTTTTCCTTTTCGTTTTTATTGGTAAATGGTACCCATTTTGTTATACATGTGCACTTACAGACAAATATACTCAAAAATAGCATAAAAACGTTATAGGAAAAGTTTGAACAAAAAAGTTTCTATATTTTTACGTGTGTGAAGTGTTATTTAAAAAAATTGATTGCGCTGCATACATTTCACTTCTATTTACAATATATGGACGAACAAATTGAGGCTTATTTTTACTGCGATAGTGTGGAAATGTGAAATTCAAACAAGTAGGAAAAAAAAAGTTGGCTTAGGTCAAATCTTAAATACTCTACATACTTCTACATCTATATACATATAATGGGCGTGGCGGATACATGATTACGCCGTCTAATAGTGTAAGTTTGAAGTTCAAGTGCCATTGAATATGGTTTTTTATAAATGGTGCGCTTGTACGTTATCCGACCACGCCCATTTTTAGCTTATCGTTGAATATGATTACTGTACTTATGTAAACTAAATTTAAGCTACGGAGTTAACTTTCAATTTTGCACAATTTTAATAGCAATATTTTGTAAAGAAATTAAAAGTATCTCTACAAAATTTTAGCTCAATATCTTAAAATTTAGGATCGTAAGAGTAGCAAAAACAGACGGATACACGGACGTATATTCTGCTTAAGAATACTTTGTAGGATTTCTAGCGTCTCATTCAAAGTGTTGCAAACGGAATAAGAAATTTAATATACCCTTCAAAAAACCATATACATGTATATGATAGTTAGCAATTTAACAAGTTTGGCAATATTTTATAACCTAAAAAAATGAGAAAATAATCAGAAACATGTTACTCGTATGCGGATTTTTATACTTTACCAGCATTTCCTTCAATTTTCGCTAAAAAATATAAAATTTTGAACTTTTCACGTGGAATACCTCTATACGGTATACGTTATTTTCCACGAAAAGTTTATACATATAAATGCATATAGATGCATGTATGAAGATACGTAATAGACTATATTAATGTACGTACGCGTTCTGTATAGTGTAGTGTACGAGTTAGAAGAAGGAAAATCTGTTGCTGATAGGCTCACGCATAGACCGCACTAGTACTGCAAGATCGTTTGAAAACATGGTTACTTTAAAAAAAGTTTTCCAAATAATCGATTAAGCTTAAAACGGTATGAACCTTAGTAGCTTGGTCTGACAGTTTGGTGGGCAATGCAAGAAGAAGGAATCATTGCATCTTGTAAATGAAAACGGTTTAATGGTACTTATAGAGTTATATAGCTCACGTCGCTGTAGGCGCGTTCATCATAAGAATAATTCTTTGCTTATTATTAAGCAGAGGCGTGCATTCATATGATTCTACTTTTTGTGAAAGAGAGAGGCGCTACGTGACCTCTTTGACTCTACACTTGTATATTTTAAGCTTGATTTTTATGTGGTTTTAACAAGAACCAAACTACTAGCACACCCAGTACAATGGGTATAGAATTTCACAAACTTCTTATAGATAAACTAATTAGTAACTGAATTAATGTCAAATGAAATAAACGTAAACAATATAAAATATTGTACCGTTAGTTTGTGATGTTTTTTGCAAGAGTTTTCGAAAAATTCGACAATCAACTAATAAGGTGTCACATGCATTAGCCACTGATTTGAAACCACATCAATTGTTCAACAAATTGCTTTTCACGCTTAATTAAATATTTAACTTTTTATACCCATCACCTTAGTTATACTACGTTTGCTATTCCGTTTGCAACAGGACGAAGAAAGCCTCGTAGCCTCGTACAAAGTTCATTTATAAATATTTCAGCAGCATCAAAAATTGACTTGATGTAGATATGGACGTCCTGTGTCCGTCTTTTGTAATATATCTATTTTATATACGTATATGAAGTGCATAATTTGGTTCCTGCCACGCCCACAATTTGTATATTAAGGGAGAGGATATTCACGAATCGGCTTAAGCCGATTTTAGTTTTATTATTATAATTGTCACTAAGGTAAGATCTCTAAATTGAAAGAAGCAAAAAATAAATGACAGTCACGCCCACAACTGATAAAAACTATTCAATTCTTAATTATTATTATTATTATATCTCTCAATGTATAGAAATATGATATAGACAGATAACAGATTTAAAAAAAAATCCACTTTATTCAAAATTCGATTTTTAATATGTAACATATAGTTGAATAATCATTAAAAGGAGGCTTATTGTGTACACGGCACGGTATTATATTTATATTATATATTTAGAGGATCTTATATATGCCCTAAACCAAATACAGTTATTTTACTAGTTTATGCTTACGTACACTAATAGCGTGAAAAGAACTGCATGACCGCTAAACTGGTATTGACAACTGTTTCTAATTTGCTCAAAATGTATAAAAATTTCATGAAAAGGTTAAAAAAGGTTTTGATATAATGAATAATGCACAACTGATAAATAGGATAATTATGCCCAAGGGCGGTTGTGTCAGTCAAAGAAATGCATTAGAGTCGAAAGCACAAATTACTAATGAATAGATTTCAATAATAATTAAAAACCGTCCACAATACTAAGCGCAGGAGAGTGCATTGGATTTATGTTTTTATACCCTCCACCTTAGTGATGAGCGTATATAAAGTTTATTTTTCCGTTTGCAACACCTAGAAGGAGGCGTCAGAGACCCTACAAAGTATATATAGTCTTGATCAGCATCAAAAAGTGAATCGTTGTAGACGTGTATGTCCGTGTGTCCGTCTGTTGTTGGCATTCGTACGGGCGTCAACTTTGAAATATTGAGTTGAAGTTTTTTGCAGACAGTTTCTGTACGTAGATCACTATTTACAATGAACAAAATCAGTCTTCTTTGTTAAAACATTCATTAAAGAAAATCAGATATTCAGCTGAACTATACAGATGGTACATGAAGTTAGTGTTTAACGTAGGTTCCTGCCGTGGAGGCTTAATTACACGGCATCTCAAGCCGGAGCTCAGATACAGGGGAAAGATATGCGCTTCCCAATGCGCCGTACGAAACCTAGGAGCCAGATTGTAAAGATATGAACTGAACTCCTTGGTGGAGAGGGGACAACCTACTCTCCACTAGGGGGCCTTTGTCATAATGATAGCAGGAAACTAGTTCCTGGGGCTCTAGCATCCCGTGATACCAGCAATAGATTCCTGGGTCGAACCGCGTTTTCCACTAGGAGGAGTACTACCAGTTTGAGACCTTACATCTCTGAACTGATCACCAATAATACAGATGGTGCAGAGGTTTTTAGTGTGCGTAGGATGATTTCTATTTAATCGATTACATTTAACAAGAATATCTCGCGATTATGATAAATAGATTCATATCTCCTCTTTAATCGAGCGATATAATTGGAGGTGCATGAATAAAATTTATGCTCAGTAACTGGTTTCGATGTTAAAAATTGTGCATTTCATCTTTTGGACATAACCGTGGAATAGCCCATATGAATTTTTAATTAGGCATATATACATATACTATATATCTCATACATGTTAGAGATTATATATACATATGTATGGTGTGTACAAACAATACGTCCCCAGCGATGCTATTCAATTAACGTTCCAATATCATCACGTAGTTGGGGTGTTTTTTTTTTTTATATTTTTTTTTTGTTTATTTGCAGTTTTAATTTGTTATACATATTGTATAATTTTTTTTTCATATTTCCCTTTTTTTTAATTAATCATTTTCATATAAACACATAACAGACAATACAGCACAACAGCACAACAGCACAACATAACACGAAATGAAAACCGCAAGAACACAACGCAACAAAAACCCATTAATTGTCTTCTATAACAAACACTGCGCGTGCTGTCAATATTTTCGTGATGTCATGTTGTGAGAAAATTGTTTCAATGTTATGACCCCATAAATCGTTTAAGCAGATCTTTTGTTGTGTGATATGTGTAAGTACGCCCAACTGGTTTTTCACACGGTAGGTATTTAAAAAAAAAAAAAAATATTTATATAAAGTATGGACAAAATAATTTGCACACTTGATATGGACACAATATTTGTTTATTAATAAAGTGTTGGGCTACCATTTCCCAAACCAATAACTGGCACTCCCACAATTTAAAAAAAAGAAAAAAACTTCGCCTTTCAAGTTGAGATGCCTGCGCAAACTTTAAAAGAGGGTCTCTCTGATTATATGCCACGTCTACACAACATTTTATTTTTACATTGTCAGCGTTTTTAATGTAAGCCATTGTCCTTTTGGTTATTGATTAATGCTTAATTTAATTATAACTTACACAATAGACGCTAAAATAAAATTAAATCTATCACAGATCACCCCATACCTATATATTGTTTTGTTCATAGTGAGCGTAACAATAGTTCTGCTAATTAGCAACTACAGCTACATTATATCTATTAAGTGGAAGAATTATTGTTTGCTCTCTCGTGCTTTAATTGAATTTGTACACATTTCAATAATTAAATAGCAAATATTAAAACTTATTTAATTATACACAGGATAAACATATGTCTACATGTTTGATTAAACAAATATATATATACATGCATATATGTAGTAATTATCCATTTTGCATGTGAGTGTGTGAGTGTTATTTCAAAATATTTCAATTTAATTAATTATCAATCATACGCTCCGTATACCAGCAGCCAGCAAGTACACTCAATATACTCGTACATATATACATATTACACGTACATATAAATAACATTTAATACTATCAACAATATAAAATAATATTGTTTTCTTATTTTTAATGTAATATAAACCAAGTCGTAGGCAAGAGTAAGTTTTCTGTAAAACGCCTGTTAATGCCAAACTTATAAAACATTTATATTAGAAGGAGTAAAAAAGAACTAAATTTGGCTTAGACCAAACCTTAAATATGTAAAAAAGTATATATAGTAATCAAACCTTAAATACCTTTCATCACCACTTAAAAGCAGTGGGTGTGGCTTGAACTTAATTATGCCTTCTAGAGTTTGTATGTTATTTATGTTGAATTCAGTACAAAAATTCTTTTTATAAATTGTGGGTAGTGTTTGTTATCTGACCATGCCCATTTTTAACACATCTAGAGATGAAGTAGTTATGGATGTGTATACCAATTTTCAACTTTTTGGCTCTATTCCTATAAAGATAAAATGATTTTTGTTGATTGTAGGCATTTTTAGGACACCGATGAATAGAATAATCATATGTAAGTAATTGTACCAAATTTCAATTTCGTACCTAAATTTTTGCGGCAGATAGATAAATAGATGTTTGTTGATTGTGGGTGTGGCCCTTAACCTATTTCATTCAATTTAAATAGCAATGTGAGAAGAGAATGCCAACAACAGATGGACGCAGGTACAGAAGGTAATACTTGTCTAAATCGACTACAATTTTGATGCTGATTAAGAATATATATATTTTGTAGGGTCATTGACGTCTCCTTCTGAGTTTTGCAAATGAAATAACAAACTTATTATGCTATGTGTAGAGTACAAATTTTTAGGTACTACATATATTACGGGACTTCACAGTATTATTATTTTGATATTTTCACTTAATTTTATTTTTATTATTATTACTTGTTAGCGATGACATTTTATTAACTGTATAATTTTAATTAAATGACCATTAGACATGTGGCTGGCGGAAATGTTTTTGTATTAATATGAAAATTATTTTGAATTATATGAAAATAATATAAAAATAACAATAACTATAAAAGAATGTAGACGCAATGTGTATTAAATTAGATTTCCATTAAATTTCCAGAGCAGAAAAATGGAGAAAAAAGACTGCTTATATTTTTTTCAATAAACGCTGCACTTCTTAAAAATTATAGGCACTTCGCTTGTTCGTTGAGTGAGTTAGTCGTTTTAAGTATTTATAAGCAATAAAATAAGTCTTTTGAGCTATTATTGATGCATTGATTAATATCTATGACAGGCATGTATGTATAACTACAATAACATGACTGGTACGTGTGGCTTGCCTGTATCATGCCTATCACATGTGTGCTATTTTTATGCGCTACACATTATATGAAAGGGATACTAAGTTTAGCATTCCATTTGCAACTCCTAGAAGTAGATGTCTGAGACACTACATAGTAAATACATTTTTAATCAGCATTAAAAACTCAATCGATCCACGTCCGTGTCTGTCGTCTGTCTGTTCGTGGCATTCTTACATTCGAAAATTTGAAATTTTCTACAGACACTTTTAGTTTATGTTTGCAGAACGTTACTTTTTTTGGCAAAATCGGTCAAAAGCCACGCCCACTTTTGACAAATCAATCTTTTTATGTGTTACACAAATTGAGCTAAGAATGAATTTATAATTATCTCATGTGCTGACCGTTAAATCAAAAATGGGCGTGGTTAGATAACAGATCCACCCGCAATTGATAAAAAATCTGCTACAACAGTTGTTGAAATTTATTCTACATATTTATCTCATACATCTATGTACAAAAAATGGGCGGGGTTGGAGAACAGACACGGCCAAAATTTACAAAAATCCCCATAAGGCGTAAAATTTCACTAGCAAGCTGATACGTAATACATACACTATTAAGACGTGTAGTGTACTTAAGATTTGGCTTAAGCTGAATTTAGTTTGTTTTTTTACTTGTTATTCCATTGAATTCGAATTTACTCAGTTGTGTATTCCTTACACGTTTCTTGGCAACACATGTCTCACGCACATATAGAATATCTGAATAACGTGGCTTTACCGAATTGCAAACGTTTCCTTAAAAAAAATATAATAATAATAAAAAAATATATATGTAGGTACATAATGAATATATGAGCTATGCTTTTGGGTTGATGTGACTTTCATAGGTAAACGTCCCCTGTGGCCTTATTCATTAAGTTGTGTACGTATGTATTAAGTGTACAAATATTGCTTGAACTATTTATCTTTATTCTTTGTATGCCTTTTCTGTTGGTTTTTGGGGCATACGATGTTGTTCGGTTTAAATTTTATCAATATTTTTCTGATTACTCTTTATTTCTTTAGTTAACTTTAAGTTGGTTGTGGTTAAAAGAATTCAACAATAGCATATTTGAATAGCTTTAATGTGCACTTTTTCTATGAATCACAGACATATTTATATTCTGCATCACCTGTGACAAAGAGTATATTATTGTTGTAAGAATGTTTGTAACGGCTAATCCCTAACCACCTTCCATTATATCGATCGTTTCAGAATCAAAATCTGAATTGATTTAACCATGTTGATCTGTATGTCCATGTAACACAAATTGGCGTGGCTGTTAATTAGGGAATTGCCTCAACTATGAATACCATAAATTCCATCTTAATATAAAAATATTGTGAGTATGGACACCCAGACATTGTTCAATCGCCTTCGACTTTGAAGCTGTTAAAGATTAAATACTTACATTGCGACAAAATCATTCTTAATGTTAAGAATTATTATGGTTGGATAAATGTTACTTGTAAGCACATTAATAATGACACTTGTTTGCGGTGTGCATAATTTCCATAATATTTTATATCCTTCAGTTTATACTGTAACATTAATTGCCGCTTTATGCTTTGTTTTTCAATTTAAGCTTAATGATATGAACAAAAACCAATATTTTCTGGCCATTAAACATACACAAAAAGTCAACTAAATGTGTTTCGGTTTACCTGATTTCCTTTCATTATTATCGGAGCTTGTTGTAGATTTACCTTCATACTTAATTTAAACACACACACACACACACATGTACTTACAATACAAAAGTGTAAGCATTTGGGCTTAAAATAAAAAATTCATGTCCAAACTGCTTCAAGTCATGAAACGTAGCAATATTTAAATGAGGTAGTTGAAAAGAAATCTATATAAAGACTTTAAATATATAAATTTTTTTATTATGAATGTGTTGAAAAAAGAGAGGAATATCGTTGAAACCCTTATTTACACAATATTGTGCGAAAAAAACACGAGTGTCGTTCTTTAAAATAAAAAAATTTTCCGAAATAAATAAAACATAAAAAAATAGCATGACGAAGCACGTACAAAAGGAATTGCTAAATAAAAATTTACGATCCATGCCATAACCGTCTCCGTTGCATCAGTTGAAATCTCTGCTAACGTTAACATTTAAATTAATTAAACATTTATGTGGAAATTTTCCTGTTTCCGCGTAAAATTCGTAAAAAAAATTCTCCTCTCCTCTTGTTTCTTAAAGATTTTACGCAAAGGACATGAGAAACAAGAGAAGATTTCCATTCAAACTTCAAGATTTCTTAGATTAACTTGATCCTAACCTTCCCCCTTCTAGCCCGATGACTTTAGTTTATGACTTTCAATCTATTTTCTTCACTTCGTATTTATATTTAATTTTAAATATTTATTTTTTTTATTTAAAGTCTTCATTGGTATAGGCGGTGTTAAACAACGGACACGTCCAAAATTTATAAAAAGCTCTCTCTTTGATCATTGACCTGAAATGCAATACAAAGTGTAGAAGTTCTTAAAAAAGTTCTTAAAAAAGTTCTTAAAAAAATGAATTGTAGACATGCCACGCCCATTGTTTTCGTATAAATATAAAGACCATCCAACATTTGCCTTAAGCCAAATATAACCTATTCTGATTGTTCTTTATATGATGTTAAGTTCACGGCTGTTAAGTTCTTAAGAAAATTATTAAGATTCCCACAAAAAAATTAACGAAAAATACTTCCAATACTGTTTGGCCAAGTGATTTTAGAGAATAAAACTTTTATAAAACTTAATGTTTGCTATGCAACCACTAAAGATTAAATTCATTGCTCCTCTGTAATCGTTTCCATATGTTAAAAAATTGCCTTTTTTTGTAGCTTCTTTGGTATGCACAACCATCACAACCATCATCATTGTATGTTAATTATTAGGAATGTTTCAAAAAACAAACATGTTCAAACAAACTTGTTCATGTAAAAAATTCTAAAATGGCGCAGACTCAATCGATCTCTTTATCGCAAAAGTTAATTACAATGTTTCGTTTGAAAAAAGTCAAGCTGAACTATTTGGAGTGGTTTGACGGGTTACATAAGAAATGACCAAACCGAACTGCAAACAAAGAGTGGGCGAGTAGATGTAGAATGAAGCAAAGTTTTGGTATTTAAGATCAAGTGGGATGCCTGTGTAACATAATTTAACAAAAATATTTACTTTACTCCTTTACCACTATTTTGGAAGTACTTTTCGTAAACTAGTACGCTGTGGTAAGCGAGATACACTTCTGTATAGTTAAAGCGTCATATTTCCACCAAAATTACTCAGTGGTCATTATTAACATTTTTTAAGTCTTCTTTCATTGCTTCTACTTCTCTACTTATAAATTGCTTTCATTGTGTGTGTTGTGAAAAGCATTATTAAGAGTGAATGGAAAACAAGTACAAACAAGTAACAAAACTAAATGTGGCTTGGGCCAAATCTTAAATACCCTCCACATATACATAGAAACGGTGGGCGTGGCAAGTACATTATTACGCCTTTTAATAGTCTATAAATTACTTATCAGCTTACAAGTCGAATTTTACGCTGAGTACGATGTTTTATAAATTGTGGGCGTGTAACTTATTCGATAACGCCCCCATTTTTGACACATCGCTGTATGGGTTTTAAGTACAGATGTTCCCACCAAATTTCAACCTCATATAGCAATATTAGTGGCAGCGGGCCAGTTATTCGATTACGCCTATTTTTGGCACATCAATGGATAGCATGATTATAATATGTTGATCAAATTTCAACTTCAAAGGTACATTTTTGTGGCATGTGGTCGTGTTTGTTATCCGACCATGCCCTTCATTAGATAATTATAAATTTTCAACTTTATAGCTCAATTTTTGTGGCAGATAAATAGAAAAATTGTCAATTGTGGGCGTGGCTCTTGATCTATTTTTCCTAATTTATAAATCGTGCAGAGCCTAAACCCGTGTAAATTGATTAGCACTATATCTTAAAATTTACGACTGTAAAGTGAAAACAAAAGACAGACGTATGGATACGTGGTCATACGTGTCTAGATCGATTCAGTTTTTGACGCTCATCATCAATATGTATACTTTGTAGAGTCTCTGAAGCCTCCTTCTGGATATTGCAAAATGACAAACTTATAACTATACTTCATCTCCTGTGGAGGGTATAAAACACGATTACAAGTCAGCTTAAGTTATGGTTTTGCATGATTTTATTCCTTTTTCTGGTTTTTACGATATAAAAAATCTTTCTACAATCTTATACACATTACTTCTATAATATTTTCACTTAATTTACAAAAACTTTTTTAATTATTTAGGTTCCTTTTGTTTTCTTTCCATCGGGACAGCAGGTACCTTTTTAAAATATTAGACGTTCGTAATTCATTATACAGTTGAAATATGAACACTATTAAAATTTAATTTGCAACTAAATGTAGAAATATAATCTATTATAGTTTCAATTGTAACATTAAGAAGAAGAATAAGAAGAAGAAGAAGAAGATGAATACGCCTCAAATATAATTAAAAGAGTGCAAACTACAAATAAACACGAAATGAAAAGAAATTTATTCAAAATTTTTTGCCGCTTTTTGTTCTATTGTATGTTTTAACAAAGTTGATGTATAATTACTTTTCTCTTGAAATCTTTGAGAATGTCACCTCGTTGGCAACATTGGTGCAGGAAGATAACACAGTTAGATGTTAGAAAGGGGAAAAGCAATTAGTCTGTGTTAAAATAAATTTGAGTAAATTTGTCATGTACGTGTTACTTTTTATAGAACGGTGTTCACGTGCTAACGGGTTAAGTATATAATGTAAAACAAATAAAAAAATGACTTGTTCAATATTTAACTTAAAACGAAAATTAGGCACGCTTCAAATTTGAGGATTATATATAATTACTTAGTATTCTGGGGAAATCGAAGAAGAATGTTCCAAGTAATTCACTCAATTAAGGTAAAACAAGTAAGAATAATATAGTCTAGTTCTATCCGGTCATTTAAAAGTATCCTTTACTAATTAGTTCAACACTTAAGGCTATAATTAGTTCAGTTGTTTCCGTGAAGGAGGGTCATTGCCATAAAAAAGGGAAAAAACCTTATATAGAATAGAAGGGAGTTTTAAATATGATACAATAGTCACTTTTAACAGTTTATAGCTTAATAAACTGCTCTTCATCAAATTTAGAGAAAAAGTATTAAGAATTACGAATTTTTGTCATATAAATTGTTTATTTTAATAAAACCTTTGTTCGGAAAGTGGTTGTAAAAATGGTTCCATTTAACCCTTTTGTCAATAGAGCAAACCTTTGGGCCAAGATACGCCATTATAACAAATTTCATTGAACTATCTTGAGCAGAAATTACGTGACGGACTAACAAAAATGGTTAAATCGATTTCTTCAAAGTTCTATACAAATTTATTTGGATAAATGTGGGACCCATAAACATTGTTCAATTGTTTCAAGAAGTGAGAGTCCGAGTAAAAAGGTATATTAAACATTCGCACAAATTTTCTTAGACATGTACGGACGGACATGGTTAAATCAATGAAAATGAGAAAGAACACAAACACAATGTATATCCTCTGTGGTTTATGGTAAAACCAGTTATTTAACTAAATTTTGTGTGTAAACTAAATATTAAATATCCTTTACCACTCTTCATATTGGGTGTGGCATGTACCCGATTACGCCCTTTAGCAGTATAATTTAGAAGCAATATTGTGCGTTAACATGCAAATCGATTTTTACGCTGAATAAGATTGTTTTGTAAGTTGTGGGCGTAGATGTTAGCCAACCATGCCCATTTTTTATACATATAAACATTTATACCAAATTTCAACTATGTAGCTCAATTTTTGTAGTTGAGAGAGGGACTTCTGTCGATTGCTCTTTGATAAATTTTGCCTAAGTTATTGCAAATAGGACCAAGGTACAAAATTTAAAAATGTTCATAAAATATTTAAGCTTAATTAAACAAAAATAACCTAAAATGGTTATAAGCAAAGACTTGTTTAGATTGACTCAGATTGTAACGTTGATCATATATATATATGTAAACTTTGTAGGATCTCCCCCCATCGTTTTGACCACTTACCAGTCATTTACATTTCGGCCATTATGTATAATATAATAAAATGAAAGTATGTTAGGTACAACCATGTTAAAAAAAAAAATCAATCTGGTTGGTGTGTTGCATACAAATAAAAAATCTTTGTCACCCCATTACTACACAAAATAAGTTAGCAAAAGTTTTTCTTCCCAAATGATGTAACTTTTAGTGAATCCATTACGTGCAGCTATTTAGTATAATGTTGACAAGAAAATGTTCGGTAGGAATAGGGGTGAAAAGTTTAAACCTCTCATATATCAATGGGAAGCTCTTCCCACTTAAGCTCGAGAGCATTAGCTTAAATGGGCGTTATTGAAGGTTTTGACAAAAGGTTAGATTGGTTAACAAAAATGTTTAGCTAAGTAACAGAAATGCACATGTTATAATATATAATATATTGTTTAACTTACTTATACATAGTTGGGTAAGCTTCCCATCTATACTCAGGACCATGAGCTTAAAAAAGCTAATTAAATTTAATACTAGTTTTTTAAAAAGTAAAAAACCTAAATTTAATTGAGGCTAAATCTTAAATACTCCACACACACATGTAAATGGTAGGCGTGGCATGTCCGCATATATTAAATATCAGTTATCAAGTCAATCAATCAATATCAGTACGGTTTTTTGTAAGTTCTACTCGTATCTGTTAAACGGCCATGCCCACTTTTGGCACATCAATGGATAGCGTAATTATATATAAGTGCACCAAATTTAAACTTCATTGATCAATATTTATGATGTGTAAATAGATTTAGTAGATAGTAGGAGTCTGTGTTATCCGACCACGCCCATTTTTGACACATCGATGTTTCAGATAATAAATATATAAATATGTACATGCATTAAATTTCAACTTCATAACTCAATGTTACTGGCAAATAAATAAATTTTAGTCTACTGTGGGCGTGGCTTTTCGAAATTTAAATATCTTTTTGCATCTAGAAAGTCTGTACAAAATTTTAGCTTAACACAAATTTTGGGACCGTGAGAATGCCAACCATAGATAGACATACGGACCTACGGATATTCATGTCTCGGTCGAATTAGTTTTTGATGCTGATCATATATACTTTGTAGGACTTAGTTTCTGACATCTCCTTCTGGTTGTTACAAATCTTACGTGCAGCGTATACTAAATTGGTCACACTGTTGTTTTATTATCATTTCATTTGTATATATGAACCGTTCAGTGCACACATTGATTAACTCCACTTTTTGAAAAATCTTTAACTTAGGTATCAAAGCACTTGGTATAGTCATAACTTTATTATTTCATCGCATTTCTCAACTTTTTCCTATGGAGTTAATCGATGTGTGCACTGAAAGGTTCATATATGAAATACTGCCGCAGCATTGCTCTTAATTAGTTGCATTTAACAAGTAATAAATGATACATTATAGTTGTTGTACAATTTAAGTACCAGAAAATATTACATATATATGTAAATATAATTGTACGTGTAGCAATTATAACCACAGGAATACTTGGTAATCGTTGCCTTATATGCACGCTTGCACATTTCACAAGAGACAAATGACAATTGAATGGCTGCTGTTGTTGGTATTATTGTATTTAAAGGGAAATCTGTAAATAAAAGAAGGAAAAGACAATGCCTTAAATCTCGTTGAATGTATGTGTGCGACTGCAATGAACATCATACCACTTGTGATGGTTTTTAATTTTTCGTGGTTTTCATTGATTCTGCGAAAGATATTTATGTGAAGGCGATGTACACATAATTGGCACAATGACCTTTAATTTCATGACATGGTATTGAACAGACAATGTGTGTGTGTGTGTTCCACCTTAGTGATGAGGGTATATTAAGTTTGTTCGTCCTTTTGCAACACTCAGAAGGAGGTGTTAGAGATCCTACAAAGTATATATATACTTGATCAGCATCAAAAACTGAGTCGATTTAGACATGTGCATCCGTGTGTCCGCGTGTCCGTGTGTCTGTCTGTTTTTGGCATTCTCACGGGCGTAAATTTTGAGATATTGAGTTGAAGTTTTGTGCAGAGACTTTCAGTTTTTGCACGCAGATTGCTAAAAGGGAAAATCGGTTAAGAGCCACGCGCATATTTTTCGATGAAACTTGCCATTCTATTTACTAAAATGTTCAATTGAGACTAAGGCTATATATAGCTTTTGTCTTCTCTGCAAATATTCATAAATGAATATTTCAAAAATTTAAGATGTGTGTGAGAAACTGAGTCATAGTCAGGCTTAAACTGCTTTTACGTACGTGTGCATTATATGCTTTTCTTTTGTACGTAAAATACTTTCACTTAAGGGACTGTGTCCCAAAGCTCAATGCCTTAATTTCCTTTACAATTCGTTTCACTTGTTTTTGTATATATTGATGCTTTTCTGTTAGCAGCCACATAAATATACTCGATTGGTATATATTGTACAAACATACAAACATACAGAAAATACTTTTCATAAATATTTTATCTACTTTAGTGAGGAGGGTATACTAAGTTAGCTATAACCACAAGGAAGTCGGGGACACCCTATATATGTGTAATCTTGATCAGCATCAAAGTCTGAGTAGACTTGGTATGCAATCGATTATTGTGAAATTTTCATAGATACCCGCAGCCATTGTTTACAAGAAAACTTATTGTACCTTAAATTCAATTTGGATCAACTAACGAGGTAAAACTAAAGCTGTAGCGGACGTAATCAGGATACATAACACGCCTATTTTTTCCCTATGAAGCTGAAGGGTATTTAATACTTGGCTAAAGCCAAATAGTTTTTCCTTCCTTTATATATAATAATAAAACAGTATTAACAACATGAACATGAATTAAATGCAAGTGCATGCAAATAAATGCGTAATGAATTGACTTCCTTGATGATGACGTAAACACATACAGTACACTTTTATGATAATTGAATACGTAGGCATTATGGAGAAAATTTCATATTTATTAATAATATATAAATATTTTTTATAATTAAGGAAATATTCAAGCATTTTATAACACTTAAACATTATGGGATAGAAGCAACTTTTTATTATTGTAACCAAATCTGCAACGCACTCAATTTGAGTAATTAACACTTTAACAGCATCAACATGAACTAAGTCGATCTAGATACATATACTCGTATGTGTCCATGCGTCCGTCTGTTGTGCACATTCTCATGGTTGTAAATTTTGACATATTGAGCCGAAACCCTTTTAATTTTTGCACGCAGTTTACTATTTAAAATTATTAAAAAAAAAAAAATAATATTTAAAATCGATTAAGTGCCATGCCCACAATAATCTATTTATCTACCACAAAAATTGAGCTATAAAGTTGAAATTTGATGTGAGTATCAATAGTTAACTCAAGTTAACTATAGTAACATCGCTGTGTACAAAATGAAAGTCGTCGGATAACAGACACGCCCACAATTGATAAAAATACACATATTTATCTGTTTATACTATACACCATTGTAGGCGTGCCAATTTTTTTTTTTTTATTTTTTTCCGAAAAGGTCAGGTTTCTTTTAAATGCATGCTTATATGTATTACTCTCTAGGTATAGATATTATCTTTCTATTAAGAAAAATGCTAAAAATGGGCGAGAAAAAGGGACAACAACTGTGTGTATGCCACGCCCACTTTTCACGCATAACTGGCTAAAGTGTTCACATTAAAATTTCTAACATGTTTTCTTTATTTAAAATTAAATTTAACATAAATAGTGTTTCATTGTCAATGTATGATATGAAAGTGTGTGTGTGTGTGTTCTATAAAAATAAACTGAAACACATGCATATTTAAAGAGATCAAAAGAGTAAAATAGAAGCAAACTTTACATATTGTATGCGTGTGTGTGTGTGTGTGTGTTATTGCAGTTGTTGAATTTGTGTCAAGTACTCGTCTATGACCATAATAGACAAGAGCAGTATTGCTAAATGGCAATCGATACTTATGGTATGGTGCGTGAGGTAAGTGAAAAACAGCGCGACACAATGGTGAAGTATTTAACCAAGGGGACTGAGTGGTGCCTACTTAAACACGAATACTGGTCAACTGGTCGCAGTAGCTACAGAAACAGCAAACGCTACAGGAATGTAAATGTCACCTCTAGGAAAAACGTTCATAAAATTAACAACGCAGTACAATCACATGTTACGAGTCCAGAGGAGCGACAAAACAATTATGTGGAAAAAGGCATCTATGACCATGTGCTAAAAAAAAAAAAAATTGTAATATCGTGTAAAACACTTTGTGCGCGTTTATTCGTGCAGGCAAACGCGTCGATTTGATGATTCGATTGGTCTTCTGCGTTGAACTGTCAAGTATGTATGTTTTTCATTAAATGTCGTGTACATCTCACATCTCCTCCTCTCACCACATGCAAGGCTAGTCATTAAAATTTTAATTGTTCGTACTTTTCATTACATGTAAGTGTGTGTAAAAAGACTTGGTAAAGTCATCCGACAAAATGTTCTATTCTCTGGTGATTACATACTCAAGTTATATATGTTTGCTTTTAACTCATAGTACAACAAACAGGAAGGATGCTGTAATCCTACAACGTATCACAAGAATAAGTCTAAGGGTGTAGGTAACATAATTACTTTTTATAATTGTTCTTTTTCTATACCCTTCACTGTATACTTGCATTGCATTTAAAATACTCACAACGAGGCGACACAGATTCTGCAAAGTATACGAGTATATATTTTTGATCAAAATCAAACATATAGTTCATGTGTCCGTCTGTTATTGGCACCCTACGATCCTAAATTTTGAGCTATAAAGGTGAAATTTTGTACAGACAGTTCTAGTTTCTTTACCCAGAGTCACGCCCACAATTGACAAAAATCAGTTTTCATGCCACAAAAATTAAGCACTAAAGTTAAAATTGGGTACACATTACCTTTTTCATCAATGTGCCTAACGTGGGCATGGTCGGATAACAGATACGCCCATAATCGAAAAAAATTTACATATTTATCTTCTACAAAAATTCAGCGGTAAAGTTGGAATTCGGTTAATATATTTATACCAAAAATGAGTGGGATCAGCCCAACTCCACGCCCACAATCAACAAAAACCTATTTATGTGACACAAAAATTGAGCTAAAAAGTTGAAATTTTTTTTGTATATATACTTACGTCATCCATCGATTTGTCAAAAATGGGCGTGGTCAGATAATATACTCACGCTTTACATAAAATCGTACTCAGAGTAAAATTCGGTGATATTTTACATTTATTTTACTGTCTCTCCGCCGACTAATTTTTGACAAAAGTTTTAGGAGAGATGCAGCAATGTTTAATTGTATGTTATATAGGAAACAACAACAATGCAACAACCAAAGATAATCAAAATGAGAAGTTTCTATGCTTACCATAAACTTACAGAAATGTCAAAAGAATAAGATTTGGGAGCTGTAGGAGGAAAAATTAAATCCAATTTGAATGCATTGACTGCATTTTTGAGATCTTTTTCATTACATTACATGTGTATAAGTGTGTATGTGTGTTTATGGTGTAGGTCAGATTGGTTGATTTAACTTTATAAAAGGAAAAGTGTTACTTCTTGAGCTGCGAAAGACTGCCCTTGATAACAATTATCCTTAATTACAAAACATGATACATGTGTGCATACTTAAGTGGTTGTGTACCTGGATACACGAACATCTTTGTGCTAAGATTAATTAAGTGAAGTGATGTATGCGCTGCATTTATTTAAGATTTTCTTTTTTCAAGTTTCACGGATTCACGTCAAACTCTCTCGGTTTGGTTTGGCTTTTAATATGATTTGTTGTCTTTGTAAGTATTTTTTTTTTGTACAACCTGAAGATCAACTACAGCTTAAGGCTTAGAAGACTCATGTGGTGGTGTCGTGTGCGTTATTCATACATACAATCAACATATTTACACATGAACGTGTTGGGGAATAATGAAAACTACTGTCGTATTTGACATAAAGTGCACACGCATACGTATACTATAAAAACACAAACAACCAAAAGATATGCTGGCAGTCGTGTTGGTTGTCTCCTTTATGCACTTAATTGTGTGGGTGCGCGTGTGTGTTTACCTTACCACCAATAGATTTACATATTGATTGTTGTTTGTCACCACATTGGCTGCACTATCACTTACCACAATGCAATGCTTGAGAGATGTAAAGAAATTGTCGCACCCAATGTCACAGCTTCTGTCTGTTCGGCTGTCTCTCTCTCTTCCCATTGGCATCTTTCAAGTAATTGCATATGAAAAGAGTTGTATTAGTTGTTAGTAAGGGCAAAGATGATGAAGTAATTTTTGAATAAGATGAAAAAGTGTAAAATTTTCTTCTCACACAATTGACAAAACTGTATTCATTTGGGATAAGAAATTGAATTTTGGTACACAAATTTATACCGATGTTGGATAACAAACACGCCCACAATTTACAAAAATCTGTGTTAAAGTCGACTTGCAAGCTGATACGTAGTATAAAAATTATTGGAAGGTGTAATTATGTGATTTCCACGCCCACTTTTTGTAGGGTATTTCAAATTTAGTTTCTTTACTTGTTTATTATCCTTTTAAGATGACAAGAGAGTTAGTTTTGTTGCATTGGCTATTGTACCCTGAATGTTGCTCGGTACTCAGTACTTACGTATTAACACCAGAAAATTGCAGGCTATTTTGTTTCGCATTTTTTATACGTCTTAGGCTTTTAACTCTGCCGCTCTGAGCATATTAGTCGTGTCTTTATTCCTTTTTTTTTTTAAATTTCCTATTCATCCTTTTGCCTTTAAAAGCATTTACTTGTTTTTTATATTCTTTTTAACACGATCCTTTTTGTTTTTTGCCTTCGCATATGCAGAGTGGCTGAATGCTTGTTTGGGAGAATATGTCCCATTTTTCTACCATTATACTTTTCTGATACGGTTGAGAAGAAGTTGCTGTTAAGTAGTTTTTTTTGTTGCAAATTAACACACAACACCATTTTTAGCTTAATTGAAGAGCAATCACTAGCTAATTGATTTAGACAGTTTTGGCTGATGATCACGAATTTATATGCTTTTTGGAATCTGTGACGCCTCATTCTGGGTGTTACAAATGGTATAATAAACCCATCATATGTGGAGCACAGAAAAAGTTTGAATAAATAACCAAGCATACACTTCCGCCCGATGTATGTGCATAAAGAAAGTACCAGAAGTAAAAATTAATTCATATTTTCATAATTTCATATTAAAACGAATACCGAAAATGCCGAGAAAAAGGAATTCAAACAACACCCAGCTAAACAAATCCCATAAGGCCGGCAGCGTCAACAAACAAAAAAGTAAAAACAACTAAGAAATCCGAACTTCGTTTAAGTCCAACCTTAAATACCCTTTAAATCTACATAAATATAGTGGGCGTGGTGAATACATAATTACGTTTTATTAATTATTAATAATAATGGTATATGTAGTACATATTCCTTTGCAAGTCAAGTTTTACATCGAATTAGGTTTTTGTGAATTGTGGGTGTGTCTGTTATCCAATCGCGCCCATTTTATAAATATGTGCAATAAATTTCAGCTTCGTAGGTTAATTTTTGTTGGGGATAAATAGATTTTTATTGATATTTATTGGGCGTGGCTTTTGATTGATAAACGATCTGCGAAAAATTTCTGCAGACAATTTTATAGCTCAAAATTTACGTCCGTAAGAGTGTAAAATTTACGTCCGTAAGAGTGCTTCCTCTAGAGGGTGTGGCATTTATACAAAAGTTGCTTACAGAAATGTTCAATAATGATAATGTAAAATATTATTAATAACATACAGGCGCGGACGAAAGCACAACAAAAGGAATTCCTTTAAAATGATGCAAATCTAATAATAAACTAAATACACCCTTCTGATCTCTTATGTGAGGGATATAAAAAAAATTAGAACAAAGTTGAACAAACGGAAACGAAACTAGGCAAACACTGTTGGCAGAACAGTTAAAATTATTACAGAAGCATACAATATAACCACAAAACCCCGGGACAAACACTTCATGCATGCATTCATAGTTAAAAAGCTATAGTGTTTACACTTAACAACCATTTAAGTTATGCTAAATGAAAGACCACCACAGCAGCAGCAGCAGCAGCAACAACAACAACAACAATAATAATGAAACTTATTTCAACGAAAGAAAGAATGGAGTATGGAGTATTGGGAGTGTATGGTATGGCTGGCAATGAAACAAATCCTACGGCTGGCAATATTAAAATAGATATTACAGGATTTGTTTTGAGGGCACTACACCACCACCAACAACAACATGAAATAGGGAATTTTCTACAAGAGTTTCAGCCTAAGCCTACACATTCCATGTATTTATGTTCAAAACATCATCGGCAAAGGCTTAGAACTGGTATTCGCCATACATGGTAGAGAAGGAAAAAATAACAAATCGTTAGGCATTTATAAGCTGTTGCACTCATAAAAAGTATCCAAGCAAACAATCAACATAAATCATCATTGTCATCATTGTCATCATGCATATATGAAGGTTTACACGATTTCGTTGCCTTTCGAGGAGAGAACTGCTTCAAGGGACTTATTGTGTCGCCATGACATATAGCAAATAAATAAAACAAATCTCTCCAGTAATCATTTTCCAATAATACACTGGGATATAAAATAAAATTAAAAATGGGCGTGGTAAATTTTCTAATCTACTTTAATGATGAGTTTATCATGTATAAATGGGCGTGTCAAATTTGAAATGTTTATATCCATGAGAAGTTCATTAAATTTATATATGATCGATATAATTTTTTCGATCATCAATTTTTTTTCGATTTCATATTCTTCTCTCGTTACTTTTAACTGTTGAACTCTATAGATTACAATAATGAATGGCGTTTATTTAAATAAAATCGTTTGATCGATATTGATTTTTTTCTTGAACATCACTCGGGTATATGGTTTTTTTGTTTTATATGTGCACATATTGTTTTTCAACATGTAATTTCTTTCAATATACAAATGCATACAAGGCATGTAGAATAATACATGAATGTAACCCAAACGTCTACTCTTCGAGCTTTTAACAGCCCATTTACAAGCAATCAGTAGTCAGTCAACAAAAACTGCAACTTCGACTCAATCTATCTGTAGTAAACATAGTATGTATGAATAGCATATCCATTCCTCAATGGATATCCAAATATTGATATATATCCTACGATTTCTTTGCACATATAAGGTGTGTATGTATGTAATTTGTCTTCAGTTATAATATATCTCCCCATGTACATATAAATCGAACAAAGAGGCAAGGACGAAACTATGTGTAATACTAACTATTATGTGAGAGTTACTCTAGAGGCCAAACATGACCAAAAACCAATTTTAATTTGGAGTACAGAAATGATGTGTTTATTATAAATGGTTTACTTATTATTCATAAAGGCTAACAGTAATCTAAGAAATTAATCATTTTCTATAATTGAAATGGATGAGACGACTGTACAGAGCTAGACTATGGTTTTTATGTCATTCTTCATAATTTCTAACATAGAGATGTTTGTCTGCTCTTAAGTATGCCCTGCCCCATTTGTGGCAAAGGGTATACTAAGTATGTAAAGATGTTTGTGAGTCTTAATCAGTAAATGCTACGCTCACACTTCAATTATATCGATCTAATTAGAATCAAAATTCAAAACGGTTTAATTATGTCCGTCTGTCTGTCCATGTAAATTTGTTCTATAGGACTTATTGTTTAAGATATTTTAATGAAATTGTATACAAGAGCTTATATTGGCAAAAAGGGAAACCTTATTGAATCAATTGGACGAATTTTAAATCCTCTCTTCATATATATATAAGGCGCTTATTTTAAAAAAAGTCAAAAAAAAGCAAATCTTAATATTTTTTGACAAAATTTTGTTAAAGGATAGTTAATTAGCTTAATATTTGACTGTTTAAATTTGCATACACTCGGACCCTTTTTGGAACCCTTCCCCATATAATAATATTTCTGGCAATGACTTATATGGCATCGAATTTTCAGATCTAAGTGGTGTGTGGTACTAAATGATTAGGCTTGACTAACCATAATATTTGTACTTATTTTTAAATAAATTTGATACGAAAATATGATCAGCCCATTAACTGAGCAAGCAAACATACATGTAAAGTCATGTTCATCAACAACAAAACATATCTTACAACATATGCGGAGCTTTGTTTATGTATACCAAAAACATGGGCACAGCTGCACGGACGTGTTAAAGAAAGTTAAAGAATTTAACTTGAAAAACGCCACACATACCAACAGATCACACACGTTATGCGCTTAGTAATAAGCATGATATGAAACACATGCAAACTATATGGCTGCATAAGGATGTACGTACATATGTGTTAAATTATAGATGAGTACACATTTGGACATGTGCTGCATAATGTGCATCTAAGCAATTTTAAGGCCACGATTTAACTACAGAAGAGCCTGTGTGTGTATGTGAGTTGTTGTAGTAGTAGACATCACTTAAAAGACAACTAAACCACAAACAAATCAAAAGGCAGCAATAAACAATCATTAGGGTTTATGAAAATTAAATGGTAGCTATGGATAGTACGCTCTCTGCGTGTACATCGTAAACTAATACCAAGTGATGGAGATGTAATTTTAGATACAATTTAACGGTCTACAGAAGACAGTGAGATATAATAAGTTTGTCATTTTATTTGAAAGCCTAGAAGATCAGAGACCCCAAAAAGTACATATTTTCTTGATAAGCATCTAAAACTGAGTCGATCTAGATATGTCCGTTCGTGTGCTCATGGGTCAAAAATAGACACTCTAGCAGTCGCAAATTTCGACAAATTGAACAAAAATTTTTCCATTTCTAAAATGCTTAAATTGGGTGAAATCGGTCAAGAGCCACGCCCACAATGGACAAGAATATATTTCTATGCCACAAAAATTGAGCTATGAAGTTGAAAATTTATATATATATATAGTCCAGAAACCGATGCTCTAAAATTGTGGGCGTGTATTGTCCGTTTTTGGTATATCGATAAATGGGTTAACTTAAAAAGAAATAAAATTTAACTTCATAGCTTCAATTTTAGTGTCTAACATAGAGATTTTTGTTGAAAGTGGGCGTGTTTACTAACCAATATAACCAAATTTTTATAATATTCTTCAATTAGAAAGCATGTTTAGGCAAAATTTGAGCTCAATATCTCAAAATTTTCTATAATTTCATGAGCATTTTACCAACAGACAGACTTATGGACGGATAGTTCTATTCGATATTTGTTTACTTTTGATATGTTTCGAAGAAAGACAACCCATTTTTAAAGCTCTTTCCATACGATGTATTATTTATACAATTCAGGCTAAGTACTAAGTTCAACACTTTGGATACTACACGGTATCGTAATCACTAGAAGGGGGCGCATGCCACAAACTGAGTTTACCTAGGATACCTCAGATACGACTAAAGCCAAATATAAATTTTTTTACATATGCTACATACTCTATTTTTTATTCTTTTTCAACAACAATTTCCTTAAATGGCCAAATTGAATTTCCAATAAATCGTAACAAAAAAATATTTTACCAATATTTCTATCATTTCCAACATGCATACATGAAAAAGTAATGAATGAGGAATACAAAAAAACAAAAAACGAACAAAGAGAAAAAAATACTCCAATATTGGAAACATTGTCAAAATCACAATGTGCTTCACACAGTATGTGAATAGCTGCTGCCATGGCTACGGCGTACACCTCAACATAAAGGATCACAATGGAACACCCACGCATGAATGCAGCATGCAGGTGAAGTGATGGTCACAATGCTGACAAAGAGAATGTTGAACGAACATTCAGTATATGACATATAACCGTATAACCATAGCAGGCGCACGGCAGTTATGGTTGGTGAGTTGTACATACATGCTGAGGCTTTCCCAATATTCGTCTTCTGGGTGAAACTGCACTAGCTTTATTTAAATTTAATAATACAATATCGTAAGATATAGTCTCCTATGTGGGGTTTATACAGAACATTTATGATTTATTCGGGCAATCATGCATTTTTTTCCACCTGTAAATTCTTATTTTTTACATCCTGCATCACTTGAGGTATTAAGGTATATTAAGACTGTAAGGATGTTTGTAACTGCTAAATACACTAATCTTCAATTATACTGATCGGTTAAGAATTAAAATTTGAAACAAGTTAACCACGTCCGTCTGTCTATCCATTAAAATTTGTACGCTACAGGTCACTTATTTTGAGTTATTTAGATGAAATTTGGTGAAGAGACATATATTGACTCAGAAAGAAATCGTTTCAAAAATGAACCCAATCGGACAATTTTTAAAACCTGTTCCCATCTACTGCACTTATTTAAATTAAAGTCTTTATATGGCAAGAAATCGCCATTCTTAATATTTTTTCACAAATGATAGGACAATGTCACGAAATGACTTGTACAGCAACGCCTTGTCTTTACTGATGCAAACAAGACTAATTGTAGCATAAGTGGATAAAAGTGTTGTAGTTGTAGGGTTTTAAATCGTCAGTCTTGACCGACTATAACATCTTTATAAATTCACTTGTTTCTTGTGAGCATTAAGTTCATGAACGTTTCATAATATTTATGTCATTATTTCTATTAAATCCTTATAGTGTTCAAGGTGCTTGTAAATTTTCATTTATATAGTTACTGTTGTTGTTGTTGGTGTTTTTTTTAGTAATATCTGTTTGCAATGAATTTTGTCTAGTCTTTAGAAAAGTTGTTTACTTTGTTATTTATCAGTTCGTTACAGCGAGTATTTCATTGTGTCTCTGGTATGATGTTTGTATGTATGTAACAGCAATAATAAAAAGAAATTGTTTTTTGGTCATTGTATTCTGTTTGAATGCATTGAGATTATGTAGAGCTCTGCTTTACTATGCATACAAACCTAGTTCTCCTAAGCTTACCTTTGCTTTGTTCTGGTATTGGCTTGTGAACATTTTTCATTGTATTGTCAAGTTCTGCAGATTTTACTGTATATATTGGTTCTAGGTTCCAGGTATTTCTTAAAAAAAGAAACAGTATAATAATGAAGGAAAATTCAAAGCACCTCATTGATCACATCGGTCACAGTTATGAATTTATTGAATTGCATTCTCTTTATAAAATTTATTGTTGTTATTCCTTTCTGCATGTGATCTCATATATAGTTTTTTTCTTTACTCATAAGATGGGCGATATTCTAAGTTCATCATTCCATTTGCAACACAATTGGCCACAATGTGGTTTAAAAGATTCCATGGAGATATATTGTAGATAGCCAGTAAAGTTTAAATTTTATTGCACATAAAAATACAATTACAAGTGGAGACGAACCGACATGATGATTGATGATAAAATAATTGAAATATTTAATAATTTTTATTGATAGAGGGAGAGATGCACTTATCATTAGCCAAGAGACGTTTCATTTAAGTCATTACCAACGATGATAATGATGATGTTGCTAAGATGCTAAGATTAAAAGCAATTCAACCAAAAGCCACAGATTTGATTCCATGAAATGTTGTGCGGTTTCTAAACGTAAAGAGTCGGAATAAATATATTACACTCTGGTTTGCAACAAACAATACAAATATCATTGAATTTAAATTAAATCTTACAAATCATCAGACATGTGTACTTGAGTGTATATGAGATATATAAACTAATTAATCTATAATAACGAAATAATATGAACTTCTGATATATACACAATATTTATTTATTAATAAAATGTTTCCATTTCCTTTTCGTACAGCTACAATTCTACGCGCAAGGGATTCACAGTGCCTGCTGTCACTTTTCTGCGGTACTTTTTTGTTGTCTGGCCACATTTTTTTTTAATGTTCGTCGGTCTGTGTCAGTTAACTATGAGTTTCGCCCATTATTCCTCTCCGCCGCTGATGTTTTAACATGTTTTGTGTTTGCTGTCATTACCATGAATACTGTCACTAGTGAAACGTTAAACAATTCAGCGGTTTTCGTCACAGGCGCTCTCGCTAACCAAACATCAACGATTTGCCTTCTTTGGAAGTCTGAGAGATCACACATTTCACCGATAGCTTGTTTTTGCAGAACAAAGAGTATGAATCGCATTATTTACACGGAAGCATTGGCAACATGCAGCAAGATGTTCTATAGTGCATTTCATTTTGTTGGTCTCCTGTAACTTTTGGTTTGAAAAATGTCACTCTAGAGATTCCACATTTATTCTTTATTTACCAAAATCAATTGTCACGCCCACTTGTTTGTATATGGAGGTGGAGTGTATTTAAGATTTGGCTTGAGCCATATTTAGGTTAATTATTTATTTATTCTATTACTAGAATTAAATAGTACTTAATGTAAATGCTGTTGTGGCCTTAGTAAAAAGTGGAACATTAGTTCTGAAGTGGTTTTCCTTTCACGTGAACTTTAACATTAACAGTTTTTAACAAAAGTTTTCAATATTTTATCATGACAGGTATTAAATATATTTGTTAAAATTATCACCAGTCATGCAAAAGTGTTGTTTAAAAAACATAATTGAAAAAAAAAATTAATTACAAATAATTTTAATGACAATATTTATACATACAGTCAAATGAATGAACGAGCAATCAAAACGTGTTATTAATATACGAACGGTAATGAAAACTTTCTGCACAAAAAGAACAACATTTAGAAACTGTGGGTGGTTCGGTTCAGAGATTAAAACAAATAAAGCAAACTATGATTGTCCTACTAATCAGTGTTCGTGTTTTTGTACATACTTGTGTATTAATTACAGAGATAGTGTAAATGTGCGAATTACACAATCAATAAGAGTTCAACCAATAGTTGGGGACGTATGAAGTATTTTTTTTTAAACCACATCCACTCAGAGAATGACCCGTATACGTGCATGCACGGTGGCGGTTAGAAAGGAGAAACACTGAAGTATTTGAAATAGAAAAGACCGAGGATACAAGAGTCTCACGTTGAATATTTTGGTATACTTTTTTATAGGAGAACTCTCATATTTCCTCAAAGGTAATGTAAAGTTAAACTGTAAGGTAATGAATTATACTGGCTGCTGAAATCAAACTTGGACTTATGATAGTACATTATAAGGAACTACAATACCTAGAGCTGCCACTACAGTTACGATCCGAAGAAGGCACTCAAAAATATATACTTCGTCTAATAATAGGCACCATACGCTACCTAACAAAAGTCAGAGATTTGCTACTCTCGTTGGCAAGATCTGTTAACATCTTATTTGATCGTTTTACAAAACTCCGTATAATGGAAAAAGTTACAATGAATATAGTGACACAATGATATGTGCATGTATATATTTATTACACTACCAACAAATGTTTAAATTATTTGTTAGCATATAAAAAAGCATATGAAAAAGTTAAAATAAGTTGCAAGGGAGCTCCGACCTGCTGCAGCTACTTTATCCAACTTTTGCGAAAAGCTTTAAATAGTCAGTTGAACTGTTTGTGTAAAATATAGCAATCTACACCATTTCTGCTGACTTTTATATTAATATTATTTCAAAGTTCTAAATAGTTTCGATTTATTCGCCAACTGGAGTAATATTTTCATTGGTTGACTGTAGAATATTTTGTGATGTGAATGCATTATTAGAATAAGGAAAAAGACTAAATTTGGGTGAAATCTTTAATACCTTCCACATGTATCCATACTTATATAAGGTGGACGTGGCAGGTTTTTGATTAAGCCCTTTATTAGTGTATGTATTACGTATCAACTTTCAAGTAGAGTTTTATTCTGAATATTGTGTTTTGTAAATTGTGGGCGTGTGTCAGGATGATAGGAGTAATTACACCAAATTTCAACTTCATAGTTAAATTTTTTTGTCAGTTAAATAGATTTTTGTTGATTGTGGGTGTGGCTCTTGACCGATTTAACCCTTTTTAAGTAAGAATCTTTAGCATCTGGAATGATTTGCATAAAATTTTTGCTCAATATCTCAAAATCTGCAACCATTAGGGTGTCACAAATGGACAGACAGACGGACATATGGATATACACGTCTAGATTGATTTAGTTTTTTTGTGCATTACATTTTGTTGGGTGTTTAAAGTTTCGGGTGAAGGGAATTAATGCTTTTCATGTTTAATGAAAAAATATGAAAATCATATACTAACTAAGTTCACCTTTTTCATATATACCAACAACATTTGAATGTTCATTTTCATTGCTCACTTAAGTACATATTTGAATCTACAACAATACATCGCAAACAATGATATTTCATTATTATTAAGCTGCATTCCACAGACATTTATTTATATTTGCGGGGTTTTTTTTTTTTTGGCCATAGCTGTCAATGTTTTTTCGCTGCAGTTAGTTTTTATAATAAAAAGTATTGCATTTATATTTAATTTTTTTTGTAATTTGTTTTTCATATATAACACATACATACATGCATTTGCATTTGGGTGTGTTTAATAAAATAAAGTGCAATAATAATATAAATAAAAAAAAAGTCCAATAAAACTTTTGTGTTCTCTGGGTTCTGACAACACTTTTGACATGAATTCGTAACAATTTTATTTCAACTTTACAATGACATCACATCGTTTATCTTAATATCGTGCCTATGGTGCGATGGAATGGCACCGAACCAATTGCGTGATTCTTTGGACAATTTTCCATCTAAAATATCTAAATAATAAAATCAAGTTAGTGGCGATAATTCGAATGTTGAAAACGTGACGTTTTATATTTGATTTAAACGTGTGATATTATGTTTGTCAAAAATATCGCCATAAGGGTATATATATATATATATATATTTAGATGAATGTATGTGTACATAGTATTTTTGTTCACATTTCCTTTTCATTTTGAATAATTTCTGTTTGATTTTCATTAGTATAATTATCCTTTAAATAAATAATTATACATACATGCATGCTTTGTATAAAAGTGTACGTTTATGATGTTTGAATTTTCATACAACATGGCGTGCGATCTGCCTCATTAGGAGTGTTTTGCTATATACACACATACTATGTATAATTTCAGTTATTTACTGTAAATATATTTTTTTTATTTGCTTTGCAATTAATAATTAAACATTATTATACCCTACACATGAAATGGGGGTATACGAAGTTTATTATTTCATTTGAATGTTTATAGCGGAAGGAAGTCCCACAGATTGTACAGCATTAACACTGAGTCTATCTAGACGTATATGAACCGTTCAGTGTACACATTGATTAACTCCACTCAAAGCACTTGGTATTGTCATAACTTTATTATGTCATCGCATTTCTCAACTTTTTTTTATGGAGTTAATCGATGTGTGCACTGAAAGGCTCATATATCCATCTGTTCGTCTGTCCGTATGTTGTTGGCACTGTGATGACCGCCAATTTTTATACGTTGAGCTGAAATTCATCTCTATCTAGTTTCTGCGGGTATATCATTATTTAAATTTGGCAGAAATGGTCAAAAGCCGCGCCCACGAACGACAAAAATCTATTTTTCTGACCCAAAAATTGAGCTATTAAGTTGAAATTTGTCTGTTCCTCATCCATCAATGTTTCAAAAGTGGGCGTGTGCACAAATTACAGACGCGCCCACAATTTAAAAATGTCGTACTCCACATTAAACTGGATTTGCCCGTTGATGCGTAATATATATAAACTGTTAATCCATATGATCAACATGACCTAGACTTCGTAAATGCAACGGATTATATAATATTAATGTCTGTAAAAAGCTAAAACAGCTCATGTTTCTTACTGAACAACAAGAACTTTCCTTACCATACATAATACTTAAAAATTTTTAATTATCGTTTAATTATTTATTTTAATGAATTGTTTACACACATAAATTGAAAAAATCCATAATATTACATAAAAACATATTGTATGTTTAGTATAAATACCAAACGAAGCCAATTGATTTATGCAAAATTGTGTTTCATGCTTTTTTATATGGGGGGTATAGTAAGTTTGTCATTCCGTTTGCAACTCCCAGGAAGACGCATCAAAAATTCTTCAAAGAATATATATTATTTTGATAAGCCCCGAGAACTGAGTCGATCTAGTCGTGTCAGTTTATTGTTGGAATTCTCGCGGGCGTAAATTTTAAGATATTGATACAGACACTTTTATTTTTTGCTTGCAGATCTCTATTTAAAATGGGAAAAATCGATCGGATAACAGACACAAAATTGTCGGATAACAGACACGCCCATAATCGACAAAAACTTATACATCTGCTAAAAAAATTGACAGATAAACTTGAAATCGTCACATGTTTTATCCATCGAGGTGTCAAACCATACTCAACGTAAAATTAGACTTGCACGCTCATACGTACACTATTAGAAGGCGTAATATATATACATATATTCCACTGTTGTAGTTGTGCAGGGTATTTAAAATTAGCTTTAAGCCAAATTTAGTTTTCTTACTTGCTTTTTCTCTAATAAAACAACATAAACTATGCAACCATTCACGCCTCAACTGTGTTGAAATGAAAGTTATGCAAAGGTCTGAATAGAACAAAGCAGAATGGAGTAGGATAATAGAACACAAAAAGGACACTAAATGATTGAGTATTTAACAAATTGCTTTTACATTTATATACATATATACTACGGTATGTATGGATATGTTAAAAGGAAAATTCTTTACTCTCTTGGCCAGTATCAAGGCACTCTATCGTTAGTTATCGTACATATGGGTGATGATGGTGTGCCAGCAGGCAAATGGAAATAAAATATATAAGAAAACGATTTGAATATTTTTATTTCAATAAATTATTGCAAGTACAAGAGACAATTATATAAAAATTTTATTACCCAATGAAAAACAAATGTTCATGGGCATTGCATTGAGCGTCGTTTGTTTCTTTTGATAGTTGACTTTTTCATGTATAAATTCTCTATTTTACATTAATTACTTGATCGTAAATCTTTTCGTATTTTACATTTTGTTCATTATTATAATCAAACAGTAAATATTGTACTGTGATTGGGGTAAGGGGGCAAATTAAAAGCCAGCCCATGTAAGAGGGTCCTCAGAGAGATTCCACTTATATTAAGAGATTAGTAGATTCCGTTAAGCAGTCTTCTTGATTAATTAGTACAATAGTTTATTATTTTATTTGTTAACAAGTCAAGTTTGTTATTCCATTTGAAACACGCAGAAAGAGACGCCAGATACAATATATTATTCTTAATAAAAACTAAAAACTGAGTCGATCTAGACATGTGTGTCCCTGCGTTCGAATATCTACCTGTTGTTGTCATTCTCACGGGCGTAAATTTTGATATATTGGCTAAAATGTTTTATGGGAACTTTTAGTTTTTGCATTGCTATTTGAAATGAGCAAAATTGGTGAAGAGCCACGCCCACAATCGAAAAAAATATAATATATCTTCCATAAAAATTAAGCTACTAAGTTGAAATTTGGTATGCAAAGCTTTTGTCATCCCTTTCATCGATGTACCCAAAAAATCTATATATCTGCCACATAAATCTATAAACTTGAAGTTTCGTATATTATTTATAATTATCCTCTCCACCGATATGCCAAAAATGGGAGCGGTCGGGTAACAAGTACGCCCACAATTTACAAAAAACCATACTCAGCGATAAACTCGACGTGTAAGCTCGTACGTATTCCATGTGAAGTCATATACCTACCACGCCCTCCTTATGTAGATGCAAAAGGCTAAGAATATATAGAAGGGTATTTAAGATTTGACCTAAGCCAAATTTAGTTTACTTGTTTAAAATTGTTTCCACATAATTCTTTTTTTTTTTACAATCACCAGAAAAATGTAAGGGAGTATAAGGCGTTCAATGCGAAGCAAGATAAAGAGACTCAAATATTTTATACAATATATTTATTTATAATATTTTTTTTTTATTATTGTATAGTTAAGAATCCGGAACACGTTCGTATAAGCATTTTATTTTCTTCATAATTCACCTAAACACATATTTAAACACGTGCACAAAAAAAATTGAAGCTATGGGGCAATATTTGTACACGCAATGTATTTTGTTGATTTTTGTGTTGATATGAGAAACATACAATATATAAATAATTGCAAAAAGAAGAAGAGTGCCTTGCATACATATTACGTTTAGGGGTAACAACTAAAAATAAATCGATTTTATATGCAAAATAAATATCATTCGTGTGTTGAAGTGTCGAAAAAGAGCTCCGTATGTATGTTATATGTAAATAAAAGAAGAGAAAACAAGTAGGAAAACTAAATTTGGCTTGGACCAAATCTTAAATACCCTCCACATCTAAAATAGTGGGCGTGGCGTGCGTGTAAAAACTAAAAACGTACATGTACAAAATTTCAGCTTAATATCTCGAAATTTACCACCGTGAGAATTCCAACAGGCGTGGACACACATACATACATATCTAAATCGACTCAGTGTTTTGATACTTATCAAGAATATATATACTTTGTAGGGTCTTTGACGCCTCCTTTTGGGTGCCGTAAACAGAAAAACAAACTTAGTACACCCTCATCGCTAAGGTGGTGGGCATAAAAAAACTGCTTACGA
Organism: Ornithomya chloropus; assembly: GCA_963971445.1. Taxonomy (NCBI): domain Eukaryota; kingdom Metazoa; phylum Arthropoda; class Insecta; order Diptera; family Hippoboscidae; genus Ornithomya; species Ornithomya chloropus. Next base: position 12,170,759 of record OZ020529.1, on the reverse strand, counting down.
ATAATTCAAGTGTAGAAAGTACATGTTAAAGGATTTCAAAGGAGTGTGCGTTAATGTGTTTATCATTTGACTTATGGCTATATTTACACATTTGCAATACACACGGAATTGTGCAATGTTTTGCATTTTGTTACAAAATATTTTTCTTCCTTAGATGATCAAAAATTTTACATTCTTGCATTGCAGTTGCTTATGTTTGATAATTGAGTTTAACAATAAGAACAATAACAATGAGTAAAAATGTTTCATTTGACATAAAGAAAAAGTTGGATTGCACCCTACTTTAGCAACAAAGTGTAATCTTGCTATTCGGAGAAGTGGCTTCGGTCAAACCACTTTTGAACCCCTTTCGATATAATGATATATCACTAAGTAACTTTTATAACAAAACCTCGCGTCAACTTATGGTAATGAAGCAAAATTTTGTGGAACTAATTATCGGGCTTGACTGAGTGTAACATTTTAACTTGTTTTCTTTTAAATTTCATATACGTATCCGGACACATAATAAAAGCGGTAATCTGCCGCTGACTGCTGACGCTGCTTCTATATTATAGGTCTTAAATTTTGACGTGTATGTCTCTTTCCTTCTCTAGTAGGCAAAATAATAATGGATTTACTCAGACTATGTTTTCCGAAGGGGCCTAACATCGTCGACGGCTTTATTTTCGAACACAAAGAGTACAACGTTCTGAGATACACTTTTTCCAGTTTTTGTTATATAGGGGGCGTGTTTTTCTACTAATTTGGCCTCTTTGAACACAAATCTTTGCATAAAGACTACCCGGAATTTTTCCAATCTTTGAAATGGGATATCTCAAGTTATGTAATCGGGTTAATGATTGCCAGTGCAATCTTATGTTTGTTCAAATTCATGTCTTCATCTATGATATAAATTTCTGAGTGTTACAAACTTTTTGATATGGAGCGTGTATACCCAACCTCTGGGTTATGGTTCGAATCGAATGGAATGAATTCTTTTATGTGCAACTGACTAAATCGATATAATTGAATAAATGTCACTAATGATTGAACTTTCACATAAAATAAATTTTTAAATAACTATTCATTGTTGAGAGCTTTCTATTTTGAATGAATAAATTGAAAACAAGTAGGAAAACTAAATTAGGCTAAGGTCAACTCTTAAGTACCCTCCACATCTACAATAGTGGGTGTGGCAGGTACGTGATTACGCCCTCTAATAGGGTATGTATTACGTATTAGCTTGCAAGTCTAGTTTTATGGTGAATATAGTTTTTTATAAATTGTGGGCGTGTATGTTATAAGACCATAACCATTTTTTAAACATCGATGGATGGTTTAATTATAAATAAATGAACCAAATTTCAAGGTTATAGGTTAACTTTTTTGGTAGATATATAGATTTTTGTCGAGTAGTCGCGGCTTTTAACCGATTTTGCTCATTTTAAATAGTGATGTGAAATTTACAACTGTGATAATGGCAACAATAGACGGACACGCGGACATACATGTCTAAATCGTCTCAGTTTTAGATACTGATCAGTTTTAGATACTGACCTTGTGGGCCTCCTTCTGGATGTTGCAAACGGAAGAAGAAACCCTCATCACTAATGTGGATGGTACAAAAATATTTACTTAGCATTACAATATTTTAAATTTTTTTCGTTTCTTTTTTTTTAATAAATAGGTTTTATCCAAAAGAGAACGACATTGTTTGTATGTTTGCACATGCATATAAAACAAGTAAAAGCACTAAATTTGGTTAAAGCCGAATTTAAAATATCCTAAACAGTGGGCGTGGCAAGTAGGTGTAACCGTGTAAGTAATACGTACCAACTTTTGCGTTAGAGTTTGGTCAAGGGAAAATTTTTTTTATAAATTGTGGGCGTGTCCGTTATTCAACATGGTACATCGATTATGTAACAGCGCGGACATACGGACGAACTTGTCTAGATCGACTTAGCTATTGATTTTGATTAAAAACGCATATACTTTCTTCTGGGTGTTGTAAAAGGAATTGGAATTCTCAGGGTAAAAGAACTGCCGGAAGTATGTCAACACTCCTTCTAATGTTTTTCATATACATGTGTGTGCGAGTGTGGGTAGATAGAGAACTTAAATAATTGTATATTTGACAGCTACTCTTTATTGAATTCTATGCATATTTTCATACCATTGTATTTAAAAGACACAACCTAAAGCGCACATGTTCGCAAGGATAAACTTTGATTTATCTCTATGCATGAATGTCACAAAAATTGGAAGTAAAATGAAAATTTTTTTCCTACTATGTGTAATCCTTTATACGTATGAGCACATAGCAGTTTCTTTGTTGTTGTATTATAAAAATTTCAACATTATGTGTGTAATCCAAATATACGTTGTACCTATAATGAGTTTTTCAATATAGACATAACAATTTTCGATTTTAATACTAAAGCACTTTTGAAAGTTTTTCATGTTTTGTTAATGTCAAAATATCAGTAAAGGTTAACACTTTTATCGTGGTAAAGTTTAAATATAAGCAAATTTTAATTTAAATTAATAAAAGTTATTATCACGATTTTGAGTCGCTATGTGTAAAAGAGTGATGGAATATTGACTTCAAAGAATCTATCATTACAAATCGCAATTCTTTAATTAAATGTAACTACTGGTAGTACTCTTTGAATAAGTTTCAGTTTAAAAACTCAATTATTTTATATTTTATTTCAATATAAAATTGTTAAGCCCTTATTGAAAAAACCTATTTTAAAACAGAGCGTTTGTGTCTTCTTTACACACACCATCAACCTTTTTATATTCCACCAACTTGTAGTGAGTACTTTTTAAAATGTTTTTAATAGCTAAAAAAAGCATCAGACGCCCTACAGCTTTTTATTCTTAATCGTCACAGTATTCTGAAGCCAAGTCTTTGTGGTAAACGCCCTGTGGTAAACATTCTTTAAGTCGCAAAACTAGTTACATATCTTTCATATTTAGTATGTGAGTGTATGAGACTTAATATTTCGTTACACAATTTTATAGATATTTATAAAGCTGTTAACTATTACTTTTAAACTTTTACATGACAGCAACTACTAGAATGACTTATGACTTGTAGAGCTTAAAACCAATTTTACTACAAATTTCTGTGTATGTACGGCGTTTACCATAATAATAATTTATATGATTTAAATAACTTGATTGATGGTTAAGCGTTTAAAACTATTTCACGCTATATTATGACCAACCTGTACGAAGCCAGTTAGTGCGGGTAAATATATATATTCAGTTTCTACAGCACATAAGCTGTCTATATAACATCAGTCTATATATAGCAGTATAAACTTAAAATAAAGCGAAAGGTCATTTGTCATTCTATTTGTAACAGAAATAGGCAGAGATAAATATTCTTGATCAGCATCAAAAGCTGAGTCGAAATAGCACGCCCCAAGCCACGCCCACAAGAGACAAACATCTACTTATCTGCCATAAACATTGAGCTATGAAACCGAAATTTGGAACACATATACTTCATATATGAATGTACAGAAATTGGTCGTGGTCAGATAACAAACACGCTAACAATTTACAAAAATCCATGTTCAGCATAAATGTTGACTTGCAAGATGAAATATAATACATTCACCATTGAAGGGCGTAATTATTTATCTGCCACGCCTAGTATTTGTATGTAGGAGGTTTTTCTTGTAGTTTTTTTTTTGGTTTATTATTAACCTAAAGTTCCAAATTATATTTTAAGAGTAACTCACTACAAGAACATATTCCGTGTACGGATGATATGAAGTGATCACTTGATCACGTTTGCAAACAAAGTAACCGCCATAATGAACAACATTAAAAGGTAAAAGTTCTAAAACTTTATGTACATAAAAGGGAAGTGAATGTGGAAGTGTATACTACTCCGTCTGGTTCCTTTTTTTGTCTCACAAATATGATAAATTTATGTATGACACGTCATTACATCAAAGCCAATCGTCGTTTATGGCAGTTTTCTGGTTTTTCACTAACTTTATTACGTGAAGTTATTATGGAAAGTGACTGAACAAAAACAAGTGAATAATATGTGTGAACATGTATGTATATTATGGAAATGGAGTGGACCATGCTAGAAGGCGATTCAAGCATGATATCAAATTTAGTGAGGTGAGGAGTTATAAACAGGTTTACACACAATATGGTAGAATATAGTAGTCAACGAAGAATAGCGGACAAAACTCTCTTAAAGTTAACTGACAGAGAGCGACGCCTACCGTTGTCCGTTGTGGAGGGTATTTAAGATTTGTCCTAAGCCAAACTTAGTTTTCTTACTTGTTTAATATTCTCAGCGGAGTGAGTCATGCTACATATTGTGTAACAAAATCTCTGTAGTTATCTTCATAGTAAGAAATATTATATTTCACAGGAAAAAAATCTCAGGATATAAACTTCTCATAGAAAACGTACAAATACACTTCAGCCCAATTTCATGATTTCCTCATGCTTCGTAGATTTCAATCAAATCAATGTTTTTTATGGCAAACAAATGCACACACACACACACACATATAAAATGTAATTGCATAGTGTGTTATAGAAAATTAAGCATATATCATACCTGCATATACTTGCGCAGTGTCTTCGACTTCATCAACTCGAAAATTGGTTCTTGTATACTTACTTTCTATATGCATACGCATACTGTTGATGAACGTATGAGCATGTGAATGTGTTGATTTGTGACAAGGGAAAATTCATCTTCACGATGAAACATAGATGGTAAAAGAAAAACGAGCTTGGATTAATGGGTAAATGAAGTAGAATAAGTAAAGCCCAGAAAAATATTACAACACAGCGTAAAGCGTGACTACATTTTCTTTTGTTTTTTATTGTATAAAAAATCAAAAGAGTTTCAACGAAAAATATTGAGAATTGGAGATTTTAGCCACAAAAATGTAATTTCTGTGTGACTGGCAAGATTTTGTCAATATATTCACAAGGTATAGTATGTGTGGGCAAAAACAATCAGTCTGGCAATATTTCACGCTTTCTATATAAAACTGTTTGATTGATTCATGATGACAAAAAACAACTGAACTAAACTGTTCTCGTAATTTTAACATGAAAACCAATGTTCTATGGAGTGAACATTTCCATCACTTGCAATACACATGTACATGTGCATTTACATGTCACTGTAAATTATATTTGTAGTATATTCACCAACTGACACATATTAGCACTTATTGTCATTCACTATTAACGAAGAGCTGAACTCTTCATGTAAATCATGGTAAATCATTCATTGTTGCATCTGTACTAACTATGGTTTAATGATATTATATGTGTGCATACGTGTAAATAATGTGTTTATAACATAATAAGTGAATGCAACGTCGCGTTTGTCATTATTTTAGTCGTACTAAGTAACAAGTAAAGCAAGGAAATTTGGTTTAAGCTAAATTTTAAATACCCTTAACATCTACATTGAAATGGTGGGCGTGGCAGGTATATGATTACACTCTTTTATAGTGTTTGTATTACGTATTAATTTAAAAGTCGAGTTTTTCGCTGAGTACGGTTATTTGTGGATTGTAGATTGTGGATTCAACCACGCCCAATTTTGGTACATCAGAATATGACGGAATTATAAACATGTATTGTGTACGAAATTTAAATTTTATAGATAAATTTTTAAGGCAGATAAATAAATTTTTGTCAATTGTGGGCGTTTTTGTTATTCTACCACGCCCTTTTTGGGCAAAGAATGCTACAATTTTATATATATGTACTAAATTCCAACTACACAAGTGAAATTTTGTGACATGTACATTCACATTTGTTGATTCTGAGATTATCTGTTATCAGGCCATGCCCACTTTTGGCACATTAATGAAAATATATATGTGTATCAAAATTCACCTTCACAGCTCAAATTTTGTGGCAAAGACATAGATTTTCGTCTATTGTGGGCGTGGATTTTGACAATTTTGTCCATTTTAACTAGCGATATGAATGTTTATTATAACTTAGGGATCACTCTATAGAAATTTAGCTCAATATCTCAATATTTACAATCCTTACATGGCCAACAACAGCGGACATAGATCGGACATGTCTAGATCCACTCAATTTTGATTCCGTTCAAAAATATATGTACTTTGTAGGCATTCTCCTGGATGTTAAAAATTACATGACAAACTTAATATAGGTGTACAAATGGAAAGACTGCTGCAATCATTGTAGCGCCTTTAATAACGTTTCATTTAACTTTATCATATTGCGAGGCATTTGGTGCGGTTTTATGTCCCATGAATCATAGATGCGCACAACGACCAAGTGTTGCTGCAATATCGTAGATGATGCACACCATACGTATACAATATGTCTGTCTTCGTGTCCTCCGTAAAGTTTTTGTACACAAAGCGAATCCAATATTTCACGAATATTGTCGTAAGTTAGAACATTGCTCCTGGGATAAAGCATAATAAATACCCACCATAAGTTACAGAAGCAAAGGACGTTTATGTATGTGTATCATGCAACAACTATAATAATGATAGAAGCACAATGCATGAGGCAACCCGGTACTTGCAATATGAAACTATAAATTTGTTAAATCTCACGCGACATAATGAATAGTTTAAAAAGCCGGTCAAATTATGGTACGTTGTGATGTTGCTGTTGCATACTGTTGTTGGTTGTTTGGGTTTGCGGCAAGGTGATAGTGTTGATGGTGATTTCCAACGCAAGCTATAATTTCATCTAAACACGCACACACCCATATATATATATATAAATATATACAAACGAACATGTCTAAGCTTTGATAACAGATCCATCTACAAACGATGCAGCGACGTATACAAAGAATGATTACATTATTATTGTCACACGCACAGAACAAAAATCTAATACATCCTGATAAAGGGAAATAACAGCATGTGGAAAATACTTGTTTATTATATAAATGTTGTGTAAATTTAATTTTTCGTAAAAATTTGTTCTTTTTACAAAAATGAAGCGAATTAAAAATTTCTCTTTACAAAATCAGATTTAAAAATAAACTAAAAAGAACATCCTTTTTTTTACAATATTAAACTTACTTAACAAAGTAATTAATTTGCATCAAACAACAATTAAGGTTAAATTGAATTAAAACCCTTGTCCATCCATCCGTCTTCAATTTAGCAATTGTTAGGATAGTTTTTTTACTTAATGAAAGAATATTTTAAAATCAAATCTTTGTCACAATTACATAAGACACATACATCTACATGTAAATATTTTTGCTTTAATTCTTTACAGATTACATGTAAATGAATTCTAAAAAATATTATTAAAAAAGGAATCTTTGATATAAGCATCATCATATCACTTCACTACATCTTTTTTTTTAAGTTAATGATATTATTTGAATAAAATAATAAATTTTGATTATAATAAATAAATTATTAACTTTCCATTACTTTTTGTTTATTTTTAACTAATTTGTAAAAAAGAACGGACGTACAGATATTTATTCTTTTTCGTTCATGTTTAGTATTTCATGAACTTATGAAATGAAACAGTATGAGAAAAGTACAGTAAATGTATTTTTATCAATAATAGTTTCAGCTACAATATATTTACGAGTTGGCCTTTTTTATATATAAGAAAATACTATTCTTTGACACACGTCCGTACGTCCAGTTTGCTTTATCTTTATAAATCAGTTAAAAATAAATAAGAGATGATGGAAAGTCGGTTACTTTTTTGTTATGTTTTATTATATTTTTTTTAAATTTATGTAATTGTAATTTTTAATTAATAATATTGTATTAATTTTTTATTATGCTAAAAAAAAAATGCATTTTATTAATTTGAATGAGACATATATCAAGGTTGGTAAGTAAAATTTTCCTTATAAAAAATATTCAAAATATTAATAACTTTAGTGTTTGTACATATTTTATTGTACTATACATGTATGCGAAGAATTTGCCATATTTTGTCAAAAAATGGATATTTGTGCATATGTTCGTTATGCTGTTAAATTCTGTTCTGTTTGTAAAGGGGAACAAATTTTCCAAGCACTTAATTAATGTCAGAGATGATTTGAAAAAATTACACGCACACATACATAAACACGTAATGGTAGTTACAGGTAAATGTGCATGTACAGCCTACATGCACGCTATTAGTCTGTGCAATCGTACTTTTTTGTTTATGTATGTGTATATATGTGTGCGTTTGCTATATTGTAGGTTGTAGGCTGTATGTAGTATATAGTGACTCACATAATACCTACATAGAGGACATGCATGTAACAGTAGTTGTGGATGATGCCTCTCCAAAGAGGCTAAAGTGGTAATACCATAAAAATGAAATCTGTACATATTTGCTACCATTTAGGCCATTTGGATGGTAAGAACGGCAAGGTGCATACAAAAGTGTGTTCCTGAACCTTAGCAAAAAATAATACATGTAAGTATAACGCATACACCCATACCACGATACGGTATTTTGCCAATTTGTGGATGTACACGAAATATGAAATTTCTCTTTTCACAGCACGTTGATGTGAACAATAAAAAAGAAAGCTTAATTTTCTACTCTTTTAACAAAACTCTTCTTTTCATTTATTATCGCTGGTATTGGATTTTTCATTGAAACTTTTAATTGACTTTAAACGAAAAGTCATTTACATGTAAAACTAAAGTGAATTTAATGTCAATTAAACTTAAATGAAGTTGAAAATTTGGCTTAAGTCAAACCTTAAATATTCTCAACATGTATTTCTATAAAATCTAACTGTGTAGGATCTCCGCTGCCTCTTTCTGGGTATTGCAAATGAAATGATAAACTTAGTATACCTCCCATGTTATGCGTAGGGTGTAAACAGTTGTAGTCTAGATCCCTACCACAAGACCAGTAAATTATAAAAGTTTATTGCTTTTAATATTTGACAGGTTTGATAAATTTTTAAATGTTAAAATATTTTCTCACCTACACGACTATTACATAAATGAGTTTAATACAAAAAATACCGCCACTTATCTAGACATTTGTTCCTTCTGTGGCTACTAAGGACACTAGTGGTACTGGTACTATTGTAGACGAGGTGGTTCGATTGTTTCTAAAGATAATTGTCATTCCATCTCTATTCAATGATTCAAATTTTGATGTTAATTTTCTTTAGGAACGGATGACAAACGTGCTATTAACACTTGTGCTACTATTACCAGAGGAATTATTAATTTTATTCATATTAACCGTACTGCTGCTACTGCCGGAAGAGAAGGAAGTAGAAGGAAACTGCACGCGATTGTAATCAAGGTACACGTTTATTATGTTGCATAGAATTCATGTCTCTCACAACCTCACTATCAGGTTGAAATTTATTCTGTTATTACTGTTGTTGTTGTTTTTGATGGTGACGAATGTTGTTGTTCTGGATTCTGGAATTTAAAAAAGCTTAAATAAATTATCTATATAAATAAATAAAACCTGTTGGTGAATGAATCTTAAATTATTTCCTGAATCATAAAAAAGTCTAAAATTCTAAGCAAACAAACAAATAAAATCTTAATCGATTTTGTTCCGTTGGGTCAACATTTTATGCTTTAATATATATATACATAGTAAAACCATTTATCTACCTTTAACAATTTCTATATAAATAATGTGGGCGTGGCATGTGTACAATGAAACCTTCTCTTAACAAACACATTAAAGTCTTTGTTAATATTCCTTAAATCAGAATTTTTTTAAATTGTGTGACCATCAGATGTTTGATCACGCCTATTTAGCACGTCCGTTAATGTATTAAGTTCGATAAATATATAATCTCAATTCTGCACCTTTATTTTTTCCATTGTGAAAGACTTTTGTTAATTGTGGACGTAGCACTTGCCCTTCTTTCATCATTTTAAAACATAATCTTATTGCCCTTGAAACTAATAATCAGTATTTATATATAATTTCAGGTTAAGAGATTGGTTTTTGCGGCTGTGGAAGTGCCCCGATACCCGAGCAGACAACAAAGTGAGATTTTGAGGCTGAAGTATACACATAAACGCACTTTGTAAAGTCTTTGACTTCACCTTCTACGAGAACTCTTTACTATGAGAAAGTATACAATTGGTACAAAACAGAATCAGTTTAGGATGTTTGTCAGTTAGTTATGCTTTTGACTGTAATGCATATACAAAGACTATAACATTCCTAAAGAATGACAGGATGGCAACAAAGCAACATTTAAAAACATAGAAAATTGTCAAACAAATGTTAAACTATATATGCGTATGAGCAGTTGATTGGAAGTAAGGTCATTACTACAATATTCGAAAAAGAACAACCACTCATATGTAACATAAAGCTTTACTCACTTTCCATGTTCACCTGTTTGTCCATGTAAGTTTATGTGCAGGCTACATGCCTTATTTCTTAAAACTATTGAATATAAATCGCATTAAACCATTTTTAGAACACCTCGCCTTGTACGGTTTCTATATAAAGGAAGCTTTTATATATTGTAGCAAAAAATCGAAATTTCTAATATTTTTTTGATGAAATGCTAAAGAATAATTAATTGACTTAATAGTTGGCCTCGATCAGACCATTTTTATAAACCCTTTCCATATAATAATATTTTACCAAGTAACTTAAATTGTGGGACTATGTTATGTACGGTATTAAGTGGTCGGTTATAACCAACTATAACTTTTTTCACTAGTTATATTTAATTTGCATTCCATCCTGTATGATTTTGTTACAGTTAATGGCTTAACAAGGCCTGTGTATGGATCCAAACACAGGCGCACAGTTTCACAATTTTCTAAATGAAATTATGCAAACGCACACACCAGCATCCAGCATCTATTATCTGGGTCATATATGATACACAGGGTGAGCGGGCAATTTTCCACTTTGTAAGCAAACACAAGCACACGCATGAACGCTTAAATAATTATTTTGGAACAATTATTATAAAAATATGTGTACCACCCACCCATACACACATTGTTGCATAATATAACAATGTGTATTCTTAAATGTGAGCGTGCGTGTGTGTGTTTGTGTTTATTAATAAAACCAATTTTAATACTTGAGTTCAACGAAATAATTTTCAAGATTTACGCTTCATAATTATATTTCTTTCTTTTTTTTTTCTAAGTGTAAAGAACGAAAATAGTTCCTAATTCTTTTTTAATTTTGGCGTACCAATCCAGGTATGGTGTGTAGATTAGCATATGTATCAATTTTATACAAATCAGGTATCTTATAGAGCGATATAATGACATTAGGTTTCAGTATAGTATCCAAAGCTATTCACCAAATGTCTCATTTACTTTATACTTCGTTCTAACCATCAAATTCGATTTTATCATTTATTATAAAGTACAAAAACAAAAAACAAAATAAAATATAACAACAACAACAACAACATAAACAACAAATACAACAAAAACAAATTCAATAATAATAACAATAATTACGACAACTACAACAACAACAACAATAACAAGAACAACAACGGAACATGAATAATACAAATAGGATCAGCCCTTCGGAAGGTACATGAAAAGAGGAGAATAATTTAAAATTTTTAAATCGTCGATAATAACATACACGCAATAGTTTAATAACATTTGCACCAATTACATATTTCAGCTAATTATAACAGATAGAATACATTTCCGTTCGTTTCACATTATAATACATACATAAGAGTGTTTGTAAGTATGTGTAATATGTATATTAATCTATGTACTTAAAATGTATGTGCATACACGTACATGAATATGAACTGAGAAAAATTGTGTCATATAATTACAATGTGATTGTTTTAACCTCATACTCATCACCAATGGTACAAAAATAGTCTTTCATTCGAGTCATAACTACACTCACTCTTTACTCATTCTTTATGAGTATTGGGTATGAATGCCCAAGTCAATGTAAAAATATGTTAACTTACATGTACATTATGTTATTGAAATACATTCAAAGGTATTTGTATGTATATACCTATATGTTCATCATTTCTGTTGTTTTCTCTATTATTGGTTAGTGCGCCTGCAATCATTATTGTTTGATTTAACATAGGCCAACTGCTGCACTAATACTAGTGTTTATTGAGTAATGATAATATGAGCAGCAACAAAAACAACAACAACAACAACAATATTTACAAGTGCAACAAAAGCATTGTTTATAATGTATGGTTATGGTATATGGCAGTATGCGTGTCAGCTACTCTTCATGCATTATAATTTCCGCTGACCCATGTATTCTAATCAACTTCCGGCTAACAATATATGAACGTGCGTAAAATTTGCAAAATATGTGCAAATGTTTGTAAAATGTTATAAAGGGCAAAGGAATTAAATTTTTTATTATAAATGAAAGTTTATGGTGAAGTTTGAGGACTCAACGTCATGTTAACTTTAAAGAGATTTTAAATAAATCCACTAAATCTGGCTTAAGCCACATTTTAAATACCCTCCATCTCCATATACAAAAAAATGGGTGCGGCATGTAGCTGATTTCGCCCTGTAACAGAGTAAGACTTACTTATAAACTTAAACGTTAGATTCTGCAAAAAAAATACTTTTTTTACATTGTGGGCGTGTCTTTTATCCAACCACGCCCACTTTTGGCACATCACACATTAACTAAATGCAGCCTCACAAGTACATTTTTGTCGCTTTGAGTGATTTTTGTTGATTGTGGGCGTGGTCCTTGGCTGATTCGGGCCAAATTTATATAAAAACCTACGTACAAATTCTAGATACTTCTATATATCTTAAAATATACTCCTATGAGAGGTTTAACACCCATAAACACACTGACGGACATGTCTAGATCCACTGAGATATAAATGCTGTTCAAGAATGTTTACATTTTGTAAGGTCTCTGAAGCCTTTTTTTGGATGTTAAATGAAGAATAAAAAGTCACCATACCACGCAACTTATATGGAAGCTATAAAAATTTCTTTTGCATGCTCACCAATTACCCCATAAAATCAATGCAACATGCATCACGAATATTTTCGTCACATATGTATTTATATATATCCTCAATATACATATTTTTACGCCTTTATAAAATAGTGGTAGAGGTATACTCAGTTTGTCGCCTCAATTGCAGCTGAAAAAAAGAGATTGTAGCAATTTTTCCCAGGATGATGATAAATAAAAGTCAACTAACTAATTCAAAACAAAATATAAAAAATGTACATATAATATAGGGATTGAGATATTAAACTGAAATTTAGTACAGACATTCCAGGCATTTAGTTTCCTGCTTGAATTTCGGATCTTAGGCTACACTGCAGTTGACTAAAAAATGTTTAAAGACTGCAGAAATCTAGCTCCAAAGTTTAAATTGGGTAAAAATATTTATAATCACTCATTCATGAATGTCCACAAATATTTAAAAATTCAATACATCTAGCTTTTGAGGTAAAATATTTTACATACCTTAACAATCCTTTTAAGAGCTTTCAAGTTGAATTCCAACTACGCTCATAATTTACATAAATATAAACATGGAGGGTATCTAAAATTTGATTTCAATTTCTTTTTATACTTGTTGTTTTTATATTTTGTACAACATTATGAACAACACATTAAAATTTCATTGGTGGTGTTTGAATGCATTTTTAATATGACACTGTGGGGCAGGATCGATATCCGTCATGTATGTTGGTTATTAATTTGTGAAAAATTTGTCTTTGCATAAATGCACCATGACGTTTCCAATTCTCATTAATATCAAAATATTCCATATATGCACAATTTATACGTAATTGAGGTTGCGTGCAAATATCAATTCGAAGTTTAGTTTCGTTTATTTTGTGTTAAATATTCACATATTTTCACTGAAACATTTTGAAAATGGCAATTTTTCTTTATGTAGAGATTGGTTTGAACAGTGGTCGGTGTGGGTGGGGAGGGGTTTGAAAAATATTTTCAATTAATTCATTGTCAAAATATTTTGTCTTCAGGGTACGAATTTTTTCAATGTTTTTTCATCATTATTGGCTGATTACAAGTTATTTACACCATCCAGCCTCCCGCAGGTATTTTCCAGTACATTCATACTACGAAATATAACCTATTTAAATATTTTTCTTGTTGCCTCAATTTTGCGGACGTCCTTACCTAAACCGCCAGACTACGAAATATAATCTTTGTTGTTAAATTGCATACTGAGACCTTATAAGCACCGGTTAGCCGTAATAATTCTCCACTTTATCTTCAGGCTGCCATTATTAAAGATATTTACGGTTGTACTTAGGGAGACAAATTCTCTAGACTTCGTCGAAGTTACATCTTCCGCAACAAACAAGATTTTCAAGGCGCAGTGAATCTCTGCATCCTTATACTATATTATGATACTTTATTGAAGAAGCCTTAATATCGTTTTCCTTAAGGCTTAATTCAAATATTCAAGTGTAAAGGTTTGCATAATCTTTATGGAGACTTTTCAATCAATAGATTTAACCTTTACACATTTCCTTACTATGTTAAATATATTCTTCAATAATAATTTTAATTCCATTCTCTTACTTAATATAAATAATACAATATATTTTCGTTATTGTTGAATATTTCATTGGATGATTTCATTTATTTGACGTCCTGTATCAAAGACTCTGTTGACATTGCACCCCGTGTTCATATACTTATGTGTATATGAAGCAAACATAAATAAATATTGATTTGAATGCACAACTGTTTGAAATGAGGTTCTACATACTATATATTGCTGAAGTAGTGCTCATCGTATTCAATACGTTATACAGCATACATGCACAAGTACCATGAAAATCGATTATATCAAAGAATTTTAAACCCAACTTACTTTTAGTGCAACTTGTGCAAAACATGTAAAAAAGGCTTCATTTAGGTGAGGCCAAATCTTCAATATCCACTATAAGTGCACCAAAGACTCCCGAGGTGTATATGTCAATATATCTTCTGTACTTTGTTAGTAATACGGAGGATTTACTTAAAAAATTGTTTCTTCTACAGTTTTTGTTGCATGTGAGCGTATTACGTGATCGATTTTGTCCAACTTAAATACCTATTTGCCTCTGAAAACTAACAATACTTCTAAAAAGTTTTGAAACGACATCTCGACTTTTGCGATCAGCAAAGTGAATATCACAGAACACACTAAGACGGACAGATAGATAGGGTTAGATGGTCTCTGCATTTGATATTTTTAGGGCCCCCAACACCTCCTTTTGTGACAATATTTGGTATAATTAATAGTTATTTCAAATTTGAAAGGCTTAGCAACGAAAAAGGGATTCTTTTGTGTCATAGACGATTATAAGCGATTTACAGTGTTTGCATAATAATAAATTATTTTACGTTAGAATACTAAAACAAATGACCCAGAAAAGTCAATCCATCAACAACAAATACAACAAAATACATTCATATTATTAATGAAATTGTCAACAAACAATGAAATGGAAAATGTATTATGTTCAGTTACTTGATGATGTTTACCTTATGAAGCTCTAACGTTTGTTCGAATTAGTAGAAGGCTTCAAAGACTAAGCACTATGTGCATATTGTTTATATGCATGGAATACTGAGTAGATCTAGTTACATGTGTCTACATGCCCGTACGTCCGTGGGTAATCAGGATTCTCTTTTCTACTTGTTATTTCTATTTCTCTGCATTATTGCTCTAGTATTACAGTCAGTATAGTTGTGTTCCCTTTTTCTTTCATTTACTTTCCACTATTGCGTTTTTGTAATGCCCTTTGAAGCGTGCCTAACTGCCAATAGAGTGAATTTTCTTTTTCATTACGTATTTTAAAATATATTTTGCATACATTTATGTCTATGTATATACTGGCACTGTATGTACACCGATTTGTATAGTCAAAGTACAATTGCTTCTATACTCTACACAGAAAACGAAGGGTATATTAAGTGGGTTTAAACAATTTACCACACCCAAAATAAGAAGTCAGAGACCAGAATATAATTGTGTCTGTATGTCCACATGCCATTTGTCGGAAGTTAAACTTCTAATATTGAACTGAAATTTGGTAAAATACCCAGAATAAGAAGTCAGAGATTGAAAGTCAAAGATCTCCACTAATTTTTTTAATATATCTGTACTGTCTGTCTGTTGTTGCCATTCTTATGGTAGTATGGTAGTGAAATATTTAACTGAAATTTTAGTACAAACATTTCTAGCATCCTTTATAAAATAATCAGAGGCGATTGAATTCCGTAGGCGTGGAATCGGTAAATACCCTTTGGAGTCTCAAAACTAAAGCAAAAATTTGATATTTGATACAATTATGTTTAGGTAGATGATTAAACTATGAATTGAAAAAGGGCGTGGCAAAATAATAAACATGCCCACAACGCGCAAAACTATTTTTTAATACAAAATTCTATCGTTAAGATGAAATTTTATAGAAAGAAGCAATAGTAGTTAGAATAAAAGTTTTCGTATACATGTAGAGGGTATAGAAGGTCCCTTTAATATATTGTAGATTTCTTATTTGTTATTTTATAATACTATTACATATAATATGTGGAACAGAATTTATTACAGATATTTAATAATAAACGAGAGAAGGAGAACAAGAAAGATGTAAATTTTAATATATTTGTTGAGCACATATACGTATGTATGAAATACACAAACACACACACACACAAATACAAAAATTTGATTTAGACCAAACCTTAAATATCCTCTACATCTTTATAGAAGTGCGCGTGGAAGGTATATGATGACGCCCTCTAATACTGTTTGTATTACGTATTAGTTTAAAAGTCGTATGATATCCGACCCCGCCCATTTTTGGCACATCGATGTATAGAGTATAATAGATTATAAGTATGTGTACCAAATATTAGCAATATAGGTACTTTTTTTTGGGCAGAAAAATAGATTTTTGTCCATTGTGGGCGGGGCTTTCGATCGATTTTATCCAACTTAAATAACGAAATTAGAAATTAAAAAATCTGTATAAAATTTAAGTTCAATATCTTAGAATTTAGGGTCTCTGATACCTTTTGCTGGGTGTTGCAAAGGGAATGAGAAACTTAGTTCTTAGAATCCCATTTAGAAGGTACAAAAATTCTTCTTTGTCCTTATACAAAACTTCTGGTCGTCATTCACAAAGCCTTCATATGAAAATTATTTGAATGAGTTCCCCCTTATCATCTTGAATAGATTTTCTATTATATCCATTGCAAGCTTTCATTGATATGTTGCAATATTTTAATTTTTATAATTATAATAATTATAATTCTCTAAGTAACCAATGGTAGAATAATTAACACAAGATAAAAAAAAATTATAATATAATCATTTTATTAAGAAAATTATCCACTTGGAGTAACAAATTAATTTTCATATTGTAAGTTTCCATTATTCACCCTCTTAAGTATGTCTGTGCGGTGCATTACAGAACTTTGATTCGTTCCTTTTCCATCTTACCCATTCATGCAATTTAGCTGTTATGAATATTTAAGTTAACACATGATTGCTCAATATGTATTTTCAATCAAAACCATTTCAATAAGGAAGGATTTCATTTTGTGATGCTTTCAAACGAGTTTTCTTCAATGAAATTCTTTTATTATCGAATATAATGCGAATGTGTGTGTAAGTAAGTAAGTATACACTGGCTCAGAAATTTAATATTGTAATATGATCTTGGGCACACACGCACACACGCACACACACACCAACGTAATATATATAATTTACTTACACAGTCATTCAAGTACCTACTTGCCAGCAGAAATTGAAGCCAAGCAAAGTCAAAGTGCTTCGAATGTGAAGCTGTTGTAAAATTAAGGAAATTGTGCCTGTCTAAATCTCTTTACTGTTGCCGTCATCTTTATCTTTGTACTTTGTACTGACACATATATGTAAATGTTTGCTATGGTTATGACCTTCTGCTTGTTTATGATTCTGCTTTATATTCCATTAAGGAAACTTGGCATCTTTGGTGTATTCTTCTCGCTTATAAAGGTTTTGATTATTTATGATAAAATATTGTGATTATATATAAGTCCAATCAAATTTAATATAATTTTATTTTATTTTAAAGCGACGTGTTCGTGAAATATCGTTATATGGTGAAGAGGTCTAAAAATGGTTTGATCGGGTCAAAATTTAGTCAAATCCGTTATTACGCCAATTAAGTACTCTTCACAAAATTTTGTCAAAAAATATTAAGAATTGCGAATTTTTGCCATATAAAGACTTATATCATATTAGGACGTTATATGGAAAGGGGTTTCAAAATGGCTCAATTGCCATTTAACTATTCTTTATGAAATTTCGTGAAAAATAGTAAGAGTTGCGAATTTTTGTCGTATAAGTACTTCCTTATTAAAAAGAATCTTACATGCGGAGAGGTTTTAAAAATTGTTCAATGTGAACCATTTTTAAAAGAGTAAATCTTTGGGTCAAAATATGTTTTTATATAAAATTTCATCATGTCGTTTGCATACAAATTTACATGAAGAAATAGACTAAATCGATCGGCTTATTTGAAGGTCGATGTAGTAATTGTCCATTTAATAGTTATAAGCTTTTATTTGCCACAAGTGAGCTTTCTTTATCGCCAATCTTCGCCAATCAACATTTAACTGCACATACCACATAAATATTATTTAAAATTTGCAAAGTTTCGAGTAAGGGTGTATATTTGAGAGGTAACTGCTTACTGTAGAATGAATTCAATATTCAGTAATTGTGACTTTCTATTTTTGCATACTTTACGAACCGAGTTTTATTCCTTTTCGTGAAGATGCATATTTTCTTATTCTATCCTTTCAATTTGTTCCGTTTGAAAGCTGCGCAATATAAAAGATTTCATACTTATTAAATGTAAAATATGGATTTAGCCAAAGGAATTTTATAGCTTCAACATTATAATCGATGGGATTCTATATTTGTTATGACGTTTGCAAATATTAGAAGGAGACTTATAGGGAATGCTAGAGTCAGATAGCTTACGTTAATGTACGTCGCATCTGTCACAATAACAATTTTTTGCTATTAGAAAGTAGCGACCAGCATTTCTATAAAGATTCTACAGCTTTTGAAACACGCAGAGGGTGGCGTCCCGTGGTGATATGAGCTATTTTCCGTTAAAATAATAATCGTGTAAAGAAGGTACACCTACATATATATCACGCCTTAATTTGTATATGAAAATGAAGGGCATTTAAGATTTGGCCTGAGCTAAAAATATCTTTTCAACTTTTCTAAGTAATGATTCACGTACAGAGAATACTTTTTCCGACTCTTTTCTAAACTCTGCTATACTTACTTATATTCACACTTGTAATAGAAAAGAATTACAAGGAAAGTACTTGTATATTATCTATATTTTTTTTTTGGGAAAATTCGTTAAGAAGGTACTTTTTTTTAGATATTTTTATAGATTTTTTTTTAGATATAATTTAAGATTTTCTTTTCTTTGTACAGTAAGGAGTACTTTTAGATAGACTCTTTTGAAGTATTGAAGCATAAGTCAAGAAGAGTGAGAGAAGGAAGAAAAAAAGAAAAATGATTTACACTGTGCGTGCTTTAGGACTACATCCAAAGGCTTTCGTTTCCTTTCAATTTTCTTTTACAACATTTATTTTTTTGAATACGTAGTTATTGTATGTTATTAGGAAACGCATGGGAAAAATTTAAATTATTTGCATTTTCTTTCAATTTTCATATAAACCAATAAAAATTTCTTTGAGACTATAGTTGAACTTCTTTTTTCTTCTTCTTTTATATAAATGATGGAAATATCGTGTTTTTTTTAATAAGAAAAATTGTTTTGTATGGAAGTGGATCTTAGGTTTATTGATCAATCCTTGAATTGAATTTGCGTTCAAGCTTAATTATTACAACTCAACTATTAAGACTTAAGTAATGCTTTCTTGTATTGAAAATATTTTAATAATTTAAATACTCTCCACATAAAATGATGGGTATACTATGTTAATTAAACTATCTGTAAGATCCCGTAAGAGCTAAGCCGATCCAGGCACAGGCATTATCACGGTCATAAAATGTGAGATATTGAACTAACATTTTGTACAGAAAGTTCTAGTTTCTGCAATCAAATCACAATTCTCAATTGAAATAAGGGAAAAATCGGTTAAAAGCCACTCCCACAATGGAAAACAAATTTACTTATTTGTCATAAAATGGTTTAAGAAGTTGGTATGTAAATATATTTTTAATTATCCCATCCATCGATGGGCGTATTCGGATAGAACACATGCCCACAATCGATAAAAATCTATATAATTGCCCCTATGAAGTTAAAATTTAATACACTTTTCTATAACTATTCTATATACCGGTGTTTCAAAAATGGGCGTAGTCGGATATACGCC
Source organism: Ornithomya chloropus (assembly GCA_963971445.1). Taxonomy (NCBI): domain Eukaryota; kingdom Metazoa; phylum Arthropoda; class Insecta; order Diptera; family Hippoboscidae; genus Ornithomya; species Ornithomya chloropus. The sequence continues at coordinate 12,150,404 of OZ020529.1, read as the reverse complement.
CACAATTTACAAAAAAAAACCTATTTAGCGTAAAACTTTACTTGCAAGCTGATACGTAGGACATACACTATTATAGGGCCTAATAATGTATGTGCCACGCCCACTATTTATATATTGACATGGAAAGCATTTAAGATTTGGTTTAAGCCAAATTTAGTTTTTTTTTTACTTTTCATTAAAGTAAAATTTTTTTTTCTCAAAATTATTGAAATTTTTAATCAAATCGAAAGGTTTTCCTGTACATAAAAAACATAATATAACTAACATTACTCTTAATGGTCTGGGGAAATCATTTGGGATAAAACTAATTTCGAATACGCTCTCAAAGGGAATTCATTATCATCAACATTATTATGATGATGGTAGAGATGGAGAGAAAGAGGATCTTACCTGAAGCGTAGCGTGTTGAATATAATCAAATTCATAATAAGGTAATGTAATCACTCGTGACATTATTGATACCATTGCCAGCACCACTGAATCTGCCACCATTTAGCACTACATTGAGAGAATCATAAGGTAATGCCGTAGCAATATTGCTGTTGGATGAATGTAGTTTTGTACAACACCTATAACTGATAGAGGTTGTACGGTGTTGCCTGAATTTGACATTTCCTATCACATTATTTCCATTCTAATATCTAGTTGTTTTGTAGGTAATGGAGAATGATGCTTTGTTGTTGTTATTATTGGGTGACATTGTAGTGATATCCACAAGTTTGTTTGGTACCGTAGTTTTGCCGCGTTTAGGTGGTTGGAGTTTTGTTATTGCTGTCTATAATGAAATTGTTGTTGTTGTTGTTGGTTTGATGTACAATAAGTTAATGGTGCTAGATCCCAAAATATCAGCCTAACTTTCAAAATTCATAACATTAGCTGCAATTATTGCATACTTCGAGGTACAAATGTTTGGACTAGGCATAGGTATCACTGCCACGCTGTGTCAGTATTATTAGTAATCATTTGATGTTGTTCCTGTTATTTTTACTACTGCTGTTGTTAATGTTGTTATATCAAAAGAATGCTCTTACACAGAAGAAGGAGTGGTGGCTTAACATTACCAGAACAAAGCCTTGGTTTACTTTGATTTTTTATAACAACCATAACTTGGATACTTTGGAGATATTTTAAAGTTCCATAGTTAAATGTAATATGTGCTTTGTAACCGAAATAAATTTTAGTGCATTATCTTAATTATTCTGTATTTTATTTATATACAAAATTGTTATGTTCTTATTGAAAAATTCTCTATATATCATTTTCTTTTCTTAGTATCGTATTCATGTATATTGTTGCTTTTCCTTAATGCCATTAAAGATTTCTGTGTACATGTTATACATTTATGTTGTAATGATATAAACATATTGGACTGCACTACAATCTAAATAAATTTAACATTATCTTCGTCTTCTCTGTTGCTGTTGTTTTCGTTGTTGTTTATATTGTTTGTTGAAGATATTATAAAATGATAAGGAGGAAGAGTGAAGAGTAAACAAAACCATGATAGTAGTTCGTTGTGAAGAAACAGCTGCATACAAGTCACAAGTGTTGGTAATGGTTTGATTAAGTTTCTTCTTCTTCTTCTTTTTCTTTCAAAAGAATTTTATTTGTATAAAAAATGTAATTAGAAACTGACACCAGCATAAAAAAAAATTGTAAACAAAACATAAAAGTGAAACATTTGCGATGTAACAGGGAGGGGGGGAGTTCGCGCAGATGATTCAATATGAGAGTTTACTATAGGTTGTAAATATACCACAGCGTTATAACAACAAGTACAATATTTGAATAATGCAAATTACAATTCATTAATAGAGTGATTTGCATTTCTTTTCTTCATTAAATGTTCTTAGGGCGTGTCAGTCACAAACATAAACATAGAAACAGACTAATGCGCTGTATTATACCCTCCACCAAGTATGAGGGGACACTTAGTTTGTCCAGCTATTTATGACACCCACAAGAGAGCGTCAAACACCGTACGAAGTATTTAAATTCTTGACTAGCGTCAAATCTGAGTCGATTTAGTGATGTACGACCATATGTCCGTCTAATGTTCGTATTCATGAATATCGTACATAATACATCCCATAAAACACAAAGGTCGAAGATCTTACTTGTTACACTGACTTGTGCTATTATTAGTGGCTTGTGTTAATTGGTTTTATGTATTTTTTAATATTTTTCTACTCAATAATACAATAAAAAAAATTTACTTGACAAAACATAGAAAAACCGAGACTCGGATCGAAGCAGCAATATACCCATTCATTCCTCAATTCGATTACTTAGTACTGGACCCATATGATTGTATGCATAAAACATATTCGTGCTAATTGACCAATCACAGATCCCGTAGAAAAAGCAAGTGTGCTTCATATTGAGTGAATTTTACACATTTAAAGACTTTTAAGTTCTACATTTTTAAAGAGAGGTAACAAATGCTTGCAATTCGCAAATAAATATTTGTAAAAACTATACAATTATATTTAAATTGATTTATGTAATTACATTTATTCATTATTTACACGCCTCATTCTAACCTCGGACATGATTTAGCTCGAGTAGGGCATAAAGCGACCGGCTTCATAATCTTTTGTGGCTTTATTATTATTATGTGTTGGAGGTACAGTCGGCTTATTTGCACACGTTCCTACAATTAGACGTCTACGGCTTTTATATAATATATAAACGTTAGAGAGGAATGATTTATCAGTCTATGGAATTATATTACTGTGGTGGTATATGAGTTACATGCGATATAACCATAGATCTATAGATATTAGGAGGAATTTAATACGTTTTTTGGCAATATTGAGTTGAAGAACTGATCAAATTTGGATGTATTTAACCCAAGACAAATTTACTTTTACAACTTGTTAAATTATCTATGAGAAGAGGTTCTAAAAGTTGTACGCGCAATTGCTCTCCAGACTGACAATTTATAATGGAACGAAGATGCTATATATAGAGGAAAAAGCAGACCTTTGCGGGATGCACAAAGAAATGTTTCATATGAAAATGTTCAAGACAAAGAAGTTCCCGAGAAACATGTTTTATGTTAAACCTTACCTTCCAGAAAGGAAAAACCCCTTATGGGACAGCAACAAAATACTACAAATCAATCAAAGAAAAGAAAATTCAGGCAAACACGTTTTATATTTACGTAAATTTTTTACATAATGAGAAAAAAGTAAGGTCTCAGGAGCTTTTTTTTTTGCAAATTATAGTCCTATCTTTTCCCGACCACGTTCGATAAATTATATAAATGTAAATATGTTTTCCGAATTTCAACTTCGTAGTTTCAAATTATGGAAACTGTATATGGTGTCTTTTTTTTATGCGAGGGGGAAAGCATTGAAAGCCGTAGGTCAGTGAGGGACCTTCACCCACTAAAACCTCCTCGAACGTCCGACGGTGCGTCTCCCGAGACTATCGTTAAGTATTAGGGCGGGAGAGCCGTCTGAGCCTAAGCTCGAATCGTCAGTGATATTGTCTCTGTTCTATGTCTTTGATGGGTACGCTCCTCCATTCTAAGTCGGGTCAATACAGTAGCCAAGGCATTCTTAACGCATTGCGCTACTTCAGCGCAATTGCTCATGCACCTAATCTGTATCTGCTTGGACTAATTTCTTCATCAGTTAGTTCCTCTATCAATTGTTGTTCGACTATAAATATGTGGCATTTCATAAGTATATGTGCAACCGTTGTTTCTTCATTGTTGCACATTGGGCACCAGGGTATATATATATATTATTGCTGGTTCGATCCGAGTCTCGGTTTTTTATGTTTTGTCACGTTAATTTTTTATTGTATTGGGTAGAAAAGTATTAAAAAATTTATGAATTCCTTTAAAAAATATATAAAACCATTAAACACAAGCCAGATTTGATAACACAAGTCAGTGTAGCAAGTAAAATCGATCTTTGTGTTTTATGGGATGTATGTATTTATGAATACGATATGGGCCTGAAATTGGATTTTGAGATTCTGCCGGCAAAATTTAAGAGAGCGACACTCCGTCTCTATATTTTTCGGTCTGTGTTAGTACTTTAAAAAGTCCGCCAGGGATGGTGGTTGACAAAAATTGGTGAAGAATAGTTAATTGGCTCAATAATTGACTGTACCAAGTTTGGACCCGATAGGATTATGTTTAAAATATGTTTCCATATAACGATATTTCACGACGTGACTTATGTGGCAATGCCTCGATTTTTAGGATACAACTCAATGGATTAAAGCTTAATATTGTGAAAGTAGGTGATGTAGGGTATTAAAAAGTCAACTATAATAGTTTTACTTGTTTTTTTATTTAAAATTTTATATTATTTTACTTGCATTAGATTACGAACTAATATATCTCTCCTTTAACGGTTGCTGAATGTTTGTTTTTTAACTCTTTCTAACCGTTTTTTGGTGAAATAGTATAAAATAAGCAAATAAATGAAATCTGAACAGTTTGATGGGCATACTGATAGATGTAGAGGTAGGCTGGTGGACAAAAAATGTAAGTTCGTAAGCGTAAGATTCTTTTTTTTCACATATATTTCTGTAACTACCAACAACAAAGAGCAAACACGAAGAGAAAACTAAATTTGGCTTAGACCAAATCCTAAATACCCTCCACCTCCACAATGGTGGGCGTGGCAAATATATATGTATATTGCGCTCTTCTAATAGTGTACATATTACGTATCAGCATGCAAGTCTACTTTTACGTTGAATATGGTTTTTTGTAAATTGTGAGTGTGGCTATTATCCGACCACGCCCACTTTCTACACGTCAGTCAATGGGATAACTATGTATACGCGAATTAAATATAAAGTTCCTAGGTCAATTTTTGTGGCAGATAAATAGATTTTTGTCGTTTGTGGGCGTGTCTCTTGACCGATTTTGCCCATTTTAAATGGCGATCTACGTGCAAAAACTAAAAGTGTCTGTACAAACCTTCAACTCAATATCTCAAAATTTACGCCCATGAGAGTGCCAACAACAGATGGACACACGGACACACGGACACACGGTCATACATATCTAAATCGACTCAATTTTTGACCCTGATCAAAAATATATATACTTTGTAGGGTCTCTGACGTCTTCTTCTGGGTGTTTCAAATGAAAGGACAAACTTAGTATACCCTTATCACTGAGGTGGAGGGTATAACAAGAAGAAAAACGATTACCAAGGTTGCTGTAGAGAATTGTGTGTAACAACGTATATTGTTTGATGTTTATACAGTTGTGTGTGTACACACTAATTTACCTTGAGCTATATACCATATACTTGATTGCAGGCATCCTCTTACTCAGCACATACACACAAACATTAACTCAGATGTTAATGTTGGTTGTTGTGCTGTGCTGTGCTGTGCTGTGTGTATGCCATTTTCGCATTAATTAAATGCACATAACATTGTTGTTTGTTTTTTCGTTTGTTCTGTGTTTTTTCTCTTCATCCTTTTTGTTAATTCAGTGTATGTAATATATAAATATTTTTTTCTTATTTACGTGCCTTACAATTTACTCCGTAAAAAACCTTTAAGTATTTTACAACTTGACAGCATTTCTAGACGTAAATGTGATGAATTTTTATTGACTGTTAGCTTTTTTTTGAGAATTGTACTAAAAAAATTTAAGAATGTTCAACTATAGAATTAATGACATAAACTGAAAAATAAGTGAATAGTTTATAGTCAGGTATACACGATAATTCAATACCCTTCACTACTGATGCTAAGCGAAGCATTCTCACATTTCATGATATATGTGGAAAGGAGCTCGGAAAATGGTCATATCGGGTCCGTATTTGTCACAGACAATTCTTAAGCCAATTAACTTTTATTTACCAAATTTGGGCAAAAAGTATTAAAATTTACAGATTTCCAGATTAATAACAGCTTATATTGGATATAATTCTTCCTTAATTAAAAATATGTCTTTATGGTAAATTTCAAAAAATGCAACCTATAACATCAGCACAAATTTACATGGACGTACAGATGGACAGAAAACAGAATGCCAAAGGTATGCTGAAGGACAAGAGATTGTAATCAAATAACGGGTGATTTCAACATATACTCCGATGGTTCTTCTAACTTATTCCAAGGGAATTACTGTCAAAAATTTGAAAGGGTTCTAGTGGATGCAAGTCCTTCATGAACTAGGCTTTCAATGTTTTCCTCTACGCACAGACAGACTTGGTTAAATAAATTCAGAAATTGATTCTGTATGATAAAAACTTGTAAAATATACATCAATACACATTTACCTATACACACTTGAGTATGTTAAAGGTAACCTCTTAGAAGGCAAACTGTACACCTCACAAAGGAAAGTTTGATCAACCACACTATTCGAAGAAGAATGTTAAACTTTAAAGAATTTTTTAAACTTGTTTAATAATGAAGAAAAATGCAACAAAACAAAACCAACAACAACAAAGTTAAAGTGATGGTTTTATAGCTACTTGCATAAAAACTCGTATCGTGCATAAAAGAAAGGATTATAGGTATTAAGAAGAAGAAGAAGAAGCAGCAAGGTTTTTTTCCTTTTTTTTTCTAAATATTTAATATAGTCAAACGGAAACTTTCTTTTTACTCATTTAAAAAGATTTATGTAAATTGGCTTCAAGTCACTTGAAACACTTCTCAATTGACAACAAGGAAAAAGACAGCGGCCCGCCATGCCACTGCAGCGAAAGGGTATAATTAAATAGAGTGGAAAGTGACAAAACAAATACACATACATAAGCATGCATTGAAAAACTTTTTAATTAATCGTTTGTGTGCGTGATGAGTGTCTGGTGTTATCCTTCTAAGAGAGCTTCCAAGTTATTTGCTCTTCATTGTTTTTTCTTCAGCATAAGAATACAAAACTTTCTTTTATAATTGGTACTTTTTTTTCATGTATATTGTCTTGCACTTCTTACTCTATGTATAACTCTATATATAAATGTCCTTTTTACGCTTATCTAAAGTATGCACTTAATCAAAAGTACAAAAAGACAAGAAGAAGAAGAAAAAATTGCTTAATCCTATTGGCTATTACCATGTCAGAGATAAATTGGTGAATAGTCTGTGAAGTGTGACTTTTCACGTTAGTGGTGAGGGTATACTAAGTTTTCTATTCCATAGGAAGGAACACTAGCAGATCCTACAAGGTTTAATTTCATAGAACTTGACAGCGTTGTTACTTTCATATATGGAAAAATAAGGTTCAATCACACTTCCGGTACGAAATCCACATCACACCGCACGGACACTTTGGATGAAGTGTCTTGAAGCCCTTGTGGATTTGTTGCTGTCCAAGAACGTATATTTTACTTATTAAAAAAACCATTAAGCCAAAAATTAGCTTCATTGCTGAACATGATTTTTCGACGAAATTTAGGATAGTTACCCACTCAGAATTGCAGTGATAACTTTTAATAATTTCCAAACTTCAATCGTTTAAGTTTGTAAAAGTGAATACTGGGCTACAAATAATAATCTTTTTCCGACATTTTGACCTTGTCGGATCATTCAAAAATGTTCAAGGGTAAGTTCGTATTAAAATACAAAATTGTTATGTCGCTATTGAAAAACCCCGTTTCAAAATTTTGTCAAAGCCTAAGGTTTTATGAACATAACACATGCTTAACATAACATAATGTTTAGAAACATTACGTTTGTAATTGTTGTATAGATAGCTATAAAAACCAAGCCCGGGTGTTATTTTACTATCGCTTTATTAACAGTTAATTGGTAGTAATTCTTAAGTGGTGGTGTAAATGGAATTTTTATCACTTCCGCAGTTTTTCTATTCATTTCCGCTTTTTTGTCGTATGCATTACATCACCTTGGCATATGTAATCAGGGGCTTTAAGTTTTATGTGTTTTATATACATAAACACATACACATCACGCATACACTTCTACATGCATATGTTGTACGAGTGCCTAAACAGTCATAAAGTAGTGTCACACTAAAATACGAATACGAATGCGAAAGCTACAAAACTAAGCGATCGTAATAATAAAACGTTTCATGTTCCCAGCTACGTAATGTTTCGTGTTGTAAACGTGTGTAAGTTTCATTTGTTACCAGCACTGTTTCAACTTTCTTTGCTTGCTTCTGTCTTCGTACTGTACTGTAATGTACAAGAAAATTAGTTATATATGGCTTTGTATGTTTGCGTTCTGTGTGTTAAATTACTCGTAAACCCTCACATGTGTGATAGAGGAACATGTTTCAAGCAACTTACACAGTTGTACGCGTTTGTTGCATGAAGCGAAAGAGTTGATATAGTAAACAACTAGAAACACTTGAGACCTAAATAGTTTCTACTTAAGTTGTTTAGTAGCGTAAAAATTGGCTTTTTTCTCTTCTTAATGTTTGGGAAAACAATTTATATCACACTGCGATACGTACGGCATTTAAGTTGAAGTCACAAAGACAAAAATGTGAAGGAATGAAATGCAGAAGGAATGAAATGCGGTAAAAGGAGGAATTATTATTTTGTTTTAAAAGTTTTTTTTTTTTTTTGAAAGCGTGAAAGAAACGGAATGAAATCAAGGAAATGTTTCCGGTTTTAATTTAGAAAACAAGAATTTTTCAATTATGTTCAAAAGTTAACAATTTTCAAGATTTAAAAAAAAACAAAAAAATTTGTATGAAAACAATTACAAAAAAATATTTGCAACAACTATTATATTAACAACAACAACAACAACAATCTTTATAATAATAACTTTCGTAACAACGACGTTGCAGAAAAAACATTTTGTAACAACAATACGTACAACCATAACAACAACAACAATAACAATAACAATTAAAGCAACAATATTTGTTATAAAAATTTTAGTTACAATATTAATAACGACAACAATAAGAACCGTTTGCCGTTCACAAAAGACTCGTGGATTGATGTTAAAATATATTTATTTTTAAGTGAGAGAAATTTCTCCTCTTTTTATATATCGTTTAACAAACGAAAACTATCCTATAATAAACAAGTAAAATTTAAACCAATGAAACAAAGTATAAAGTACAAAGTACTCCACAGACTAGAGGCAAAACACTTATTCTTTACAAGAGTCGAAACCGTTTATAGGGTGTTTTTAAAAAATGTTTCTTAATTAATGGGAAAATCTGGGGGATAAAATCGACACGAAGCATACATTTACAGAAGAAATCGCCTAAATACTCTTCACATGAACATTCAAACGGTGGGCGTGGCAACTATATGATTACATTCTCTAATAGTGCATGTTTTACGTGTCAGTTTGCAAGACGTTGAGTACGGTTTTTTCATTAAATTGGAGGTGCGCCACGCCTATTTTTAGTACAGTGGAGAAAAATAGGTCCAAGGTGCAGAGTTCAACTTGTGAGTTAAATCATTAGTTCATCCCAAGCCAATTGGATATTTTTCTTTGTTTAAAGGAATTGCTTTGTAAACTTGATACTGAGATATAATTACATACTGTTGGACGGACATGAGTATCTGTGATTATTCATTCCATTTAGGATGCCTGAAATTATTGTAATCCGTAAAATATGTGAACACGGTCTTGTTCTCATACATTTGTACTAATTTATGAACCATTGGATTTTATTGTTTTAGAAAATGGCTAAAAAGTATCACATGTGCAATAACCACACGTGGGTACAATATACTATAAAAGTAATCATAGACATGTATGTACACTCCACCCAGTCATACCTAGCTATACTTTAAGGATAGTTGCACTCTATCCACTGCACACTCCTCCACCCGTTTCTTCTTTTTTACATGTATGTTCTTTAAACTTTATAAATTTGGGTCAAGTGTTTATTGCAAACAAATGTAATATTTATGTGAACTCGAAGGTTGTGTGAACATATTAGTGACTACAAAAACAACTGCATCCAAGTTTTATTACAAACATATCTGCATATGAAGCAAACATACACACAAGTGTTCAATATTGTTTTAAGTGTATCGCGTGTTTTCCTTTGACTAAAGGCTGGGTAAGGCCATTATAAAAAATATATGAAACTAAAATGTTTTAATTTTATTATATATATATATACGTGCCTTAAACCTACTGTGCTCATAAAATCTTCATAGAAAAAAAAACACATGGATTCATACGAATCAAGTGAAAACGTTATAGTCGGTCTAGCTTGACAATTTAATACCCTAAATCATTTAGCTTCACATATTATGCCATAGTTAGTTAGGTTTGCATCAGAGGCATTGCCTGCGTAACATATCATTATATGGGAAGGGATTCTAAAAATGATGCTATCGGGTCCAAATTTATTACAGCTAATTATTAAGTCAATTTTGTCAAAAATTATTAATAATTATGATTTTTAGCACATAAATATTTTCTTTGTAAAAAAGTGTTCTATGGGAAGGGGTTCTAAAAATGGTCTAATTCTGTTTTTTTCAATACGATTTTTCCTTAAGTCAATACTTGTCCTTGTATCAAATTTCTCTGAAAAAAACGATCAGTATCTTGCTTTTGAATTTACATGGACATACAGACGGATACGGTTAAATCGATTTAATTGAAGGTGAGTGCGGCATTTGTTGACACAAACTTAATATATCCTTTGCCACAAAGTGGTCACAGGGTATAAATATAAAACTTTTTTATGAGTGCGTAAGTGTATGTGTGTACGAGTGTGCCTTTTAAAAGCAAAAACTCTTGTACAATAAATGCCAGAAATTTCAAACACACATACAAGTGCTTTTTATATATTGCAGATATATTGTATAAATATAGTATGTTTGTCGTTTGTTTCTAAGCTTAGAAATGTGTGTACATATGTATTTATGTATATATGCACATATTCATAATTTGTTTGTTTACTCAGCCGGGTTTTAATTTTTTTTACGTACCAATGCCAGCGTCACATATGTAAACATACGCCAGCCTAACCCAATTTCTTTGCCATAACTCTAACTATACCAACTGAAAATGCTGCATACGCTATAGTTTTGTTTTCTCATTTATTTGTGATTCTATGAGAAGTATAATCGTTTTCTCACAATGTTTTGTAACAACTGCAAGATGATGTGAATGAGAGATGCCGTTTATAGAGTACACCAATGACACATTTGATAAGTTGAATAGTTGAAATTTTAGTAGTGGGCTAAATGGTTGAGGAAATTTGTGTACAAAGTATAGAAAGTAGAAGTTTTACGTGTGCACCTGCCGGTGGCCAACACTAAGCATTTGCGCACTTCGTATGTGAAATTTTTAAGCGTTCCAAACACCTCTGTAGGTACGAAACTTAGAAACTGCATTGTAGGTATACAGATTCCCCCTTCTTCAGCCCTCGCGAAGCTCCCAAATGGGGGCCAACCCAACGTACTGGAAAGACCAACATGTTCCTGAGGCTCCAGTACCCCGTGGTACTAGATGTTGTCACTGGTGGGACTTTATAAGGGGACGTGTTGTAAAAATAATCCAATTTGATGCATTATTAATAACGTTCTTCTATAAATTCCAACAAACTTTTATACAAAATTGCATTAAAATTTGCAAAAATTGCAAACTGCAGCTTGAGCAAAAATTTTTATGGACATAGGGACGGACAAAGAAAAGAATACCGAAAGTGTACTGAACGACAAGAGATTGTGACCTTATTATGGACCATTTGACCGCATGATGGTTCTCCTAACATAATTCGAAGACAATTACTTTAAAAAAATGAAAGTGGTTTTAGTGAGACTAGATTTTTAGTTCTTCCTTTTGCACTAAAAATAAAAAACATAGACGGATAGACAGACATGTTTAAATCGATTTAGATTTTGAATCGATCGGTATAATTGAAGGTGGGTGTTGCTATATACCGTTTAAGAGTTACAAACATCCACACAAACTTAATATACTCTTTGGCACAAGTGGTGCAAGGTGTAACAATTTATGGGACTAAGAAAAGGAGGGTCGGCTACAATCGACTCTAACATTTTCACAGACTTTTGATTAAATTTATAATTCTGATTGAAGGGAAAAATCCATTAATTTATTTATTTAATAACATTTCTCTCTGCTTTATGATTTCTCATTATTTCATACTGACATTGATACAAGCGCGCTTAATAAATTACACAAAAGCGCATTAATTCGTTTAAGTTTGCTTCGGATGGATGGTATGTGAACAACTGCGAATGCGGATAATTACCGTTATATATAATGCAATTAATTGCATCGAAATGCGAAAATCTCTATATATTAACGAATAATATTTTGTAGATTTGTAGATTTGTTTTGTGCCTGTGATTTACGCTTGAATAGTTGTTTTGTTCATTTGTTTAATTCTCGGTTTTTCGGTCATTGAAATATTTTGAACGAATTTGGTTTGGCTTAAAGTTTTTGTTATAAAAGTACAATAAAATAAAAATCATAAAAAACTGCAACTAATTTGTAAAAGTTTTTATATTTTATTAGCGAACGTTTTGCAACTCTCAACATCAGCCCATTTCAGTATTTGTGTTCAAAGAAACGTTTTCCTTTCTTCTTTTGATTAGGTTTTCGAATTAAATATTTGTATGTTTACAAATCTTTTCTATTATTTACAACTTGATTAAAATTCTAGTGGTTTATGCCACACTCATGCTGCCCAAATTAAGTCGTTTACTCAATTGTTTGTGTCTGCTGCTGAAAGCTAGTTTTTAAAACTTTATGACAGTTAGTCTGTAGTTGTGTTGGACAAAAGATGTTAGGAACCAAACAAATAACAAAACACAAAAAATCAAAAACAATAACCCCAAATAGTTTTGACTCACTTCCTTTTTCTTTTTACCCTTCTTTTATCAACTTTAAAACTGAACTGAAAACTAACTTTTGTTACGAAAATATAAAAGTCTGTCTCGTTGGAATCAATTTTTATTAATCATCGGAGTGTGAAAATCAAGTTTTTATAAAAAAAACAAAATACTTTTCATATATTTTGTTACATTGTTAGCAGTATTGAAGGGCGAAATAAGAATATCTTTATAATAGCACGTTATTTGGAATGAGGTCCAATTCGGTTCATTTTCAATAGGGTTTTTCTTTGAGTCATTATATGCATTATATGCCAAAACGAATTGTACAATAATTTAGATAGATTTTTGTTAATTGTAGGCGTCTTTGTTATCCAACCATGCCTATTTTTTGGCAAATTATTGGATGGGAAAATTATAGGTGTGTGTACCAAATTTCAACTTAATAGTTCAATTTTAGTGACCGATTTTTACAGATTGTAGGCGTGTGTGTTATCCAATCACTCCCATTTTTTACGAATCGATTAATGGTGTAATTACAAATAGATTTTTTAAACCTCTTAGATCAATTTTTTGGCAAATCAATAGATTTTTGTCGATTGTGGGCGTGGATCTTGACCGATTTAACCCCTTTTAAGTGGCGATTTGATGTGGAAACAACTTAGAAGTGTCTGTACAAAATGTCTTAAAATTTACGATCATGAGAGTTCCATAAATAGACATATACGCGGACGGACATGTTCAAAAATGACTCAAATTTTGATACTGACCAAGAATATATATACTTGAAAGGGCCTCTAGCGCTTTCTTCTTGTTATTGCCAAAGGAGTTACAACCATAAAATATCCTTAGTATTATGTGGAGGGTATAATGACACAAAAATAGAATTTTTTTTGCAAGTTGAATTTAATTAATTTGTAAATATTTTCTAATAAATTTATCTATATAATTATTGTATAATAAAATCTTTTTTCAGAATTTATACGCACCCATGCACACATAAATCATAATTAAGCGTTATCAGCACATCTGACTAATAAGCTGGATTATCGTTGTTCCATTGAAATTAATTCCATTCCAAATAACCAGTAATTTCATCTCTCCTAACACTGCCTGAAATAATAGAAAAAATATGATGCATTATTACATAATTTTATGGCTAATAAATGAATAAATGAAGAGTACGGATATATAATCCTTGTATAACAATGTCGCTTCATTAGCTTGGGTAAGCATTATTACGTTTTATAATCCTGCGATGACACAGAGTATATATGAATTGGAAGTTTTAATCATATAATTATTAGAAGTATAAATATGATTTTATGTAAACATATATATGCCGGCTATTAAATATCCTTTACAGCCGAGTGGTTTCGCGATAGATAAGTTCTATTGTTCTTTTAATATCAATGATTTTTTAGTACAATAGCTTCGCTTGATGATTTATTTTTCATACATAAGTGAAACAAGTCTGAGACCCTTCAAAGTATACATATTCTTAATCTGCATGAAAAACAGGTCGATCTAGAATATCCGTGTGTCCGAATATGCGTCTACTGTTGTCACTCTGATGGTCGTAAATTTTGAGATATTGACGTAAAATTTCTAGTTTTTGTTTAAATTGGTAAAAATCGATCGATAGCCACGCCCACAATCGATAAAAATCTATTTATCTGCCACAAAAGTTAACCTATAAGGTTGAAATTCAATACACATTTTTATAATCTCCCCATTCATCGATATACCAAAAATGGGCGTGGTCAGATAAAATATGAGCCAATTTTTGAGTATAGATAAGGAGCGTATTTAAAATTTTGTTTTGAAATGATCAAGTCCTTTAATAGAGTATAAATTTTTATTATATGTGGGCGTGGCACTTTATCGATTTTGCACAATTTGAATAACAAACTTCGTACAGAAACTGCATAGAAACGTACGTACAAAATTTTAACACCAATTTTTCAAAATGTAGATTATCACGGTATCACGCACACAGACATATGAACGGACATGACTTAATTGATTCTGTTTATTTGTGGGGTCTTTGATGCCTTCGTCTAAGTGTTTGCAAACTGAATAACACACTTAGTATACTCCACAGATCATGAGAAGGGTATAAAAATAATCTTTATATTAAATACACTTTTCACTCAATGAGTGTTACAATAAAACTCTTTAACAATTGCTTTTTCCGTTGCAATTGTTGTTGTTGTTGTTGCCGTTTGATAGCATTTCATGTTACTTACTTATCAATAAACCTGTAATACACAATGCACAAATAATGACCGCCACACAAAATAAAGTGTAAAGCGTAAGCTTAATACTTACTTATGCGTGTGTTTGTGTATTTTTATTATAGTATTTTTTACGTAAACACATATGTGTGTGGTTTTGCGGTCAATATATACAGTGGCTCACAGCTTATTTGGTACACTACCATTTATAGAAATAAAACCACTGTAGCTTCTAAAATATTAAAGCTATCAACGAAATTTGAATGCCAAGTTGTTGTTGTATATTTAACGAAACATGAAAACAAAAAAGATTTCAAAAAAATATTTCTAACTGTTTAATAATAAGAACTTTGTTGTAACACATCAAAAATACATGTCACAGCTTATTTGGTACAGTTATTTCTATACCCTTAAGCATAGACTAGTTTTAACATTTTTAAATATTTTTTCTCTTCTCTGCCTACTTGGTAATATTTTCAATCACTCCAAGTACTAATTTTGATAATTTAAAATAACTGTCAATCAAAACACGTAATTTAAAAATGGGTCGTCGTAAAACTATTGAACAGCGTGAACTGGTCCTAAATCATTATGAAAATGGGTACTAGGTACGGAAAATTGCTGACTTTGTGAACTTGAGTAAATCTCCAGTTCAAAATATTATCCACTGCTTTATTAATGAAAACCGCGTAAAGGATAGAGGCAGAAATGCACCTAACAAAATCTTCAATGAATCTGATGAGAGATTTATTGTAAGAAAAATATGGGCAAATCTGAGGCTATCTGCACCAAAAGTAGCTTGTGAAATTGAGAATGGATTAGGCAAGTCATGTAGTGCCGAAACAATTCGTCGAGTACTCCGTAAGTCTGGTTTTAATGGTCGAGTAGCTCGTAAGAAGCTATTCATCAGTAAAAAAAATAAACAAAGCCGGCTTTCATTTGCCAAAGAACATGTCGAGAAGAATTCTGAGTTCTGGAACTCAGTTATTTTTGCAGATGAGTCAAAATTTAACATCGGCGGTTCCGACGGCATGTCCTACGTTTGGCGAAAACCAAATACTGAGCTGAATAAAGAAAACGTTAAAACCACTGTTAAGCATGGCGGAGGAAGTGTATTAGTTTGGGCCTGTATGTCAGCAACTGGAGTAGGTAGTTTAGTGTTTGTTGAAGGAATAATGGACAAAAATATGTGCCTCAACATACTAAAAGACAACTTGCTCCAAAATGCAACGAAGCTTGGTATACGCGATAATTTCCGCTTCTATCAAGACAATGACCCAAAACACAAGGCAATAATTGTGCAAAATTACTTGAAATGGAATTGCCCTAATTTAATGTCGTTACCGGCTCAGTCACCAGATTTAAATTTAATTGAGAATTTGCGGTTTTTGTTGGAAAATAATATTAGAAAACACAACATAACCAACAAAAATGAACTGAAGAAGGCGTTGTTGAAAGAGTGCGGTAAAATTAGCCCGGATGTTACCCAAAAGCTGGTAGACTCAATGCCAAGGAGGCTACAGAGTACTATAAGAGCAAAAGGGTACCACACAAAATATTAAATAATACTAATATTTATTATTTTTAAACAAAAAGACATCTGTACCAAATAAGCTGTGACATGTATTTTTGATGTGTTACAACAAAGTTCTTATTATTAAACAGTTAGAAATATTTTTTTGAAATCTTTTTTGTTTTCATGTTTCGTTAAATATACAACAACAACTTGGCATTCAAATTTCGTTGATAGCTTTAATATTTTAGAAGCTACAGTGGTTTTATTTCTATAAATGGTAGTGTACCAAATAAGCTGTGAGCCACTGTATATATCGGTTGGTTTGTTTGCCCGGTATTGGTGTTTTATTAACACAGGAATCGTGCCGTAATTCTAGTGCACTTATAAATAGTGTGCTAGAGGCAGAATCACTTTATCTTAAACACTCTTAAAATAATAAAATAAACTGCTATACACTCACAGCTACTACTTACGCAATATTCCGTTATGGACGTACGTACTGCATTAAGTGTGGAAGTAACATTTTCAAGTTTCCTTTTGCATTATTTCACATTTTTTCTTGATGTCGTTTCTTTTTCATTGTTTTATTTACAATATATATATGTGTTTGTGTATCTCTACACAAATGAAATGAACTTTAAGTGAAAGCTTAAGTAAATATTTAATAACATTTGTCATGGCTTTTATTATATCCTCCTTATAAAGATGAGTTTGACATTTCAATTGCATTACTCAGAAGGGGGCAATATAGACACAATAAAGCATAGTATATATGTATTATACGTTACTATTATAAAAATGTTAACCTTGTCTGATATTTTGATGTTAACAGACCCTGAAAAACATTCAAGGGTATATTTGTATTTTGAATACAAAATTGTTATGTCTCAATAGAAAAATCCATTCATACATCAAGTCTCATATCTGTTTATATTTACATAACCTTTAAATAAAAACTTAATTGATTGAATTGGGATTGAAAATTCTACAGTTAAAAGTATCGCACTTATTCTTTGTTTTATTTATGTGCAAAATTGTTATGTCCCTATTGAAAAAACCCGAAACAACTTACATTACAGTGGAAAGTGAAACGGTGTACATATCTTTTTCTCTAGCTGTACCACTTAAAGTAATGAGCAACCAATAAGTACCCCTACACTTTCATGCATACCGGAATAGTATAATTATATAATGAAAATTAAGGGTCCTGCATGATTATTATGCTCCATCTACAAAAATGCAAAAAAAAAAAAAAAAGTGAATATATGCACATTGTTATTGTGTGCGCATAACATATGCTATTATAACAAATTTTATGCATACAACATATGTAAAATATGAGTATGACTAAAGAATATATAGAAAATTTGCCAAATATTTGTTATTCATGTTACACTCAGTCACGCCATTGCACACAACGTAAGCATACCGTTATAATTTAACACATAGTTATGTATAAATAATATTCTACGATTGTGGTAATTTGGTGTTGTTGTTGGAGTTAGCGTATGTGAAATTTTTATTCGCAATTGAGCCACCATGTCGTATGAGTAACCACCACGGATAATACTACAATACTACAAAAAAACAAAGTCGAATAAATGGAAAATATTAGCATAGCGTTACGTATGAAGGATAAAAGTAGAATAATTTCAGTGGTAACTGAAACAGAAATCTCCATATATTTGTTATTATTTGTATTTTTTCATATATAAGCAAAAAGACTTTGTAGAAAACAACATGAATGTATGTAAATATTATATATAATCTGTGAGCAATTGTTAGATTGTATAAAAATTGGACGAAGAAACATTACTCATATAGGAGCTTGTCATGTACCAATGCCAATTAACCGATAAAGCGATTCAATCAATAAACAATTTTCTAAATTTTTTTTTGTTGACCTTTATCTGTTATAGTGTTTGTTATAAAAATCCAAACTTGGACCAATCATTTTATGGCTAATTTAAAGGCCTATTTAATTCACATTCTGTGTTTAGTAATTATTTTCATGTTGAGTAAATTAGAGTGGAACCGCATTTGTTGTATTTGTGAAATTAATTTCGTGTGCATGTGTGTGTGTGGTTTTAATTTCAATTACACAACAACTATACAAATGTTTTGTAGGCTTGGTACATACATTTATAGCACACAATATATAAAATAAATATATAAATAATGAGCATCAACTGAGATTTCATTCATTGACGTTTTACCGAGTTTACATTCAATTAGTTGCTTGTATATCGTAGTAGTTGACTCATTAAAGTGGGTGGTATACTTTGTTTGTTCTTTCGTTTGCAGTGCACAGAAAGCGGTGTCAAAGTATACAAAAACTGTATAGATCTAAATATATCCGTCCGTGCGTCCATGCACTCTCACTGTTGTAAATTTTGAGATATTGAGTTGGAATTACAGACATTTATACTTTCTACCCACAGATGGCTATTTATATGGGGAAAGATCACCTAAGAGTCATGCCTACAATCAACAAAAAATCTTTCCACCTACAAGCATCTGTGTATCTAATGAATGGTGATAGTGGAACGACCCCAAATCTTTAGTGGTTGTAGTACATACGTACATGAGTACACCCTCTAATAGTGTACAAATTACATATCAACTATCAAGTGGAATTTTATACTGCAAAGATTTCTTGTAAATTGTGAGCGTGTCCCCCCTAAAGTATGTAGTGCGACCTAGAGCCATGCTTGAACTTTGGTACGTAAATCTATAAATATTTCTTTTATGGAAGTGGCAAAGAGGGCCCTAAGAGGATAACAGATACGCCCACAATTTACAAAAAATCATACGCAAAATTCTACTACTTAGTACGTACACTATTAGAGGGCGCAATATATATATATTTGCCGCGCCCACCAAATTTAAGATTGGGCCTAAGTTAAATTTAGTTTTCTTACTTGTTTTATTTGTGGGCGTGGCTGGTCAAATAGTATGTACAAAATAAATTAGTACTAACATTAAACATGTTGCCTGAGTAAAGTTAACACCTTTTGCTCTTCTTCATTTTCTATCTTTCTCTACCTTTTTCTTATGATTGTATGTTCGGTCACGAATTGTAGTACGGTTGGAGGAGGCCAAAGATTTCATTAAATTAAAAAGTTCTTTTTTTAAATCATACATTACGCACGTTTTTCTTCTTCCTTTAAATTTCTGATCTCTGCTTAAAGGCAATGAAACGATTATATTGAAAAAAGTGTAGACCAACACCAAGACATGTTTACTTGTTTGTGATTTTCTCATATATTATTTTTCCCGTAAGCCACACACGAAAACCTAATAAAACTAAACTATCGAACGTGCATCAATACATGGCTGTTGTTGTTGCTTAGAATTTGTGCTTGTTTGTTTGTTTGTTTGCTTGTTTTACGAACGTGTTTATGTGTGGGCGAAATTGAGAAGTTAAATAAATGCTGTTGTTGTTATTAAATGTATACTACGTCTTAAAAGTTGGAGGTGCCTGGATATTGTCATTGCATTTGTCTATTGTCAGTACGTCCGTGTAAATCTAATTCAATTTTCCATTTTGTTACCCAATCCGTTTGGTGGGTGGCACTCTTTGAAACCCAACTATTGAATGTAAAATGCGACAACTATCTAATTAGTTCATGTTAGCCAGTCCTAGCGTATCAATACGATAACCGAGTCGAGCATTTCGGTAGATATCATGTCAATGTGGTTGCTTGCACGAAAGCTGCAGGTGGTAACAAAACAATTATCATTATAAGCAAACAGACGGCCATACTGTGTAGCCGGCACACTGCTGGTTTTTACTGTTTCTAACAACATTCTACTACTGTTCTTGAAAGCAATGACGTTGGCAGTGATGAAGGTGTTGTTAATGGGAGTCTAGAAGGCATTGTTGCCACTGATGTTAGCTGGGGTATACCGCTGAGGTAGATGCTGTTGCTGTTAATGCTGTTAATGTCCAGTTTTCATTCTGTCATATGTGCTGCTGTACTGTCAGTACTGTGGTGTAATGGTTCAATCAAAGGAGACTTGTTTTTCGTTTTCGATTATTTGACTTCTCTTGTCACCTTACTGATCTAACATGCTATGGATGATAAAAAGGTTTCTTTGTTAATGTAATTTATTCACCTTTTCAAAATGTAATAGAATTGTTGCGTTCAGTACAAATGTAAGATTTTCACATCCCCTACCTTAGTGAGGAGGATGTGCAAACTTTGGTTTAAAATTTGTTAGTCTGTCCGTCTATAACCAGGCACATTATATAAATATAATGGACAGACAGACATAAATACTTTGTTGGATCTTTTGAAGATTTTCTTTAAGGTGTTACAAACCTTATGACAAACATTTAGGGCGTTGCATGCAAAAATGAAATTTCGAACAAAATACTTCCAACTCAATCAAATAGAATGGAATGAAATAAATAATATGTTATAATTGTTGTTGTTGTTGTTGTTGTTATTATTATTGTAAAACCAATGTTAGTCTTTTCAATTGATTGAGTTAAAGAAATGCTGAAAAAAACAAACGCATCGTTATCGAATTAAAAGCGCATTAAAGTGTAATCAGTTTGCAGGAATAACGGATAAATTATGGAATATCTTGAAAAGGATAACAGAGTTAACAGAGATGGTTTTGAATGTTGGGAATGTGAAAACCGCCCACCAACACAACAATACAACAACAAATACAAATGCATTTTCTTTTTTTATCACGCACACACAGCAGATACCATTGAGCAGAGGGCTTGCCTAACACTGCACCTAAAACAATTCATATTCCTTGTGAAAGAAATTGTAAGCATTAAATGGAGATTTTCTTTCCCAAATTCCCTCCCCCCTTCTCCACCTCGTCCAACTGTGTTTTCTTCTCTCTAATATCAAGTGTGGCCATATTCAAGCAAACATGTGTGTGGGTGGATGGGTAAATATAAGTGTGTTTACTGACATTAGCAGCAGCACATGCACGGCATTAAATAAAACAACAACAACAACAACGACAACAACAAAACAATAGAAATAGAAAACACAATACACAAGTCAATGATAGAGCAGCCACACCACCAACATCCCAGCGGCGCTAATGCTTTGTTTAGTGAATGGAATGAAAAGATTAAAAGCGACAGTTAGTAATGCACAGAGTACAGTAATTGCAGTTTGCAGATTATAACCATCTTTTTTCTGTCCACACATATTTCTTTTTTAAAGCATTCCATTCCATTTCGTTTGGTTTTGTTTGGTTTTCTTTCTAATGTTTTTGGGCTAATGCGAGATTAGTTTGCAATTATCATAAAAACGCTTGTATTTGTGTACCTTGCACACTTAAACAGAACTTGCTTAAAGAACTCACATATTAATTTTGTAAAGTTTGTAAAGTTTTACTAATTACTTGTAATATTTAATTAATTTAATTAATTAGGCGGTTACTGCAACTTGCGCTCAAATATTATAAAAGTTCAATTTTTATCACAAGGATAAACAAATTACAAGTGAAAACGAGTTAAAAAAATTGAGGCTAAGCTAAATTTAGTGTACATACAGATAGTGGGCGTGGCATATATATAATTCCGCTCTCTAATGGGGTTTATTACGTATAAGCTTAAAGTTGACTTTTACGCTGAGTAAGCTTTTGTAAATTGTGGGCGTGTCTGTTATCCGATAATGTCCTTTTTTGGGGACATAAATAAAAGGAATAATTATGAATATTTATAAAGACAAACACAGGGACAACGACAGACGGACACACGGACATGCATGTCTAGATCGAGTCAGTATTTGACGAGGATCAAGAATATATATTCTTTGTAGAATTCCTGACGCCTTCTTCTGAGATCAGTAAACTTTAAATCAATAACTTTAGTTTGCTTAAATATTTTTAACAGACTTTGATATTTTTCTGCAATCTCTTCTTCAGCTTTCCTTACTTGTCTCGTAATTAGTCTGTTCTGCTTTTCAATTAACAAACTTATAGCATTCTTAAGCCAACTGCTGTAGGAATTACAATATTTAACCGAGACAGCGTGTACAGCATGTAAATTATTGAGTAAGATGCAATGATAACAATCATGCTTAATCATCATGATTGTCCTTTTCATTTGTCTTTAACTCGAAAGTAATTTATCAGGAGCTTTACTTAATGATATATCGTCATCGGCAATAGCTTTACGTGCATTATTATTTTACTTGTACATATATAGTGGATGTGTATGACAGTAGCTGGGCGTACATGCTGTTTTGTTGTAAGATTATACTTTCATAACATAAAGGACATACATGGGAATATAAATAAATTTTATAATTATATTTTATATATACATATATATACACACCCTATCTCCCTATTATGTCGAGTATATATTTTATATATATAAATACTTTAGCTCGGGCATACATACCGAATTATGAAATCGTACAATGTAAGAATGAAGGATTATGCATAACGTAGGAAAGAAGAGAAAGAGATAGAAACAGACAGTAGTAGAAAGTCTTGTAGAATCATATAATTTATGTTTGTATAACACTCGAGCATATTTCCTGAAGACTCCTCGATTCAGTACATGCGTGCATACACATACTACACACATGATTCTTAGAACTCGGATGCGTATGTTAATTGTATGGCACGCTGCTTGTGTGAGTTGGTTTGCTATGAATAGAGTGATTTTTTTCTGTGTTGGTTATTTATCCATTTATGTATGAATGTGTGCAAGTATGTATGTATCCTACTTAAAACGTTATTTTATTCTATTCTTTACTACTTTACATTATAATCTGAATTTCATTATAATTCTTTTCTTTCATTTACTTGCGTTTGATTACATTGCTCTGGTAGTTCTTGTACGGTGTTGTTTAATCAGATCAAGGAAAACATACGCGTCCATACATGTATCCGTCCTTTTTATAAGTAAATATGTACATTTCCTTCAAAGCATTGGTAATTCGTCTCGGACGGAAATGGTTATCTGTAAGTTATGGTGAAAAGTGCTTCAGGCGTTTTTATTTATGAGTTTTTCAATAAGGACATAACAACTTTGTATCTTAATATAAAACGCATTTTTAAATATTTTTCAATAACTGTCTGCATCACTATATTAGGCAAGCTTAGCATTTTTAACATGGTGAAGTTAACAATGGTTTGGAAATTATTAAAAATGTCTAACATATTTTTACATTGGTGGTCTTTACTTAACTTTAAGATTAAAGATTAATTCAAGAACTTTTCAACATTTGAAGCATCTTAACTTCTCCTATTAAGCTCTGCTAAAGTTTGAAGAAAATCTTGAATTTCATTACAAAACCATCTTCAGCTCATATTTGACTTGACTTTGTCAAATGTATATTTTCATTATTAAACCTATATGTGCTTCAAGAGACTCCATTAAAATCGCAAAAAGTAACGCTTTCATTTTCTGCTAGAGGTGTGATTGGACTACATTTTTTCATCGATCGCTGCAAACGTGTTCGCGACACTAATATCCTTAGCACTCTTAGTACAAACCTTGTAGAGGAATCATTATAATGTTTGTAGAGTTGAAAAGAAAAGTTTAAAAACTCTTTATCGAGTTCCTATACCAGTCTGTACGCCTCATATCAAAACGTGTTACAAACGTAAAACTGAGAGGGGCGTCCTAATATTCTTTTTTGACTGTGGCTATGTCATCACAAACTTTACATAACTGTATACAACGTGTAACATTGTTTCTAACCCTCTGCTAAGTAACGTACCATTCGGATTATAATTACTAACATTGTATATACGGGGGTATGCAGCTGAAGCTTTCTGTCACATATTGTAAATGTTGGGTTCAACTGTTTACATTTCAAAGTTAAAGCCAAACAGCCAGGGACCAACATTTCACTACTGTTTGTAGTGGTAATTTCAATTTAAAAAAATTAGTGGTTATGGCTTTAACATGGCATAAAAAGAATGACAGGAGAGAAAGAAATGAGTTTCCATATTTCTTCTTGAATGTAAATGCTATGGTTAACATTCATTTTTTTCCAAAGAGGAGACGGAGAAACACCCGGAGAAGGAGAGGTAGGTGGGAAAATATAATTTAAATTTTCATATCTACCCATAATTCCATATTAAATATCAAACAAAACAAATTAAACTAAGAAAGCAACAAAAAAAGGAGAAAAATAAGAAAACAAGAAAACAAAAATTGAAGCAACGGAAACGGAAACACAGCAGCATAACTGCGAATGTGCACAGAACCATAGAATCAGAGGGACGGATTTGACACACACACACACACACACACACTCACTCACACACTACCACTTGCTAAAGTTTAGAACGATGGCATTTTACATCGACCATAAATATTAAAGTTATGTTGAACACTAACAACGACAGCAACAAAAAACAAGAAAACAAAAATCGAGAATGGCATTTTAAATATATACACGAAATGCATAGATGAGATGAATGCAAGTACATGTAGATAAGGCAGAGTTTCTCAACACTCAACTAATACCATGAATCAACACTTAAGCTTGCATTGTAAACCACACAAAATGGTGACATTCTGCGAATTTCCTGCTACTTCTCTGAATAATTTTGACGCTGGTCAGGGTACAAAACCCTCTACCTTGGTATACTATGGGTACTTTTCTATTTGCTACGTACAAAAGCAGACGATAGAAATCCTACAGCATCGAAATATGTGTCCATCCCAACACGTCCGTCTCTAAGTCCTCGTGTCGGTATATTTTGACATTCTTACATTACATTGTTACATTTTTATACACAAACTTTTAGTTTCTGTTCACTATTTCAATTGGGGAAATGCATTTAAAAGCCACGCCCACAATCTCTTAAAATCTACTTATCTATCACAAAAATGGAGCTTTGAAATTCAAATTTGGTTTACATACTTCCAAATACATCATTCATTAATGCGCCAAAAATGATCGCTGATAACAGATATCTTTAGAATTTACAAAAAGTTTCTTTACCCTTAATTATTATGAATATAATAACAAGCCACGCCCAATGTTTGATAGAGGGTATTTAAGATTTGGCTTAAGCTAAATTTAGTTTTTTTATATGTTCAAGTAATACTTTAAAGGTTATAAAGCTATGTTATAAATAGTTATAATGAGGTGCGAGTTATACTTCCCATTAAACACTATTGGAAAACTGTGAGTAGTAGCAAAATCGAGGTAGAAGAATATGATAAAAAAATAAGAGAGAAGACTAACCTATATAAACAGATATTACGGATTTTAGTTTAACAACTTTTGTGCACTACTTACTATAATACTTATAAATTTTGGGTGGGACCTCAATGCAATTTTGAAGTGGTACTCTTCTACTTTAACAATACCAAATGTGGGCGCTCCTCATACTTTATGTAAATATTATTTCATTGTATAGCCCGAATACAATAAATTCCCTAAACTTCAGTCCACGTGTGGGAAAGGGATCGAAAGGGATTGAAAAGTATTTCATTTTCGGTAGTCATATAAGGTGTATACAGATTGATACATATAAACTATTCATTAATTGGATAAACATGATTTTGATTGTATTGATTAGCACTTTTTTAACATTGACCTTTATATGACAATCAGCCTGGGAAGGACGTGCTTCATATACGGTAGATCTAATAATAAAATTTTTAAGAGATTGTCAATTCCTAAATTTTCTGTATATGCTTCTGGATCCATCTAAGAACATTTTGAAATTCTCTCTGTGTAGACACTTGGAGTTTGATTATTTGAATTTAATTTCATTTTGTACATTTTCGAAAATTTCAAATAAAATTCCATTTTAAGACTCGACGTTTATTTTTTCGTTTAATCGCATTCACTTTGTTTCTTGTTAAACATTATTTCAATTATGGTTACGTTTTATTATTTGATAATGGAAAGTTTCGGATTAAAAAACTTTTCCTTCATTTCATGTAGTTTTCTTGTTAAGAGTGTATTAAAATGTAGTTTCCTACCAGTGCAGACCTACCGAAAACACACCCACACACGCCATGAAATTGTACAATATGTATGCCATGGTAGTTAAAAGTCAGTTCGTTTGCTATTTAACTGAAAAGTTTTCCACATTTTATTATTACATAATATTGTATTTTCCCCAAACGGGTTTCTTCTTCTTGCCTTTATATTTTGTGTTGTTAGTGAGAAGATATTGGTTTTTTGTTTGTTTTAATAATCATTTGCTGAGTGAAGGAGAAAAGAAACATTATGCGCATATTTACGTAAACTCTGTATGTTGATAAAATTTTGTTAAAATTGATAAAAATAAAAGTAATTTCTTCCCTCTTTGTTACTAAATCTGTTTTATATGATAGAAAAGAAGTGAATGTGGTTATGAACTCATTTATGTGAACGTGTAGGGATAAAAAGTGATTGAGTATCTAAGTTGAAAATTAAACATTTGAAATTAAATAAAAATTGATATCAAGAGATTTCCATGCTTTGTTCCTTTCCACACAATAGTACTCTAATACTCAACAAAACCTTTGCCGCACAACTTTCTGATTCTTTTGTTTAATTAGGTTGAACTACTACTTCCTTGTATAATGCCATGCCACACAGTATTCATTACATATACATAAATTCTTAACGTATGTACGTGGTATACATATATGTATATAAAGAGATATTTTTTTTATTTCTATACCTTCCACGTGCATTATCAAGAAGGAGGATTTAGAGATCATGCAAAATATATAAATTTGTATTCAGCATAAAAATCTTAGTCGATTTAGAAACATGTCCGTCCATGACTATACGTGTGTCTGTCTCTTGTTGACGGTTGGATAACAAATACATCCACAATCTCCAAAAATTTTTTACTGAGTAACTTGGAGGTTTATACTATTAGAGAGTGTAATCAAGTACCTGCCACGCCCACTATTACGTATGTCATGTGGACGGTATTTAGATTTACTTGATGAATTTTTTAAGCTTCCTATGAAAAAAGCATTATTATAAGATTTTAATTTCTCTCAGTGTAATACCACCGATACCTCTCATTTAAGGAGAGCATGTTTCAACTTTTATCTACATAAATTATATATCTTATATTTTACATAAGTAAGCATGACAAGTAGTTTAGATTTGTATTAAAATTTCTCTGTTTTTTTTTTCAATTTCATGCAAATTCTGACAACTAAGGTTAAGATAACTTCTTGGGGACTTGCTTTCTGGAAAGTGTGAATAGATTTCTCAAACTCAATATCATTTATTCACTTGAGCATTGTTTGTTGCGTACCATGCTAAAATTTAATAAACTTTCCAACTTTTGTTTTTGAAACAGTTTACTTTTCTTCTCCATCAACTTGTCCAAAAACGAAAAAAAACACCAAAGTTTGAAGCTGAGTGAGTTGGTTTTGGTACGTTTTGTATACTTTGCACTGTGCAGTTGTGTATAACAATTAAGCTGCACACACACTATCATATATATGAACAGATAAAAATATTTTTGTCACCTACAATACTCCCACGATGACAAGTTTATAAAAAATGTTATTTTTATTAATGCAAAAAGTTTCTTTTTATTTGTTACATAATACAAATAGAATATGGAGTCGAGTAAACTGTATGTAAAGAGTAAGGTATTTATATCCAATAAATTGTTCCCATATAAGCTTCTTAATAGCTTAAGGAATTCCAAATAAACTCCAGATTATCAGAGTTTTGTGCAAATCACTTAATATGATTTACTGATGGCATTAAGAAGAGAAAAGAAAAATACAACCACAAGTACAACAACAACAACAACAGCAACAACAAACCCCACAATCCACCCCAAGCTTTTACAATAACGTTCAACACGTATGTGCGTGTGTGCGTGTGAACGTGTGTGATTTGATTTTGTATCTGCACAGGTGGAGCTGCTTGTTTGCTGGTAACATATCGTTAGATAACACAGTAAATTTTAAGTGATTTTTCATGATTTTTTTCCTTCATTAAATGTCAGCTGGAATAATGTGCGGTAAAGTCATGTGGCGAAGTAAATCCTTTACTCAACACCCTCCCTTTCAAACGATTGGTGTGTCTTAAAATCTTAAAATCGTATTATTTAAATTATTTTCTTTAATGGCTGTTTGCTGGTATCTGTCTCTGTGGGGGAAAATTTACAGAATATTGTTGTTTTGTGCAATATTAAAAAATAGAAGAAGATTTATTTAGTTTCACAGTTGTTTGTGCGTGTTTGCGTGGAAGTATACAAAACAGAGATTTCAAAAATTGAGTTATTTCTGTAGCGAACATAAATCCAGTCATTTTTACTTTCTTATACTATTATGTGTATTATGTGTATTACAGATGGTACATGATTAGTTCCTTTGAAACCTGAGTAAAATTAGTTCTATAAAGAGATAGAATTCGGTCATAGCTAATGAGATCTTTTATATATCCTAAATTATTGAGGAGCATAAATCTTCGTCATGGTTGATTAACTATTATACTCTTTACTTGTTATACCTTCCCTGTGAGGTGGAGGATATATTAAGTTTATTAATATAAGTATTTGCAACATTTAGAATAAGGCATCAGAGATCTTACAAAGTATATATATTCTTGATCAGCATCAAAGCCTGAATCGCTCTAGACATGTATGTCCGTCTGTTCCTGTGTCCGTCTATTGTTGGCACTCTCATAATCGTAATTTTAAGACATTGAGCTGAAATTTTGTACAGACTAGTTTCTGGACGTAGATCGTTATTTAAAATTGGCAAAATCGATTAAGAGTCACACCCATAATCGACAAAAATAAACATAAAATTTAAATTTTACATATTCATATAAACCAAAAATGGGTGTGGTCAAATAATAGACGCCTCTACAATCGATAAATGTGGTGTGAATGTGATTTACTATAATTTTCATCAAAGAAAATGATCATCAGGTCAGGAAAAATTAATTTTTTTTTTAAATATAACATAGGTACTGCCCCATGGAGTACATTACAGTCCAATATCTTAATTATTTGTGTATTTTATATGAATAAAAAAATGTTACGTTCTTATTGAAAAACCATTTACAATTTAATATCATTGCAGAAAGGTTCTAAAAATGGTGCAATCCGGTAGAAGTTTCTTAAGCCATGTATAAATATATTCATCATTATTTACAATATATGTATACCCTATAACAAAACACTCTGCTTATGTGGTGTAAAAAATAGGAACAACTTTAAGCAAACAAATCTTTTGTTTGAGTTTTTGTATAGGATTCAATAAAAAGACACTTTTATGAACATTAGCTATAAAGCTGCGAATAATCTTTATGTAGGCATGTGTGTCATCTATTGTTTGTACGTGTTCGTGGCAAATTTATTATATCTACACTTTTTGCATTCTTTGGTGTAAAGCTGATTTATTGGCAACTTACACACATTACGATAAATGTGTGCGTATGTATGTAAATGTTGTATACATTAATTATAATTACCTAGTATACATATGAACTGTAAATGAACATATCGAATGGAAATTATAATTTAGCTGACTATGTAGATACAACGGGACAGTTCATGAGGTTTCCGTTGCATGACTAATATTTGGCTTAAGTGACAAATAAAAGGAAAAATAATTGTAAAAAAATTCTCATTTGCATTATTAGTACATTAGGTTCATTGTATGAACTATTGCATGTATTATATGTTGTGGTTGTTATTGAACATGTGCATACCTAAGCGTTCTAGCAATTTGTTTATTTTTGTGCAAATTTATAACACACAACAACAAAATATTTTGTTACAATAAACTAAACTTTCATATATTATGCATAAAAATGTATTCATTTATATATATTTTACATAATGTACGCACACACTGTGCATGTTTACATTGTGTGATGTAATCTTCTTACACCAGGCATCTATAGTGTATGACGACAAGAATTTGACAGTAACACTGTAAGCAAACTCATTGAACATTAAACAGTACGTATGTATGTACGATGGGTAGGCAAGTGCACATTATAATATTTAACAATGTTTTTATTGCCCTTCACCGAATAAATTGTGCACAAATGTATGCAGCATATAAAGCATTTTTTATTACTTGCTAGTTACTAAACAATAACACTTTTTCGAATAATTGATACTACATATACAATAAAAACTGTTCGTTTATTATGTTAAAAGATTTAATAGCTTTTCTAGAACAGAATTAGCAAAAATGTCCATCCGTCCACTTGTCTTTTCATGCGGAGCTAACGTTCAAGTTATTAAAAATGCACCAAATCAAAGCATTTTTTCATATTTTTTGAAAAAAATAGGTGGTAAAGAAGACAAAAGGTCAAACACGTTCACAATTTAAAAAAGTTTTGGTGCAGTATTCAATTTCAGCTACATATTGCTCAAAAGCAACATTTTCAACACAGGCATAACAATTTTCTATCTTAATACGAAAGCACTTTTCAAAGTTTTTTATGATCTGTCAATGTTTAAATAAAAGACAAGATTAATATTTTTATAATAATGAAGTTAATAAACGAGAAACTTTTGAAAATTATGAAGAATTAGTACCGAAATACTCAGTCGATGGTTGCAACTTTATGTCGTTATTGAAAAACCCTTTATATATAGACATGGATCCAAATTTGTACTGAAAGTTATAAATTTCTTTTATAAGACTAAAATACTCTTACATTGAATGTACATGTATGTGATATACGTAACGATGTTGCTACATATGTGTATACTATAACATTATATTTGTGTGTTCAAGTGTTTAAAGATTGTTTCTTATACTTACATATGTAGCCAGATGTACCAAAGATACTTTTCTTTTGCAGAAAGACACATAAGTACCCTTAGAATCCATTCATTTATTTTTTCTGTCTCAAAAAAAAAACTTGCTACAGTTTATGTATACCACACACATACAGACGATATATGTACTATATTACAGGAATTTAAAACTTTGGTACACAAAAATACATTACACTCTGTGTGGATATATTGTACGTACATATATGTCTGTAGACATCTTCGTTGGTTTTTATATATTTGGGACAAGGAACAAAAACAAATAGCGAATGAAAATAGAATGGAAAGCGTAGATTTGTTAAAGTGACTTTTCTACTTTCCTTTTATTGCATCTGATAATATATTTTTCCATTATCCTGTTTATACTTGTGGGTGTATATCTATTTGTCATTATTTAACAAATTATATGTGTTTTTACAACCATTAGGTGTATACTAAATTTGCCATTCTTCTAGCAACCTCTAGGAGAAGAAGAGATGTTAGATTTACTGGATTGAAATTCTGTACGACCGTTATGTAAAATATAATTTTTCAATAAGGACATAACAGTTTGATTTTTATATAAAACACAAAATAACCAAAATATTAGGCTAAAATTTATTCTACTCACAGTACACGTGTTACATTTAAAAATAAAAGATCTGACTACATCGACAAATATACTATATATAAATAACATATGAACTTACAAGGCGAACTCTAAAGCCTACTTGTATAAATTGTTTTCTACCTGATGAAGCCCAATTTCAACTTTAGAGGTCATAAGAAGTTTTAGACGTAGCTCTTTACATATTTTTTAACCTAGAAACATGTACTAGGAGCATTTTAGGATAGTGAAAATTCAATATGAACACACTGCGACGCAGCGGCTTGTTAATGATGGAGCCTCCTAATTTAAAAAAAAATAATAATAATAAAAAGGTTGAAGGTATAACCAAACTTGATTGATGTGCTCTTTATTTAAACTCCTCCCTACACCCTTTAGTTTTATGCATAAACATAACTTTATTTATCCACTATATGGTACGTTATATACAATACACAAAGTTCTTAGTTAAAATGTTCACATCACAAAACTGTGAGCATTGCGGTGGCATTCATTTGCTGTTAACAATTTGATTGTACCATTGTTGTTGATGTGTATTTGTTGTAGTTGTAGTCGTAGTCGTTGTCGTTGTCATTGTCAAGTTTTATTGTGTTTATTTAGTTTTGTTTGTTGCTACCCATATAAAAACATATTGTGTACACCCATATAAATTCTACACATTTATACTATTGTTGCTCTACGTAGAGTTGTACTGATAGTTGTCGAGTTATCTGCATTTGATTTCTGTTGTTGAGATGGTTCATTTACTTATTGTTGTAGCAAAGGCCAGAGGGTGGAAAAGAGGCATACACAGAGAGAGTGGGAGAGAAGATAATGTGTGTTGTAATTTCATTTTCCTTACACATCAAAAGTTATGTTGTTGACAAAGTTTTTTCATCGCTATTTGTTACACATACGTATTATGATATAGTTGTATACCAACAACAACAATAACAACAACAACATTGCATGATTGTAAGTTAGCTGTGCGATGAAAATGTAACTTCTATATAAATACCGTGTACAGTGCACACACTGTGTACAAGATGAGTGTGACAGTCCCTGTGTAAATGTTTAATGTAATTATTTATTAATTCAATACTATGTGTAAAGAAATTCTTTTAATTTAACTTTTCAATCAACACAACAAGCACCGACGCTTTGCAACAGCATAAAATTGCAAAATTGTTCAGCAACTTGTAAACTTCTTTATAAACTGTCAACCACTGCTAGGCTGGCTGTCAAAACATTTCTAAAACCTAGGAAAAGGCATCGGACACCCAACAAAGTATATATATTCTGAACCAGCATCACATTTTGAATTTATATAATCAGGTCTGTCTGTCCGTCTCCCAAATAATGACAAAAACTGAAAATTAGAATTCGACGCGTAAGTTGACACATAATTCATACAGTGATGGAAAGCGTAATAAGTTATCTGTCACGCCTACAGTCTCTATATAAAGGTGCGGAGAGTATTTAAGATTTATCTTAAGGCAGAAGTTGTTGTTCATAGTTTCTATATACGCAGTATTGTTGCATATGTTTTAGTCATCATTCATAACGGTCCTTGTAGTATGTATGGTATTGGTATAGCGGTTATGCCACATCTCTTTTATTTCATTATTCTATTTTACAAATTGCCAACTTATGTTTTATAGGTGTAGGCATTCGTATTGGATGCCTTTGCTTATTATACCTGCCCACCTATCTAAACGTCTGTTTTGCTTATATACAGATTTCCACTTCCCCACTTGCTGACATAAATGCCAGCACACCTTCACCTTCATCCCTCTATTGATACTTAAGAACACTTTTATTCGTTACCTCGTACCTTACTTCTCTTCCTTACTTTCACCTCCTTCTACATGAATATAACCCCATTATATGCTTACAGAGTGCATATGTATGCAATATGTAAATGGCAATGTTTGGCAAGGAATGTGTGCATTGAGAGGATTTGTGCGTGTGTGTGTGGGATAAATGTCAATTTTAATACGACATCATGCAACATGATGTAACATTAAGCATTGCACACCCTTTCCACACTACATTGTGTACACATACTTACACATGTATCTGTTAAAGCCTTAAATGTTTCATGTGGGAAAGTTTTTCATATTTTTGCCATAAAGTTAAGTGGAAGGCAAGAAATAATTGTGTTTTGTTTGAAGCCAAACTAAGTTTTTACTTGTTTGCTTGGAAATCAATTATAGTTGCAATATGTGTGTCCTAGAAGTGAAGGCAATCTAATAAAGAGATAATTGTATTAATAATTTTACAGTTATTAAGTTAAATTTCGACTTGAGCCAAATCTTGCAAAACCACCTCTAACAAGCGCACTCCTACATGTGTCTCTCCAACATTTCATTCGATTTTCTTTAACATCAGGATTAAACTTGTTGTAGAGACACATACTAGTTATAAGTTATAGGAATAGACGGCGGAAAGACTTAATGAAGACAGGAAATAAAATTTAGGAAAAATTCTAAAGAAGAAAAAAAGAGACAGGGGTATACTAAATTTGTCATTCCGTTTGCAATCTTTGGTGACCAGTCCGGAGATGTAAGGTCTCAAACTGGTAGTATTCCTGCTAGTGGAATACGAGGTTCGACCCAGGAACTTATTGCTGGTACCACGGGATGCTAGAGCCCCAGGAACTTGTTCCTGCTAGCATATTGAGGTAGGCCCCCTTGTGGGAGCATCGTGATGGCTGTGATTTCCCCCTAACGGGGAGAGAGTAGGTTTTTAACCTCCCCACCGAGGAGTGGAGCTCATAACCTTACAGTATGACTCCTAGATCGGTACCTAACGGGGCGTTGGGAAGCGCATATCTTTCCCCTGCATCTGAGCTTCGGCTTGAGATGGCGTGTGATTAAGCCTCCACGGCAGGAACGCACGTTAGACACCTGACTTTCATTCCGTTTGCAATAACCAGAACGAGGCGTCAGGAAACCTACAAAATATATGTATTTGGCATGGGTAGGTACCCTTTAACGTTTTCTTACAATGCTTTTATCATATCAGCTTTTTAAATATATTTATTTAATTTATTTACAATAATTGATTTATAAAAATTTTAATTCCTAATCTCAGCATTGCCAATGTGGTAAAGTTATGTCAATTACCATAAAATTGCTTGATGAAGAGAATTTTAATTAAAAGATTCTTTTAACAAGTATTCAAAAAAAACAACAACAAAAAACAAAAAAAAAATTACAGTCAGTTTCAAAAGTGAAGTGTAACTACTTGTGTATACGATTTATTTAAATAAATTCCTTCATCACACATTTGATCGTAAATATTCTCCAATTAATAATCAGAAAATATTAAAATTTTTGCAGTAAAATTTTCCCTTAAAGGCATTATCTAACATATTTATCTTTTAATGAAATTTTTAATCATATTCAAATATTTCATTTTCAATTTCATGTTTATTTATTTAATATTTTTAATAACGTATTATTGATGGCATGGGAGATATATATTAAATTGTATGTCCCCGCGTGTATATATGTTCGTAGAAGTCGCATAAATACCTTAAGGTATCATCTCACATAGTCACTTAATCAATATAACCTGATTAAGTACTTTTATTGGAAATACTAAAAACTTTCTCATGTTTACTTACAGTGAATTTCTTCCTTGAAGATATGTATGTGATTAATATGTTGCACACAAATAATTGAAACAAGTGTAATATTGGCTTGAATGCTGTTTGTTGTTGTTTTTGTTGTGCCATTATTATTATTGCTTGTTGAAAATTTATACAAAACTGTGATTTAACCCGAAGCTATTTTATAATTGCACAATTTTGCAAACATTAAAATATTTATGTTTTCCTAAGTATTTTTATACCCTTCACATATGATGGCGGTATACTAATTCTCATGAGACATTAAGCTGAAATTTTGTACAGGCACTTCTAGTTGGACAAAATTGCTTGAGAGCCACGCCCCCAATGTACAAAAATCTATCTATCTGCCCTGAAATTTGACCGATGAACTTGAAATTTGGGATGTACATCTATTTTGATTTCTAAAAAATGGGTGTGGCTGAATAATGGACATGCCCACAATTTACAAAAAACCACATTCAGCGTAAAACCCGACTTGCAAGCTGATACGTAATATATACATCATTGGAAGGCGTAATATATATCTGCCACGCATATCGCTGTAGATGAGGAGGGCATTTAAGATTTGGCTTAAACCAAATTTAATTTTCTTATTTGTTTTTTTGTAAAAGCTAAAAACTTTATAATCACGTAAATCAATTTCAAGACAGTTTATTTAAGTTAAAATTTCAAATAATTTTTAAGAAAGTTTATTTGACTAATTTATAGTGTTCTGAAAATAATTGAGTCATTGTACGCAGAAGAGTATGATTGACATGAAAATTTCAATTATTTTATAAAAACTAATGGGGACGACTAGATACGTTGGTGAGTATAGCATAGCAAAGCATAACATAGTCTAGCATACCATATTAAAACATTGCTTTGTATAGCATTATACAGCATAACATAACATAACATAACATAACATAACATAGTAACATAGTACAGCACAGCTTAAAATAAAATGGCATAGCAATTAATTTTAGTATTGTTCTTGCTAGTATTAACGTTGTTGTTTTTCATCTTCTTCTTCTAATTGTTGCTGTTCTTGTTAGTGTTGTCAGTGGTCATATTGTTGTTGGTTGCTGTTTCTGTTGTTGTTCTTGTTGTTTTCTCTTTTGTATATATATTATATAATATAAAGTTATGGATGCTCACATATGTGTAAGCAGACAATATAAGAAAGTTTTCTGTTTCATTATATAAACTACACATGAGTACACAAGAAAGAATGTATACGTCGAACATATTTCAATTAAAATGCAATTAATTAATGGCTGCTATAGATCTCTCTTTCATTTGCACAATTTACACTAACATCATATATTACGTCACTCTACCGGTCCATCGTTCCATCATATATTACGTCACTCTACCGGTCCGTCGTTCCATTTGTCATTCGCTGGATTTTATTGAGTTCTTTTACAAAAGTCCAATAATTACGTTAAGTAGCTTACTCTTAACTTCAATAATACCTACGTGTTTATAAAAGGATGTAAAAAATTTCAGATTTCATTTAAATGCCTGCATCATGAGATTCTTCGGGTTTGTACATGTTGTTTTTTATTTCGAGAAAATGAAAGAAAGAACATTTTAAGTGAGATAATAAAACCATATAATCATGATATGATCAAGACTTTTGTTCGAAAAACCACCGTTATGTTCACTCGACTCTTTGCTGAACTAAACACAATAACAACCACAAGTGTATAAATAGAAAACCACTACCGCAACCTTAACAATGGCTATAAATCACTCATATGCTTACGCGTAACGTGAAGCACCTTCCTTTAACTAAAAGCGCTTGTTAACGAGAAACTTTTAATTACGAATATTTTTTGGTTTTTTTTTAAATACACCAAAAAAACTTTATATTGCACAGATTAGTAAACATCACACAACATACCTATAAAAAAACAAAAAAACAAAAAAGAGTACGTATCCAACAAAAGTTTAATAATCATGCATCATTTTTTTTTTCAGACTATGTGCCAAAAACGAAACTTTTGCATCCATTAAAAGGACGGTACGTGAAAATAATGGAATAATGCAATGCATTAAAGGGTTACAGTTTCAAATCCCTTACACCTCATACATGCACTATACTTGTATGAAATTGTTTTTGAAATAGAAAAAACTTTTCATATTACGGTTGGTGTTGGTGTATTTCAAGTTAATTGTACCGCAGAGTCACCATGTTCATAGTGCTTGCAGCACTTAGAAAGGTAGAATCTCATATATACGCCCACAATGTGTAATACATACGGTTTTATGCACTTTCCGATCTGAACAATATCTTTACAAAATTAATAAGAAAGAAGGCGCATATGTGTCCAATATACGCCCACAGTTTATTAAGCACGTGAAGGATATATGGGATCTGGCCTATCTCAGATTCCCTCCGATATCAGCTAAAGTAAGTAAAATTAATTTTTTTTTTACCCATTACCTGTAATCGGGGGTATACTCCCTTTGTCAAACAAACCCAGAAAGAAGTAATTATAGTCATGATCAGTATGAAGTTCTAAACCTACTTAGCCAATATCTGTTTATACATCTGTAATAAACATACGCCCTGTAGGTTGATAATCAAAAAATGTGCCCACAATTAAACAAAAACTGAAAAATGTCACAATTTTAAGGGTTTTTAAGGAGTTCTTTATTCAAAACATTTCAGAATTCTGTCCACAAAAGTGTAACGTGTAATGTGGTGGGTGCTTAAGATTTATTCTAAGCCAAATATATACTAAACTAAATTTTACTTATTAAAAATGTAAAAATTCATATGGTAGACAGAACCTACTTTAATTTCAATCTTTACTTTTTTAAACATCAATAATTACTTTTATTATTAAATACAATATTTTGATTAAAGTTTTTTGCAGTACATTACCTTTAAAATACTTAGGAGTATTTATTTATGTGGTTGAATCCATCTTCGCAAATCATTCTTCTTTTATTAAATGTATAGAAACTTTACATTATGTTTCATTATTTGAAAGATTGTTTGCTCAGGAATGTAGGCAATTATTCTTATAAATCATTGGCACCACCAGATCGGCAACATAAATAAAAAACTACTTTTTCATTCTTTACACATTAACTTTAATTTCTTCTTCCAGCCAATAAACAATAAAACACTTTTCATAATGTAAGAAATAATGTAAAAAATAAAGGGGCAGCAAGTTATATAAAAGTACCACACACTGCCTAAAATATTATAGAAGTAGAAAGGATAACTGATTGACCATTTGTCAGACATGTGGATGAGAGTGCAACAGTAATTCCTCGTACTAAGGATTTCTTTTCTTATCATTAGCATTTTTCTTTTTAGAATGTTTTTTCATCGTTTTATTGTTTTTATTTCTAAACAGAAACGTTGTCACCGTATGTTACTCAAAAAGGTTATTGAGAAGTGCGTCAAGCAAGATTGTTCCTGCGACTGAGTCGGTCATATTAGCCTGGAGTATACATCTCGTTGTTTAGGTAAAAGGACCCATTTTCATGACACTCTTTCAACGAAACTTTTTCTCGTACTCATTGATTGATGATGGTAATATAGCGCAAGCGTTGAATAGAGAATAGTTATACGCTCTGAGATGTGCATCCTGTGTCGTTTGGTCTCTCGCAAAGAAATCAAATGATTCTCTGACAGGTTTTTCTAATCAGCTGATTTTGACATTACTCTTTATTGTCACAGTATTGTTGTTTCGTTTAGATGACCCACATTTCAATTTAATATATGTTTATATTTGTATTATTATTAGTATTACATTAAGATAAATGTGAATTTGGTATAAAACACAAATGCATGTTCTATAATTTCTACACGGTTTACCTTATATTCTCTCTCTCTCTCTCTCTCTCTCTCTCTCTCTCTCTCTTGGCCAATTAGAGTAATTTAAGTCATTGTTTACTCTTCAGTTTCGCATGTTGGTTGTCATATTATGGATACAAGTTTTTAAATTATTTGAAGTGTAAGCAATTTCTTCAATTTTTTAGAGGACTGTAACGTGTCAAGTAAAATTTGACAAAAAACGCATTAGTTTTTATTTGAATTTTTCACCATTTTAATCCATTGCTTCTTCTTTTCATTCTAGTCATTCAAAGAGGTCTTTCGAATTCGTTTTAATTTAAGTGCTAGTTCTGCTTAGTTAATATTATTGTGCAGGAATCTTAACAGGATGTGGCTTGTTATGTTATGGTCTTTAAGTTTTATTATTATTGAATTGGCCTTTAATTCCGTTTCCTCCATAACGTTTTTTTTTATCAAGTACAATTGTACGACATCCTTTAAGGATGTTGCAATTTACTTAGCAGTTAAATTATACACCAGAGTCAATTGGGGGCGTGTCTATTATCTTATCTTTTCTTTTTTAAAAGACGGTCACATACCCATACATGCCCCCATACACGGGTTCAACTGTCGCATTAGAGCTAAGTATTATGCTTTTGGCCCATTGCAAACAGTCCATCATCTTAACTTGCTCACATTTTTCTGATGTGAAGGGTATAAAAATATTTATACTTAAGGGACAACATTTCTTCTATAAATTGCAAATGGAGTAAAGAACTGAGAATGCCCTTTACATTGTTATCGCAAATATAACCATAACAATAACACTTAAACAAGAAGAAAGCGGAAAAGGAACCCGTTTTTAAATGCATTCAAGTAAAAGATGCCAAAGAATTGCAACACTTATGATATTCTGTTTGACAATTTTTCAATTTCTCGCCATTGTTTGCTTGCATTTGCTAGTTTTTGGTGAACAAAAATAGTGAAATGCTATCGGCATTAAGACGCCAGTCAATAATCAATTCCATGTAGCCTGCCACCAAGTAAATGGAAATGTATATTCGGGCGTTTACTTTACGCACCACAAAGGGAAACGGAAACAGCTAAAGTTTCCATAAAGTCAACATCATACATTCTGCTCCTCTGCATTTTTTACTCTTTTTCTTTTAGTTTCTGGCAACCACACATGGGCCATTGGCATCATATGCCGACGTTATGCGTGTTTCTTCCATAAGCATTATGTACGGAAAGAATAAAACATGACTTTTTATAAATCATGAGAGTAAATATATTACACACTGCAGTCAAATATCAAGCATTTATTCCTGTTCAAACATGGATTCACTGAATTGTGGTTTTTTGCTTTTGCTTTAAGCGGTATCAAGAATATTTAATACATACCATCAGATTGCAATCAACAAGTAAAGTTTGGTTTTCTTCCATAACTGATGCATGAAAATATTTTCTTTTTCCAGGTGAGTTGTGGTTGGCAAAAGTTGGTTGTTTTCCATATGACATTCACTGCAAACTTATCGCAACATGAAGTTATTGACTTTTGTATAATTCTTACAGTAGATTTACGCACTTTCATATGTTATTGTTGTAAATTGATGTGTTGGTACCTGAAGGGATTCGCAATCATGGGTGGTAGAGCAACACAAAATACGCACTTTATATGCTAATATGTTTGCTTCATTGGAGGTTTTTGAATGAAATGAAAAACATGTACGAAAATATATTTTAACCAAACATGTTGTTTTATTTACTCCAGTAATAACAACAATAACAAGAACAGCGCTATATCAAAATTTACGACCGTTCAAATGGCAATAACACATGGACACACGCACATGTATGTCTAAATCGACTAAGTTTTTGATGTTGATCAAGCATATATAAACTTTGTAGGATCTCTGACGTCTCCTTTTGAATATTTCAAATATAGTGACAAACTTAGTATCTTATGTGGATGGTATAAAAATGGGAAATGCCTTAAGGCCTGGTGTATTCATTGTTGCATAAACATTATTAATTACTGTAAAGAATACTTTCAATAAACAAACCAAACATTGACAACACCATATAAATAAAAAGCTTCAATAATAATTATTTACAATAAGCGCATTAATCAACAATGTCACCGGTATGCTTACCTATGTGCCTACCTACCTGCTTACCTTTCCAACTTCCTGCTGGTGCATAAACCATGTCTTCTGTTTTCGCATATATTTGTATTCTCATTACATTTGTTATTTGTTGCAATTAAATTGTAATATTGTATATCCTTTTAATGCCATGCAAACATATGTACACTCACACTTACATACTTATGTAGAGTTGTTGGCACTCACACACCATCATTTTCACACCGGAAACATGTGATGGCGTTGATTGCACATCTGTTTATCTATTATATATAGGAAATTTTTAGTTTTTTTTATTTCACTTTTTATTTACACATATTTACACACGGTAGAATGTAACATATGTTCAGGCGGTGCACACTTTTGTCTTTTGTTGTCACTGTTGTTTACAGTTAATTATTATACTTTAGACCCATTTCAACTGTGGTGAAAGGTATAATAAGTTTATGCTGATGT
Source organism: Ornithomya chloropus (assembly GCA_963971445.1). NCBI lineage: Eukaryota > Metazoa > Arthropoda > Insecta > Diptera > Hippoboscidae > Ornithomya > Ornithomya chloropus. The sequence goes on along the minus strand of OZ020529.1, from coordinate 12,108,574 downwards.
TTGTAACTATTAAGACTCACATTTTCTTATATCAATCGGTAACTTTCTGAATCGATTTAACCGAAATCGTCTGTCCTTCCGTTCGTCTGGTATCTAATCATGTATATATGTGGGAGCAACTTGAATGATTGAATGGAAATTGATACTCAAGCATGTCTTAACAGGTAAGAAAAAACTCAGCAGATATGTTCTATAAATGCATGGCACCGTGCCGATCTTACCCCCCCCAGATAAGAAAAATTACCATACAATTAAGAAACACTTTTAAAAATACCCTATAGACTGTTCTAGGTATCGAATCTGCGACCTTCCGCATTACAACTAAGTGTTATACCTCTATACCTCTAATAGCTAAAAGTTACAATGTTTGATAATCTGCATGGAAAATTAATAGATGCCTTCCTTTGAACCTAAAATTTATGTATTTTAAATTAGAACCATATCGTTTAATATGTGAAGTCCTTCTCCCTAAAACGATTATTCATTAACTCATATGTATCAATGGCGCCTGTTTACTGATTCTTTTATTTAAATGGTTGTACTACTACTTAGTTATATTTAACTTAAGTTTAAACAATCGGGTGTTAATTTACTTTCAACTGTATAACTCCATATGAAATGTGACAGTCTACCTATTTTCACCTCTTTCCTTACGTGTATTTATAACCTATTTATCATTAAGGTTATTTAAAGAATTCTTATTAGTATGCACATATTATTATAGTCTTATATTATACTATGATGGAAAGCTTGACTTTAACACCGAAACTTTATTTATCATCTTCTTTAATGATCCATTAAATATTCATGACATGTAAGAAAAGTTTTTGTCACAATAAACAAAAGATGTGCAACTCAGTTATACTCTGCAATGCAACTATGATGTAATTCTAGGTTCAAAATTAGACTGATAGAAATACACCTGTCGAAGTAGTTTTGCGCAGTGACACTTTGTTCAAATGAAATTTGCATTTTTCAGTCACATCTACATGATTTTCTGCCATCCCAGCAATTAAGCTCTTTGCTTTTTGGATGGTAATCAGCCAAAAGTAGCAATAAACTAAATGATTTCCACCTCAGCCACCCTTTACTATCACTTTTATTGTTATGTAGCCAACCAACTATTACGGGTTGGTAACTGTGAATGTAAAAATTTAATCAAACCAATCGGGGTCAAGGCAAACAAATGAAAAATGACAATAAGCAGCAATTGTGCGTTAAATTTGCCTTTGCAGCTTTACCATCCGTCACATAGGCTATCGTAGGCGGTGATTTTTGTTTACAGGCCTTATTTTTACTGGATATTCCTTATAGCCTCTCCAGCAGCATCAGCGGTTTGGTGTAAGCCACTCCATCAAGATTCAGCTTAAGAGTACACGTAAAGTAATTACCTTGATTAAAAATTAAAAGTCCTTGGGTGCAGCAGGTATACAATAAGTGAAGGAAGTAAAAATCCCATTAATTTGTGTCAGTCGTGTAAAAGGAAATACAGAAATACAATAAAATGCAACCAATTAATAAGATCTGTCAACAATATGCTTCATATGAAATATTAAACAAATGGATTCTACTATAAGAAAAACAATGGGTTGCAGGATGTGAACGGTGATTGGGATTGCTAAAAAAAATAAAAATAATAAAAATTAAGAAATTGTTAAGATGATTTAAAGCATACAAATGAATGAATTTTCTTAATGAGTAATTGTGGAAGGTAATGCAATGGCTTTCACATTACTTTCATTCATTAATAGTTTGTACAGAAAATGAAAAATTTTGCAATAAATTAAAACGTAAAGTATATAAATTAAAAATAAAACCAATTATAATAAAAGTATTTCAATATATCGCTGGTGGAACATATAAACGAAATGTTGTAAATAAATTGTAGCCTACATTTAGTTGCATACATATACTAAATTATTGTGCCATACAATGTGGCTGATCCCACATATTATAACTAAGCGATTACTAAAGCCTACCTTTTGGTTTTAAAATATTTTCCCAAATTTTAATACAATACGTTTGTGTTGGAGGGACAGGTCATTGCGCCAGGTCAGTTTATTTAGGCATAAATTAATAATAACCACTTTTAGAGGATTTTTTGATTATAAAAATTACAAGTTTTTTTGGAAACACAGCACAAAACAGTAAAAATCAATAATAAATTAATTACAAAAATTTATTTAATTAATAATAATGCAATTGTTGCAATAATAACTAATTTAATATTTAAATCAGCGTTTAGCTAAAGTCTGGCTACTCATATATATTGTACATGGTAAATCAAATCGGTTTTATGTTGTAATAATGTATAGATTGTAATCCTCTTTGTATTAAATAATTGAACATTTCATTTGAAACTGTACAGTACCTTAAGCAATATATCGAATATATTGTATATGTGGTTTCTGTGATTGCTTCAATAACTGTAAGACAATACATTGCGTTCATACAATAGATAATTAATGAACAAGCGATCTTTACTTCAAGCGATAAATTAATTATTGTTCATGTACACACACTCTTTTGTTATATGATCAATTGTCATTGCTTTGTATAATAGAAGAGATGTATGAAATGGTTATTAGGAAGGTGGCTTAAGTTTGTTTTTGGTTCACATCGTTTTAACTATATTTTTCAATACAAACATAACAATTTTGTATTTCAATACAAACGCTTAATTGAAAGATTTTCATAATCTGTTAACGTTAAAGGATTAGTAAAAATTAACATTTTTATATATGTAAAGATTAAAAAAGAGAAGTTGGAAATTATTAAAAATTATTATCGCAATTCTGAGTTAATGGTGGCAACTTTAATTGATGAAAAATAAATGAAGTTCGCTATAGCATAATAATAATGGAATAAATTTCATTTTAATTCTTTAATTATTCTTGGTTTTATATAAATACAAAACTGTCGTGTCGTTATTGATAAAATAAAGAAAACATCATTTTAATTGGAAAATCAGTTGAATGTGTTGTGTAGAGCTTCTATTTAGATGTGGGCCATTTAAATCACATTCTATTCCATTCAGTATAGTAGTTAAGTATGTCAATATAAACAACAATACGGAAAACAATTCAAAGAACAAATGATTGTCAATTTAATTAGTTTATGTGATGATGAACATTTGCCATTATGCTGGCCTGACAAACAATTGAACTCTTATGATTGATATGTTAGTAGAAACAATAGAAGAAATACATCTGAAATGTAAAGTTTCAAATAAAAGATAATTAGAGTTATAAACCAGGTATTACAAAAATGGCTTTAGCTCTTGTTTTGATATCTGTAAAACCGGTCAAGGAAAGAATTGAGGCATTTAGGTACACTACGTTTGGCTCCATTCGATTAGTACTTATTCACAGCGATAGAAAACGTACTTGTCGAACAGCGAATATATGAAGTATTGCGAAGGTGTACGAAAATGGTTGTATGACTAATTTCCCCCAAAAAAGATCTTAGTAAAAGAAAGAATATAACAATGAGCAATAATATGAATAAAATGTTCTTTTTTTCACTTTCAAAAAATAGAATATTTTCTATATAAATATTCGAGTTTCATGCCCGGTACTCTACATAATATTTCCATTGTAGGCACTAATCCATTTTAACAATTTCTATTTCATAATAGGTTTCTTGGCTTTCCTTTCACGAATAAAATCGACTCAGATTCTATGTAAAATCTCCAAAACCATTGAAAGTTTAAACTGTTTTATGGTATGAAACCAAAGTAAAGTTTTCAAAATGTCATTTATTATAAATTTTAATGAGTGGCATGGTATCATATTCATAAATTATACAAATATGGTGCAAACACATTTATAGCCAAAGATATGTATACATAGGTAGTTAGCTGTAGAGAGAGTTGAAAGCATTATCACACCATATAGAAAGCAGGTGAAGAGGATGCTAAATTGTCACAACAATATGGCTGTGAAAACCTCATTTTGTGTCTAAGTAGTATTTGCTTGAAGGGAAGTGTATAACAATGGGTGTTGATATAAATTTCAATTTTGTTCACATCGGTATGTGAATGTGATGAAAATTTGAAATTTATGTAATTAAAACAATAGATAAAGGCACGACTCTGTTGAGTCAACTTTCTACCACCAAACTCATAAACAAAAATATGAATCTGCGCTGACACGCACTCATACATAACGTTCCAAAGATTTTCTAATTCATATATATATATATAAATGAAAGCTATCGCTAAAACGATTATGGTTTGTATGTATTAAAGAAGTTAAATAAGCGGTGTAGAGGTGTAGGGTTTTATAAGAGAGGAGGAAGGAAATTGTTGTTGGCAGAAACTTTTTAACAATATTTTTTTGTTTTTTATATAAGTGTATAATCCAAAGTAATGCACAAACTTATTATTATTACAAAATTTTTTATCAAACTCCATACATACATATAATATTACATTCTTTGTTTGCGTTGTTTTCATTGTTGTCGTAATGTGAAATAAGTGAACAACAAAAGCGATTAAATGTTTATAAGACAAAGATACTTATTTAAGAGATGCCGCGTCAGAAAGGGACGTACAATGAACCAGAAATCATATATGAAAGTTCTTTTTAATAAGTTTTTACCCTCATTGGTGGGTATTGTTCAACCCTACCTAATTATATAAAATATAAATTTTTGAGGAAATTTGAAAGTGAAAATATTTTAGTCGGTTTTACTGGACTATTTAATATCCTACATTGCTATGTACCGTAAATTATGCTATAATTAGTTAGGTAGGATTAGTAAGAGTGAGTCATTGTCAATTAAAAGTTCCTTGGTGAAAAAGCTTTACATCGAAAAAGGTTCTAAAAATGGTTCAAATTTTGTACAACTAATTTTTATCTTCATGAACGATTCTTCACATAATTGTTTTAATTTATATAAAAAATAAACAAATTTCGCCATTTAAAAATTTATTTTTAAAAAGATCCTTATATGGGAAGGGGTTATAAAAGTGATCTAATTTAAGCTATTTTCAATAGAACTTGTCTTCGCATTAAGACACATTTTTGTAGCAAATTTCAAGAAAATATCTTGGACTGTAGATTGGTTATGTCATATGTACGGACACATGATTAAATCGATTTAATCAATGATTCCGAATCGATCGTTGTAATGAAGGTGTTGGGGAAGTACAAAATTCAGCACAAGCACAAAATCAATTTTTTATAAAATTATTCTCTTACGTGGTAGAGGGTTTAGTCCAACTCATGCACATCAACGTGTTGTATGCTTTTGTTTTATATGCGATGGCAGGAGATATGAAAGGTTTTTCCCTTTTTTTGTAAAAATGCTAATAATTTATGGCACTTGTCTGCTTAAAGCATTGTACACACCAGCACGTTACTCTGTATAGAGTTGTTTGCAAAGGAGGAGGTAACTTGGTATAATGCGCACCCTCTTTTTCTATTATTGTTGTTGTTGATTTTGAATAAAACTGATTCTCAAAGGTTTTGCATGTCAGCCTCAGCAGCTACAAGGTTCATAAGAGAATGTACGCTTGGATACAACTTTTTACTTAAACATATGAACGAATGAAATAATTTAAATACGGTGGGCATGGTATGTAATTTAGAATCTATATTATTTTTTACATTAGTTCGATAAGTTCGTTAAAAGTATCAACTTACTCAGTATCACCCTACTCTAGAACATAAAGCAAATCTTTTCGTTTTATTAATACTAGGCGTACATTGTTGTTAGCCATTACGTTTCCACTTGATATACTTACAAATGATTTGCTTATGTGTACTTTGCTGTAATTGTTAATTGCATTTGAAAAGTTCTGGTTGAATGCAAAGAGGTTGTGTGCTGTCCCATTTTCTCCATTTCATTAAACATCCCACAACCACCCAGTTAATGTACAACCGTTTTGTTGGAACGCCATTACCAGCCGTAGCACACGAAACCACAAACAAACGAACAAAAACGTAAATGGGTGCTGACTACGGCAAGCCATTATTGTGGCTTGTGTGGGGGTGGGGCATCAAGAAACAAGAAAACAAACAAAAATCAAAACAAAACAAAAATTAATTGTACACTTGAGCTCCTTTACAAATGTCCTCCACTTACACACTATCCACAAAAACGAAACCATTAACAAATGTTATTAAATGAAATTATTTAAAGTTGACGTTTGAAGAATGGTAAGCAGCAGCACAGAATCGCTGCCTCGCAATTATTGTTTTCAATAAAAACAAAAGCAACATTTTGTATGCAATTTTTCCAACCACTTGCACAAGTTTATCACTTTTTCAAATTTAAGTTTTCCTTTTAAGAAAATAAATCAAATCTCCACTTTCTCCATCTACCATATATACCCATCAAAGTTCTAAGCCGTTCTAACCCGTTCTAACCCGTTTGTATTCATTTTAGTGAATCTAGTGTTAATTTCAACTCTGACGGGCCAGACATTGGTGTGATATAGATAAAGTTCAGAATCAGTTCAGAAATTTAAGCTACCAGAATATTCCGATGCCTTTTCGGCATGCTGATTAGTAGAACTTCTTGAGCTATAAATTAATTTGTGAAAGCGCTTGACTAACTAGTCCTAAGCGAGATTTTAATTGTAATAACTTCTATTCCTTTTAATCAGTTTGTATGTAAAATATACACTATTTAAATAATTATAAATAAATTTTATTTATTAGTTATGCACTGTCATATGACGCATATGCTGAGTCACACTTTTTTAACATTTATCACACGCGTGACACTTATGATGACTTACAATGAACTAAAATACGTTTGTCTGATGGGCAAATAGAGTGCTTATGCATTAGTGTATAGACGGGAGTGGTGATAAATTTATCATCTTACCATTAAGACTACATTCTCAACGTTTTCCTTCTACACATGCTTGTATTGTCCAATTTGGAGCATAATATTGCAAGCGTTGGTATGTTGCTGTTAACATATATATATATTGTATGGAGGCAAGGATGATTCACCTCTGATGTTGATTAATTTGTTTATTGTGTGAATTGTAAACAGTTTACAAACACTGCATATATAGCAGTTGGTTTAATTTCAAATTGCACAGTAAAACAAAGAAACATGTATATGCTCCTACTTCTATATACATTAAATGTATGCCAGTATTATTTTTACCATACCTAGCAGGCATTAGTGTGTACACTTGTAGGCCTAATTTGTAAGCATCAGAAATGCAAATAAATTAAATTTTCTATCACATGTGAGTCGGTTATATAAATTTCTAACTATTCAATCGTTCATACATGGGTGTTTGTGTGTAAATTATTACTTTTTGGTTTCACTTAAAATGTAGACATCACAAAAGCGTATTTTCTTGGATGTCCTGTGGCATTGTATGCACCGTTATGAGGATGATGTTGACACTTGCCTACATACAGCCTCTGCCTAAGTTCTTCATATTACATAACGGTATATGCTATGCTGTACCTAAGCAATTTTCCTTAATTTCTTATTTACAATTGAATTTGAATTATTTTCTTGCTTCAGTTATGATTGATATTTTGTTAATTAATTCCAAGCATAGAGGAGTCGGTAACAATACAAACCTTTAACCTAAATAAATAGATTTTATTGCCTTCTTATCGTATTCGGGAAATTTTATTTAAAAATTAATAATAATTGTCATGTTTTTCAAATAAACCCTCTCGAACCTTATGTGGACAGAGATTCTAAAAATAGTCCAATCAAGTTCAAATTTTGGCACACCTAATTAATAAGCTAATTAATTATTCTTCACTAAATTTAATCCAAAAATATTAAGAATTTCGAATTTGGTCATATAAAGACTTCCATGACAATAGTACAGATAGACGGACATGATTAAATAGCTTCTAAAAGTGATTCTGAATCAATATTCTTACCATCTTAATATATAATTGTCACAAGTAGTTCAAGGAATAATTATTTACAATTAAAACAATTATAAACTTTAAGCATTTTATTGTTTTATTTAAACAATTGTTAAAACAAAATACATTTTTGTACATATTTATTAAAATATAATTATTCATGTATGGCATATATCATTATCTTTCTATTTATTAGGTTTATATAATGTAATGTTGTAGAAATTGTCAGAACAATTATTTCAATTACATAAAACTGTTTTACAATAGTTTTTGGTTTGGCTTTTAAACAAATTACAATTCAATTCCAATTTTCACTTCAATATAATCTGAATGGACTAATGACTGGTTTCGGATGTAAGAAAAGAAAATATAGATAAATATAATCTATTATAAATAAAAAGCTGTTCGGAGACTTGTCACGTATAATCCACCCCGTAGGAGTAGTTTTACACGAAAGTTTTCTTCGCTGCTTTGAGGTTTACATCATAAAAGTAAAAATAATAATATATGTTTTATTGAACAATGCTAAACTTATTTAGATAATACATCCGAAGACGGTATAAGGTGTGGTTTTAATCGAATTCTATTCAGGAATGGACAAAGAGTTCGAGATTGAAAACTATCTGCTGGAGTTGTGATTTCTAGTTCGATTTAATGACTGATTTTCTTAGTTCGTATTACATTAGTGAATCAGTTCGTTTACTTAGTTCAATAGTTGGCGAACTCCGATATTCTTAGTGCAGGAACAATGGTGGTGAGTAAGAAAAGGAAAGAAACTGCGAAAGTGGTTCTTATGCTAGATATGATGGTAAAATCATTTAACCTTTTCAACTATCAATGAGTTTAGGCAATTTTCTTTTATTAGGATATTATAGTGATTATTTAATACTTCCGAATGATTATGATTAGCAAATCATCATAGAATTGCAATCATTTGAAAAGTAAACCTATTTCAAACTTTGAAGAGAGAATTAATTTTACATTAGTAGTAATAAATTTTCAGTTAGACTCGAAAGGGTAACCCGCAGACACTCTGCACAAGAAATTCTAAGTAACCAGAAAAAACGTTAGGCTCGATACAAATTTACCTCGCAGAGAATTCTTCCAAGTTAAGTATGAATTTCCTTGATTCCTACAGGCCTCTAGGATTTTCAATGAAGTAGATTTTGTCTGCTGCTACTCTCTTCAGCGCTTCACGACTTATTACATTCAGTTACTTCGGTATCTAGTTGTTGATGCCACATTTAGTTAAGGAATCATTTTCTTCCAGTGGTTAAGTCCAATCTTAGATTTTAGATTCTGCGCAGCGTCTGATCCATTCACCACCATTTTTGCCGTTATAATATTAGTCATAATCTTTACCTATAAGTAGATTAATGTAATCTATTCTTAGTTGATTTAAAATGTTCTGAAATATTTTATTTAATTGATTAAAAGTTATTGTAAAAATTTAGAACATAAGGAACTGTGATTACCCATTTCTATTTCTATTAATCCCGTTTTCTATAAAAATCCTTCTAAAGTGTTATCTTACTAAGAATCTTAAGAAATGTTGAAATTTAAAAAAATCTTAACCATAAATATGTTTTAGAATCATGTGAAAAGAAATTTGTATCTATAAACAAGGATTACTTGAACAAATGTTCCTTTTTACATCAAACTATGTTCAATTTATTACATCTATGATTTTTTTACCGATTTACATAATCCTGAGAGAAACACTGTTGTTGTTTGTTTAGAAGGGTAACAAATGATATTTTACTAAAGAAAACTTTCAATTTTCTTCTTACCATATTACAACAACAACAACAACAAATTATATATACAAACACAATATGTGTAACATTTGTTGGACAACAAGGACAAACTTTTAGATTTTATTCAATATATGTCTTTTGTACATTTTACATTTTATTTGTGTATTAGTTTCCATACACATAAAATGTGGAATTTTCTTAAGTCCTCACACATATGCTAAAATATATATTGAAATATATTGCTTAGGAAAAGTTCGTATTATACGGTGGGACAATCTTTTAACCGAGAATTATTTCTTTTTAGAAAGTGTTGTTGTCGTGTAAAAGATTGCTATGGTCGGTTTTGAAAGGATATCTAAAGCAATAGCTTTACATGCAACACTTTCGGAAGCATTTTTTCAAATCCACCTATTTCATAGTATCTTATCCAAGGGAGGGGTTAACTTTCTCTTTAGAAATGACTTAAAGAAACATATTAAAACTATCTTATCTTATTATAACGCAACCAATAGTTAACCAATCTTTCTACCTTACTTAAAGCAATGTCTCTCGTTTTCTAACTTATCAATCATGTTTACAATGTGTTGTTGATATTTAGTTATGGGATGAAATGCATCTGCTTCAGCTTTTTCGATCGAACGGACATATTAAATGGGAAAAATATGTGATGTGATAATACAATGCATTGTTACTTGGGTTTTTGTTTGTTCCTTGAGGTGTTAAACACCTAGAATGTCTTCTATCACATATCTACCACTACAGTTACTGATAACAGATTGTAAAGAGAAGCAGCAGAATAGAATAAGATTTATATAAAATATTTTCAATTCATACATAATTCATTGATCAGTAGAGATATTTGATGAAATTCCTCTTGATTTTTTTTTATTCAATACACATATAAATAAAATTCTTTATACGTATTTGTGTATAACAAGATTTGTAGTTTTTTTTTTTTTAAAGTATGTGGTGAAATAATATTTTCAAAGAGAAAAAAATGAATACAAGTGTACTTGCTTTGAAAAAAGTATTGTATTAAAATATAATCATGAATTTTTATTGATTATGTCAGTCCATCCACCTTTGCGTGTGTGGCATTCCTAAGGTCTGAACATAGAGATGGATGTTTAATTTATTACCAATGCCATTTAATTATAAAATTAAACAATTTTTTATATAAGTAAACAGTAGGCGTGGCAGGTACCACGTGACTCCCTGTAAAGGTGTGTATTTTATTGATACATGTCAATATTCAAGTCGGCACTAAAGCTTTATAAGACTTTTTAAAAATGTCGGCTTTTCTAGTATCAGACCTCGCCCACTTTTCGCTTATTAACTCTATATCATTAAATATACATACAAACAATGGGCGTGGCAGGTACATTAGTCCTCCCTCTAATAGTGAATGTTTTACGTATTATCTTAAAAGTGCCTGAGTACGGATTTTGGTAAATGGTTGGCGTATTTATTTTATGACCACGCCCATTTTTGCCATATCAATGAATCAATTTATTATAAATATTAAATTCCCATTTCACTCAATAATTTTTGTCACAGCTAAGTATATTTTTGTCTATTGTAGGAGCAGCACTTGACCGATTTTGCGCAATTTAAAAAGCAATTTTTGTGCATAAACTAGAAGTGTCTGTATGAAATTTCAGTTATTAAATATCTTAGAATTTACGACGATGAGAGTGCTAACCACAGACGGACATGGCAGATTTGCATGCTGACGAAAAATATGTATTTTCTATGGAGTCATTTCTTGGTTGTATTACACCGCTTATCATAGGAGGACGAGATAAAAACTTTATTCCATGTGACAAAAATCTACGCAAAGCCTATAAAAAAAGCTTTATAATGTACCTCAAACACAATGTGGTTTCTAAAATGTATAATAATTGAATTTGTCACTTTGCCTATTTATCAACTCCTCGTTCTACCCACTGTGTAAATTGAGTTAAGCACTTGATTTCATCCAGCCCTGATGCTATTTACTGTACGGATATGAACTAATTTAGCAAAAAGGTACACACTTTACAAAACCAACTTCAAGTAAGCAATTCAATTATCTGTAACTTAATATATACATACATACACACGTACATAATAGATTATATAAAACCAAAGCATTGCCGTCCCCCTCTCTACATATACACAGATACTACTAACCAACCAGGTATAACGCAACTGTACTTACATATATATGTGTATGTGTAAATTTACAGTTTAAAGTTTGCATATCTGTATATAGTTGTTAAATTATATGTTTGTATGTGTGTAACAAATAAAATAACACCAGAGTGAAAAAGAGAAGAACTTGATAATCGGATTGCAATTACCAAATGGCTTTCATTTATTTATGTACATATAGTATATATTGTACAGTGTATGATGTACATATTTGCATACACTTTATGCTTCTATGCATGTGTGTTTAAGTGTTCTGGGACAGGCATTAGTAGTTTCCATTTTGAACGAATTCTTTTAAAAGAATACACATAGTGAGTAGAGGAGAGAGAGAGAAGAAACTTTTTATATAATATCTTGCTTGTCTTCTTCTTGTTTCAGTTTTTTTTTTTATACACACACACATTACTTATTTCTTCCAACTTCAGTTTATTTTAACAACAAGAAAATTACCAAAACAGAAATAAAAAAAGAAATACAGCTAACGCAACATATTCTCCGGAGCAACATGTTGCTCTTAATTTAAAATTGTACATAACAAATGAAAAAAGTATAAATAATACGTGTGTATGTACAAAAAAATGTAGCTTAGCTGTGCAATCCGCATGTCCGTCTATCCGTCTGTCTAACCATGTAAATTTGTTCGCAAGCTACGGAGCACATTTTTAAATAATTTTTACATATAAAATTTAGTATAGGCATATGTAGTAGTTCTAAGAAGAGCCCTACTGAGAATGGAATAAATTGCACTTTATTTCAAATAGCTCCCATATAAAATCCTACTATAAAGAAAATCTAAATTTTTTACTTCTTAATATTTTTTGACAAAATTTGTTGCATAGTAGTTAAATGGTTTAATAATTAGGTGCGCTAAATTTGGACCATTTTTATAGCCCCTTTTCATACAACAATATTTCACGAGTGGGCCATGCCCCCATGCATCTAAACTACATATTATAATTTGTGTGTGTAGAGTATTAAATAGTCATGTACAACTGACCAAACGTTTTTGCTTGTTTTATTTTGGGCACCCAAATATAGTTGGACACATAGCATTACCACCCAACAAACTAAATAAAGTGTTGTTAGTTTTCTTCACACTATCTCTTCCTCTCTCTATCTTTTATTCTTTCATTTGTTTATGATGCTGTTTTTGTAATAAGAAAAACCGTAACCGCAGATTATTTATTTTATGGTTTATGTTGAAATTTATTAATTTTTTTTTTTTAGTTCCTGTAGAAATTAAATACCTACACTTGCATGATATTCGGAAATCTGAGGAATGTTCAAGTGAATCTTGAAAAATGGGCAACAAATACTTTAATATTGACCAACTGAATTACTTTTAGTTAATAATGAAAAAATTCCAAATTTAAAATTGTTTTAAATTTTATAGGTATACAGGGGATGGACAAAATAATATGAACACCATGCAATATGGAACATCTTATTGTATGTTGGCAACACTGCTCCCGTGTAAATAATGCGATGATTACGTGCCAAGACTTTTAGGTTATATTTCAGAGTATTGCATGCTTTGTTTTTGCGACGGTTAAAATAAGCGATCGGTGAAATGTGTGATCGCTCAGATTTCGAAAGAGGTCAAATCGTTGGTGCTCGGTTATGGAGAGCGTCTGTGACGAAAACAGATGAATTGTTTAACGTTTCACTAGCGTGTATCCACGGTAGCGACAGCAAACACAAAACATGGTAAAACGAAGAGGAATACTGGGCTAAACTCAAACTTAACTGATAGAGACCGACAAACATTAAGAAGAATTATGGTCAGACAACATAAAGCTATTGCGGTAAAAGTGACAACAGAACTCAACATTCAACACTCACTTGAGTAATACAGTTTCGACAAAAACAGTACGGTGCCAGCTCTACAAAGCTAACATTCATAGGTAGGCAGCAATTGCGAAACCCTTCACGTCAGGTGTTCATATTATTATGTCCATATCCCGTACATACCTATCACATAAGACGGAGGCGTATAGTAATTGGTTGAATTATTGAAATTTGATATATATATTTATGATTACTCCTTCCATTCCATTAAAACGCTAAAAATGGGGTTAATTGGAATACGAGTGGAATACGCCCACAATTTGAAAAAACCTTTTTATAAAGAATCCGGATTGTAAGTTAAGACGGTTTATATACACTGATAAAAGTAACTACCACGCCCACATTTCATGTGTTTTGCATATATGGAGGGTATTCAAGATTTGACAACAATTAATTAATTTTGAAACAAATCCTACGCAAAGAGAACAATCTCTTTAAATTAATCTAATATGAAAATTAACCTAACTTAGCGTAAGCTAAATTCCATGTCTATATCCTTTCTTTAAACTTGAATTCTGAATCCTTTCCTCCTTTTATACGCAACAAAATTAAATAACAAATTGACAACACTACCCTTGGTAGCAATATATTAAATAACCTGATCCAACACTTCCCTTGCTGCATATAAAATTTCTATTACAACTACAAAGACCCACAATATGTTAGAACAATCCAAAGAGTTTTATGAAAATTTACCATACACTGCATATGAAATTTTGTTGTCTGCTTGTTTCATCATATTTACACACACGCACCTACAGAAAATACTTTACACTAACACAGAGGTTTTATATGGATTTTAGTTTTTCCATATTTAAATGTTTATAGATGTAGTTTTTGGTTTTTTTTTTTTTGAAGTGTTTTTCTAAAACTTAACCGTATAACCCAACTGTGCAGTTCAATCTAAATAATGCTGAATAGAATATTCGGATGTTAATATTAAAATGGTGATATATGTAAATAATGTTGTGTGAGACATTAAGCATTTTAAACCCGTTCATTATGTACCTCTAGCAAAACGTTACATATAAAACATATAAGTAAGACGTAGGGTTCTTTATAGAGCAATGTATGAAGGCATATAACATGTAATAGGAATGAAGTACAAGCATACAAACTGTGTCATCGATGTCATCGAAAACTATGAGTATGCTTCTTCTAATGAATGGCAAAAAAGTAAGCTTAGAAAATGATTATAGTACAACTCGTTCTGAGGATTGGAAACATTTTGTGAAAATGGAGTTTAGTATTATTTTGTGATATTTTACAGCTTCCAAAAATACCCTATCGCATCCGTAGATAGATAGATAGTGCTACACAATGCTGCAATGCTTTGATTTCCATTTACTCACTGCTCAATGTCACATAATCATCATCATCGTCATTACTGGTCGATTACAACAACCTATGTAGGTTTTTGGCCTGTTGCAAAAGAGAAAGCCATGCGTCTTGAACGCGCCTTCTCCTGTTTTGTACATCAAGTGTAAGCTACTCTGTCCCTCCTCCGGTGGCCCCTCCACCGGAATTTCGGTCTGCCTCTTGCATGACATCCTTCCAGTTCCCTTCGAACACCATCCTAGTTGAAGCACTTCATCGCAGGTGTTGAATCCTTATATGACGCACCATGTCAATGTTGGTGTAAAGCTCATACAGCTCACTTCTTTCTCAATTCCTGCAAATGCTGAGGTAACATCCCGCTTTCCGCGCTTTCCAATATCATCGGCATTCGCAAGAATCATGACACCGCAAAGCACATACCTTCAATAAATGTTATTTTGTTATATAATATGACATTTTTTTCTGGCATGCAATGAAATGATCATTTGTCACTTTTTCCCAGTTGCAAAATTCAATTTTTATATGACGGAATGGCAGAACATTTTTGCTCGATTGCATTCAATAATATTGCGGAAAAAGAAGTCACAAATAAACTAAATTTAGTTAAAAGCGAAATGTTAAGTACCCTTCATGTTAAGGCGTGGCTAATATCTGATTATAATACCCTAGAGAGTATGTATTAGGTAACAACTTCCAAATCCCATTATGGACTTAATAAAGCATTTTATAAATTGTGTGCGCGTCTGTTGTGCTACTCCCATCAATAAATCACTGATTTATAAATATTTTTCTGAAATTTCAACTTTATAGCTCATTTTTTATAAATTGTGGGCGTGGCTCTAAAACAACTCTTCTTAATTTACTTAAAAACTTCCATATATATACAGAATATATCATCTGTTTAAGATTTCAACTCAATATTCCAAGACGAACATAACTAGATTGAATCATAACCAAGAAAATAAGTACTTAGTGAGTGTAGTAAGTGTCTGACATTTATTGAAACAACAAACTGTGATTATAACCCTCATTTTATGTGCAGAATGTTACAACAATAAGCAGAAGTGAAATGAAATAGAAGGGATGAAGGCGAGAATTACATGGTAGTCGTATGTAGTACATATGATAACAATAATAAAAATTCTAACATAACCCAACACCAAACGGAAAATGGAAAATGCAACATTATTGATAGTTTATAGAGAAGCTGCTGCTGCTGGTGTTGTAAATGCATTATATAATAATAAATAAATAAATTATTTATATAAATATCTACGGGTATACATATACTTGTTCACCTAAGGATGAGGCAGAGGAGGTATCAAGAAAGAACAACTAAAATCAATGTTGTTCACGGAGCATTATAATACAAAAAAGTAATGTGTAAAGGGATTCCAAGGAGTAGTAGCAGTATTAAATAAAACGATGGTGGAAATATTTATTGTACATTAATCATCACGATTGACAGTTTATAAAAAACCATGAACTGTTTCAAGAATTAGGAATTGTCGAATTGAACAAATAATTTAAAAGGGTCGTGGGTTCGATACCTACCGAACCCGTATATAAGTTATGGGACGTTTTTAAAATGTTTCTTAATTGATCGGTAATTTCTACATCTAAGAGGTATTATTGAAACGGTGTCACGTCTTTATAGAAGATATCTTTTGAGAAAAAAACTTAAAAAAAATTGGGACCACCCTCGTAAAACACAGAATTACACCAAGTCGGGATAAAGACTGCACTGAATGACAGTATATTCGACTATTTGTTTATAAAGAGGATGGAATTTTCGCGAAAATTTCAAATACACAAGTTATCGTGTCGGAGGAGGGAAGAACAAGATCAAAGTTACCCTCAAGTTCACCCTTTTTAACTCAACAGCTTTGTATTTCAAGTTTTTCCAAAAAGTTATCCTACATAAATAACTTCAGCTCACAAGGAAAACTGACTGTCTAGGTATTAATAACGCTGTAATAAAACCCTCGTACTGAGGAAAGGTTATTTCCATTGACATGTGTTAAGAGGGAAAAAAATTCTTGATATTTGTGTTTATTACGATTACGTTTCATCATTACACCGCATTTGCATCAACAATACGAATCTAAACGTACTAAAATGAATCCTACAGTTTGACATGCACTTCCAAACACTGACAATTACATGCATTACATAGTCATCTATCACTTCATTGCATGCACTTAACTGAAACTGCGCCAACTAACTACAGCACCTGCCCTACCTTTCCTCTAACTATTGTGTAATTGTATGAATAAGTCATTGCTACTAAGTTGGATGGTTGGTTGGTTGGCTGGTTGGTTGGAAGTGCAATTTTTGTATATTTTAATGAAATTTTCATTTTTCTTCTCTTTTCCAATTTGTTTTCCATCACTGGCCGTCTTAGCGTGTTTAGTTGCCATTGAATTTTATGAATCTTATTCATCAGATGGTGTAGTTTTCCAAGTGCTTAAAATTTATGAAAAGGTAGCTAATGTCATTATTATTATAATGAATCCTTTTATACATAAATGCTCAGCTACTGTAAGTGCATTTATTAGCTTTTGTATTAGATAGTATTTTCTTGGATAATAAGAGTGATTAGATTAATTTGAATTTAAGTAAGCATTCCAGATTTTCATAATGGAGAGAATTCATAAACATAATTATATGATTATACTATCAGGCTTATACAATGGTGTGAAATGAAAATGTTTCCAATAAGACGGGAAACAAGATAATGGTGAAACATTTAAAATACTGAAAACCTAAGAACATTAAGGTTTCAGTAAAAATTTTCGTATTATCAGTACCCACCACGTGACTTGGGCTGAGTCATCCCACACGAAGAATTGATGATTTCCGTTGAATTTAACCTTTTACGATAAGTTTTTAAATTCCTCATATTATGAATAAACAATTCATCTCTCATAGGAACTTTATACTTTATACATTATAATATTGTGCCGGTTAAAATGATTGCTTCCATAATTCTCTACTGAAAACTCTCTTTGAAGCTTAATGCTTTGCATTCAGAATTTGTTGATTTCTTTTCTCTTTTCTGCAAACAAATATGTCATAATATATGTCATAAACTTAACATATATATTTACACATATGTATATGTACATGGGAATATGATAATATAAATTATTTGGTATACGACCCAAATTCATGAATTAATGCAATCAAGGGGAAAGAAATGTTAAACAAATAAAAAGAAAATAAATTTAGCTTAAGATAAATCTTAAATACCTCTATATTCAACCAGTGGGCGTGGCATGTGCATGACTACGCCCTCTAACGGTGTTTGTATTACGTATCAGTTTGAAAATCAAATTTTACACTGAGTAGGGGTGTACATGTATCCGATCGCGTCCACTTTTTATACATCAATGAATTGTAAATATAAATTTCAACTTTATAAGTCAATTTTTGTAACACTAAAATAGATTTCAGCCAATTGTGGGCGTGGCTTTAGACCAATTTAAATTAAATAACGATTAGATTAAAACTATAAGTGTTCGTACAAAATTTCAGCTTAATATCTCAACATTTACGACTGTTAATGCCAACAAAAGACGGACTTACGGACATCTTTGTCTAGGACGACTCAATTTTTTTATTCTGATTTTTTATATATATACTTTGAAACAACTCTATTATCTTCTGCTAAGTGTTGCAAATGTAATGATAAACTTGGTATACACCCTATCTTATGTGTAAGGTATAAAAATCAATAACATTCATTATTTTTCTCAACCTATACATACCCTCAATATCAAATTACAATGTTTACAATTCATTTACATAAATGCAAGCAGAAGGGGAGTAGTACAAGGTAGGTAAGTAAAAAGGTAGCAGTGAGTAATTTAAAAAGTAATTGACCCATAAATTAGTAAAGCATTAAATCAATGCCGATTACTTGGTCAGTCACCTACTGTCACTGTGTATACCATAAGCTAGCTTGCCAACTTAATTGTTCCACATTCCCTTTAAAGACTATAAACACTGCATGAACTGCTATTGAACAGAACTGTGGAACCATGGCCTGAACGTTTATGTAAATATGTACGATTTGATTCAATGCGATTTATTATTCATGTGAATAAATCACAGAACAAACTACGTTCCTACTACCATCTGTCTATACAGATGTAACTTTTACACAAATAAAACCAACACCAATTACATAGACGAACAATAACTGAGGCCAAGAATGCAACAACTACATGGTGATGGTGGTGACGGTGGTGATGGTGGTTTTCATTTAAATGCTGAAGGCCTTAAAATCAATAGAATTTTTATAAAACTTGCATAAAATTGTACAAAAACACAGAGTCCCGAACATCTATCTGCTGTTGTTAAATCACATTCACAAGTCAGCAGCTTTCCATTAAATTTGTATACGGGTGATGCATGATACTAGTAATTGGTATTGTTTTCGAATTTAATAATTCATTAAGATCATTGTATGTTAATGAAAGCATCTATTAAGTGCTTTTAAATGAATGAATAGTAATTTGCGGAAATGATGTCTCACCTTGAGATTTCAAATTTGGCATCTCCCTATTAGTGTACTTTAGGTTAACTTTGGTACTGAATAGTTTCAAAAAAGCAAATTTTTAAGTGTTTCGTACAACAAGAAAAAGCCAATTTAATGGTATGCAGACTAAGCCATCGCGTAAGGCCCAGCATTGCCTAAGGGCCTCAAAATTGCCACAAAAAACGATTCTAAAGGTACGAAATATAGCTTTTCATTTGTACATTAACATATAATCCAAGTTATTGTTCTAAGCTGTAATGTTTTTTTTTGTTTATAAAAAACTTTAACGAGTGAAACCTCTAGGAATGTAGTAAGGGACCTGTTTATATAAAAACTACTTAAGTCCTTTACTTTCCGAACACACATGTCCTTAAATATTTTACATTACACCAGCGTAGCGGTGCAAATACATATAATAGGTGAAGAGTAGCCCACAATACTTCACCGCACATTTCAAATACTTTGAATGAATTTTTTTTTGGAACTTTTCCTTTTTTTAATGTTTCGTTCTTTGTTGTTTGAATCTCAGCGATTGCATGGACTTCAACAGTGGCCTTGTTCTTGTTTTTCATTCGTTTGTTAACGGGTCCCTCTCACAAAATTTACCTAATAAAGGAATATTTTTTTAAACACGCTTTATACACGATGTAGAGAATGCATATGTGTGGTGTACATATGTATGGTTTAGATAGGTTTGTGTGTTCGTGCGTGTGTTTTACATATGGGTGTGACTTTACAAAAAGAAAAAAAAAAACATTTACAAAATTTATGTTCAATGCATGGATACCTTGACAACATTTATAACCTCGCCTTCTACACTCACTCACTCAGTCCCTCGCTCATACATATTATATACACGTAGAATTGTTATTGTCAATGTTGAGAATACTACATATATACATGTAGGATATGATTTGCTAAACAACAACACAATACATGTAAAAAAAGGTTATATTAGCCGTTTGCCAAATCTAGGCTACCCACCTTTTTTTATTTTTTTATTTATTTACTATTATTTTTTTTTTTAGTAGAACCAACCACTCAGGGAATCCCACGTATGGATAAGAACGGTGATGGTTGGAAAGGATTTTAGATAAAATTAAGGAAGTAGGAAAGAGGAAGGAGTACAGTTTATGGACGTTCAACTTGAATGCGACAACGTCAAGAATGGTGGGTAAGACTTCAGGTGGTAAGTATTCCATTATTTGCGGCCGTGAGAATGGTTAAAAAATGGTCACACGAACATGTGGGTGAATCGAAAGACTCATCACGTCAACTTTGCTGATCAAGAAGATATATATTTTGAGGACGTTTCCAGCCCTTTTCTGTTACTTTCAAACATTTCAACCAAACCAATATACCCCCACATCATTGTGATGATGGTGATGGTATAAAAAGTGAAAAACTTGTCAAACAATTTCGATCATAAATCTTTAAAACTGTTTACACGTACACACCATACACATAGATACGGTAGGTATGAAAAAGAAGAAGAAGAATTATTTGGAGTTTAGTTGTTTGGTGAGGTAAAAAGTTTTTTTGGAAATCATTTTTATATATAAATTTAAAAAAAATATATATAAAAAATATAAAAAATAAAATCTTCCAAATTATTTCTAATCGATTTATTCAGATTCCTCTACATGTCCATTTGTGTTTAAACAAGATTCACAGCATTCACAGTTGGACATGTTGTTTTATATTTAAATTGTTTTTTTGATTCTTTGAGTGTTATATAGTAAACGCGAACGTGACCGCTTTGGCATTTTACCATATTGTTGACATAATACAACTCCTTCTGCTGCTTCTGCTTGATGATATAAAAACATTTTCGTTTTATTACACAAGAGCTCTTCCTGATGTTTGTATTTTATACCCTCTACTAAGTTTGTCATTCCGTTTGCCATGCCCAGAAGGTGGCGTCAGAAACCCTACAAAGTGTTATCGTGCAAATAAATTTTAAGAAATTGAGTTGAAATTTTCTACAGATTCTTTGAACTTCTTTACGCAGATTGCTATTTAAAGCGGGCAAGATTGTTTAAGAGGCACGCCCACAATCAACAAAAATCTATATATCTGCTACAAAAGATGGCCTATAAAGTTGGAATTTAGTAAAAATACTTATTATTATTCATCGATGTACCAAAAATGGGCGTACACACTATTATAAGGCATAATTACTAATTGTGCGGAGGGTATTTAAGATTTGGGCTAACCCAATTTAGTTTTCTTACTTGTTTATTTTAATGACAACCCTTAACTGTTGTACGTATTTCCATATATGCATGGGATCGTTTGGATGGAGTTTAGGTCTTTCTTTAGCGTTATTTCATTTACCTTCCGAAAAGAAGCGGAGAAACACTTATTATTGAATACAGAGAAAAACTGTTGTGGGTGTGGTGGTTGTTGATTTTGTTTTTTTTGACAGTCATTAAAATATTTTTACGGTAATTGCATTCTCAAACGTGCAATTGCACTTCAGCTGCCCTTACCCTACCATATGTCATTAAGTTTAGGGTTTTTTTTTTTTTTTTTTTGAATAATAATCTACTTTAAATGGTTTAAAAGAGTTCGAAGGGTGGGGACAAACTAATTAGGATTATTTCTATTAAAAACTAAAAGGAAGGAAGGAAGTATGTAATGTAAAGTTGAAATATTTTCTTTTAAATTACCACTTGACTTATGTGTGTTAAGTTCTGTACCGTTGTAGTTCATATTTTGTCTTTTAGATTCATTTTTCAATTGACGGACATACGGACACAATATACTTGGCTGTACATTTACACAATCTAGAGTAAGAAAGTCACGCCCATACTAATAAAATATAATAAAATGTCAAAATTTGGCGCAATTACACAAAACTGTGATCAATCGTATGATCTCCATTGAACATTCGAAGAAGCGTGACATAGTAAATAGTAAAGTCCGATATATTTGAGATTTTTATTCGTCTTACACTTAAAATAAAGTAATTTTAGGCGTTATTGATAATCTTTCCCTGCTTATACTTACCAGCTAATTGCGATATATGTTATATAATCTTGTCATTGCTATGGTTTTTGCTGCTACTTACCGCTGCTGCTACTGTTAAGGGTAATTCGGTTAAATAATTATTCCCACCGTCACTTGTGGCATAGGATATATTAAGTTTTGTAAGGATTATTATCACTTTTAAACAGCAAATGCTACATTCTCCTTCAATTTTATCGATCGATTCATAACAAAAATCTAAATCGATTTAATCATGTCCTCATTTCCATGTAAATTTTTTCTTAAGCTACCGGTTGCATTTTTTGCGTTATTTCAATGATGTATTGGCTTGAAGAAAAATTTTATTGCAAATTAATCGATTTGCACAATTTTTAGAAGCGCTTTTCATATAAGGTTTTATTAATGAAACAAATGAATGGCAAAAATGCGCAAAGCTTAATATTTTTT
The DNA here is from genome assembly GCA_963971445.1 of Ornithomya chloropus. Lineage (NCBI taxonomy): Eukaryota > Metazoa > Arthropoda > Insecta > Diptera > Hippoboscidae > Ornithomya > Ornithomya chloropus. The sequence continues at coordinate 12,085,595 of OZ020529.1, read as the reverse complement.
GACAAAATTTGGGTTAAAATAATGCTTTAGCTTAATGATTAACTGTAACAAACTTGAATCCGATCGACCCATTTTTAGAAACTCTTCTCAGATAATGATATTTCTCGAAATGACTTGCAAGGCAATTTACTCTCGTTTACTGAAACTATATTTAAATTAATTGTAGCATAAACTAACCTAACCGATTATAACATTTTCTCAAATTAGTTAAATTTATTTAAAAGTGAAAGAGGGCAATGTAACCAATTTGTCTTGCCATTATTAGAAACGAACTCTCTTCACGAAAGTTTTGAATGTGGAAATTATTTACGCTAACCCCATGAACTATTTCAAAGGATTTACAGTCTGAAAAGTAAACACAATAACAGAAAGAAGTGAGTGCGACATGGTTGTTGAAAAATATTTTTAATTCCCTTCATTATAAATTTCTAGTGATGCCACACTAATCCAATAACTAAAGAATATATTTCTTTATATTATTACATAACTTAAGGAGTTGATGAAATTAACTTTTTAAAGCATATGTAAAGATGTGAGTAAGGGAAAAAAACGATGAATACAAAAGACAAGTAATTCAACTCAGTATTAGGTTGGCGGGTGTAGTTTGTAGAGCATTCTTCTTACCAATCTATATATAATATGAAGATTTATGGGATAGATTAAAAAAATTTTTCTATCCTGCCTTTAACTCTATACTAAAGACCTTTATATGAGACCGTTAATATTTTATGAGGTTTGTTTAACCATTTGATTAACAACCCTTTGACAATTATTGATTAGCAACACACACACACACACACACACACACACAGAATCATAATTCTGTGTACTTGATATGAACTGAAATGAACTTATTTTTCGAGACCTTTAAGGCATTCAACTATTCGTTAATTATGAAACATGACATCATGTCAATTATGAATTCATTATACTCAATATATATACAAACAAACTTAATTACAAAGTATATGTATGTATTAGGTAAACTTATAATATTGTTTAGCTTTGACAAATGTGACAAACATTTGAAAACCCATTCATTGGTGATTAAAACATTGATTCGCATGGTTAACTAAAACCTACGTGACAAACAATGCGCTACGCTTACCCAAGGAGATTATATGGAGTGTACACAATTTGTAATAATTTTGAAAAATATAATAATTGAAATTTGATGTAACATAACGAAGATAATCTAGGTTGGCATTTATTACAATTTTAAGAAAGACATCAAGAAAAAAACTATATATGACTTGAGCTAAATCTTAAAAATCCTCTACGTTTATTAGCAGTAGGTGTACCATGTATGTTATTGCTCCCTTTAATCGTGGATGTAACACATATCAACTATACCGAAGTATTCTTCAGCAAATAAGGATCCAAACATGTCTGAACACTACGTGTGTACAACATTTTGACTTCAAAGGTCAATTTTTGTAGCTAAAAATACACTCTTATCGATTAGAGGCGTGGTTCTGTAATAACTTTACCCAAATAGAAACCTGAACCAGAAAGGTTTGTTCAAAATTTTACATCAATCCATCGATTGACGGTTTTAACAACATACAGACACGCGAACGGGGGAAATCCTGAATTTCATCTCCTAATCTTCAATCCCTCAACGTTCCAACCATTACGTGAAAGAGTGATGGAATATTGGCAACAAAGAATCGATCGCTGCAAACGTAATCACGGTAGAGATAATCACAGTACGATTCTATCGTTAAATGTAATATGTTTTCTACATTTATTCCAAATGTATTCCAGCCACATATTTTAATTATTCTGTGTTTTATTTAAATACAAAATTGTTATGTCCTTAATGAAACACAAGTTACTTGGTTCCATTCATAAAATGTAGAGGTCTTGTATGTAAATATTTAATGCTTGCACTTTAAACTAACTTTCCTATTATTTTTTTTTTTTTTTCATTCTATACGCCTTCCACTAAATTTAGCAACGTGCGACAATAAATGCAATTTGTAAAGTTGTCTAAATGTTATTTATCATATGCTTTAATGAGTAATATCACACGTTCATAAATTATATAAAGTGCGGTTGGATAATTAGATGGGTGGTTGTGAAGGGGAGTAAAGGTCGCAGAGAGAGACTAAATGGGGAGAAAATAAGTTGTCATAACAATATGTTGGTGAAACCTCGCTCATTTATTTTTATGTCTATACCTACACACGCACATTGCTCCATTATCCTACGGCGTTTAGACCGTGTGATGAAAAATTTAAACTTATGTATAATTAGAATAATAAAGGCTTGGTGGAGAGTAAACTTTCTGCACACTTCCCAATGTGCTTTGAACTAATATATCCAACAGTTGCAAGAGAGAGAGAGAGAGAGAGAGAGAGAGAGGTAGGAAGAGAGAAGGCATATATGTTGGGCGGATGTTAGTTGCAGAAAATTTCATATTTCCCTAACTGCTTTAACTAAACATACATATCTAGAGTTGGTATTTATTTATTGTATTATTCATTTGCACACACATGCACACGCATACGGACCCGTTCTGAATGCACTCTGCACTCGAGAAATGCCATTAAACGACAAATACATAAACTAAGCTTTAAAACAATAAAAGGTTATATATTGTATGTGAAGGAAAGTGTTTCTGAATACACTTGCCTTCTTCGTTACTAACTAAGCAAGTACAACTGAACAGAATCTATTGACGTGTGGCTATATGGTATACATATGTATATGGTGTGGCGGCGTTTGGGTGTTCAAGCTATTGTCTACAATGATGATAGAGATAAGAAAAGTTCCCCCACATCTGACATTTCTTTTGTAAAAGTGCTGATAATTTATGGCATTTATTTGCTGCAAGCATTCTACTCGTTTTTATGAGTTACTATCAAAGACAAAGAGACAAAGATTGAGAAAGAGAGAGAGGGAGAGAGAAGGAGAGAGAGATAGAACCCTTTCACAGTTATATCATGTATAGGTAGCTAAACGTGCACCCTTTTACAATAGTTATGTCAGTTTAAATAAAAGCAAAAAAAAAAATGCATTATTGGCATGATTTGCATTTTTTAGACTAGAGTGTCAAGTCCACATAAGCTGTATAGGTATACTCAGTTTGTTATTTCATTTGCAAGGCTCAGAGGAAAACATCAGAAACTCTAAAAAGTTTATATAATCTGATCAAAAACAAAATCTTTATTAATCTAAGCAAGTCCGTCCGTCCGGTTGTCTACACTCTAATGCTTCTAAATATAAATTTTATATCATATTACATAAATTTATTTACACAGATTGCTATTTAAATAAGGTGAAATTGTTCTGGTGCCACGCCCATAAGCAACAAAAATCTATCTCTACCAGCTAGAAAATTTCATCTATGAAAATATACATAATTATAGTTAAAGAATTCATAAGTATACCATAAATAGGCGTGGCCAGATTTCAGACACAAACAGTAATTTACAAAAAAAAAAAAATATTTTAAATTTAGTTTAATAAGTTGTTACATAATACATGCAGGAGCCATAATAAGGAACTTGTTACAACAACTCGTATCTACTATAAAGATTAAGCTGCTGAAATATGATATAAATAATTTTCCCATTACGGATGGATGTACTAAAATTGGACGTAGTCTAATAAAAGACACGATCACAATTGATAAAAATCTGCCATGAAGTTCAAATTTAGTACACATTAGTCAAAAATGGGCGTGATATAATAGCAGATACGCCCATAAACGACAAATATATATTTATCTGCTGCAACAATTCAGCTATCAAGTTAAATTTGGAATACATATTTATAAATAAACCATCCAACGATAAGCCAAAAATGGACATGGCCGCATAGAAAACACGTCCACAATCGACATATTTCTCTATCACAAAAATTAACCTATAAAGTTAGAAATTGGTGCACTTGTCTATAATTAGCCCTTCCACAGATATGCCTAAAATGGGCGTAGTCGCCCACAATTTACAAAAATGTGCATTCAGTATAAAACTCGACTTGCAAGCTGTTGCATAAAACATACACTTTTACAGAACGCCCACCGTGTACCTGCCACGCCCACCCTGTACATGTATGTACCTATAGAGCACATTTAAGAATTGGCCTTGTTCTACACTGCAACCATTAACTGATGCATTAGCAAGCAAGCGAACTTTTCTTTATTTTCATTGTTACCACAACAGCGGTGGCCTCACAAATGATGGTTTAAATGGTCTTGTAAAAAAGTTAAAAAAAAATCATACGAAATTTTCCTACTCATTATACTAAATGAGACTGATGTGCTATTCTCCATCTTTCCCCATGCCTTTGCCTTGCTTCGCTTGCTGCGAGCTGCGAGCTGCTATAAAGCGGATGTTAATCCACACTTTATCGTTTGTGCAGAAGGGTGCATTTTATGTTCACATTTGTAAAGACGGAAACGGAAATGAATATAATTTCAATGCTTCTCGTAAAATTGTGTTGTGGCAACAGTTGTTGCTAATATGTTGCTACACACATTTTCGAGGTTTCCGTTAATATTTTGTTAGTTAAGTTGGGTCATCATTGCAATGTTTGTGATTTGGAATGATTCACAATTCGGTATTCATGCATTATATGCAATATATGCATAATACGTAGATTTTTCTTTATATATGTGTGTATTATGGGATTGTGTAATACAAACAAGTTTTACTTGTCCGTTTATTGCTTTGCTACCTTCATTCATTCCATATGAATTTGAAATTTGTATAATTTTTACCCAAAACCCTCACAATTTTATTCTCTTTATATACACTCAACATTTACCGTTGGCTTTATTGTATGCGATGATTTGGCATATGTTTCATCGATTTCATCACTTTGTTTTTGTCAAAGTATAGTTCTCTTGCAGTGTGTTGTTGAATTGTTCATGGGACAATACATATAGATGTTGTCGCTTGTCTTTATACATTTTATAGTTTAGTGCAGTTATTGGCATTGTGCGTAAATTTTAATCCATGAGTAAATTGATTATTTTTTATTTTTTCGACGTTAGGTGGAAAAGTATCAAAAGCCGGAGTGAAGGACTCGTAGAAAGCCGTCCGTACTCTTAATCTAGCATAATTATTAAACTATACCTTCATACAGGTGATGAACAGAATAATATCAACAAGTAAGTGGCTTTGCATAGCTGTGTACGCCTACGATTAGATTTAATAAATAAAAAAAATGACGGATCCAATTATTTATTACAAACATCACATTAAACAAATCGTCATTCTTGTGTTTGAATGTTTAGGAATGTTTGCCTATCTATCTCTGTTTCACAATGTACACGTAAATCTATTTAAAACGATTATTTATTGTATTAATTAAATGTGAAAGGTCCTCACTCATGATTATTCACATTTACAATTATTTGCATTTAAATGCTTATCCTTTTCAAAAGCATAATATTTATAATTTTTACAAGCATTAGTTTTGTAATAATTATCGACGCAATTATATATTAATTAAAACAATTGCTTTACAATTGCGTATAAAGCATTAATTAAATGTATGCCATTCGTACCGGCTTAGGCGATATGAAAACAAACGATCAAAAGTTAAGTGAACATATATACAAATGCACACATGAACACTTACTGTTGCAGTCATTGAAAGTCCAGTTAATTGCATATTATTTAGTTTTATTAGTTGTGTAATATTATACTCATGTTGGTTATATTCTTATATGAGTGCGTATAACCAACCACATGTGAAAAAAGTTTATTTATTTATGCAATTAACAAATACATACAAAAGTGCTTACACTACCATTAACACGTGGGATTTTGATTTTCAAAGCATTTTAGTTAAAACGACTAAAATAAATACAAATCGAATCATAGTCAACAGTACGAAACAGTTGTCCGTATTTCTGTGTATTTTTTGCCTGTTTTTATTCTGGTGTTTAAACCGAAATTTTCGATAAATAATTTTTAATATCTCATCTTTATATATGGACAAAATCGGTTAAGAGCCACGCCTACAATCAATAAAAATCTATTGAGCCATGAAGTTAGAATTTGGTACATAGCTCATTCAATAATGTGCCAAAAATGGGCGGGTTCAAATAACAAATGGGCGGGTTCAAATAACAATAACTATGAACTTGAAATTAAATATATACACTATTAAAGGGTGTAATCATATACCTGCCACACCCACCTTTTGTGTATAAATGTGCAGGATATTTAAGATTTGGCAAGGCGTACGTCCACAATCGATTAAAATCTTTCATAAACGTATAAATTTAACTATAAAGTTTCAATATTTATAATTATACCATACATAGATGAGGCATGGTAGGATAAAAGACACACCCACTTGTTACAAAAAACCTTATCTTTTCTGTACCCAAAAGTCTTTATATGATGAAATTTCTCAATTCTTACTATTTGTTGACAAAACTTGTTGAAGAATAGTCAATTGGTTTAATAATTGACTGTAACAAATTTGGTTACGAATCTGTACCATATATAGAGTGTTTTTAGGGTATAACAAGCTGAAGTATATAAAAGATGGTAAAAATTCACCAACTCTATAAAAAGAAAAGTTTCTCTAAATGAGCAAAAAAGTTTTTCTTTTGTGTTTATAAACCGAATAAAAACGTAAAACTTTTATAACAGTTATTGCTATTATCTAAACTTCAACTATAACGGAAATGGTTTGAGTAACAGATGATGCATCATAACATATATAAATATAGTTTCTTTGTTTATGATTTTTGATAGAAGTCCGATTGCTTAGGTGGTATTGGTTCGAGATGTCTCAAGGCTTTGGCGAATAATTTAATTAATTATAAAATAAAGAAGTAAGAAAACTAAATTTGGCTTAGGCGCAATCTTAGATACGCTCCACTACACTCGGTGGGCATGGCAGATATGTATATTACGCCTTCTAATAGTGTATGTGTTACTAGAACGACTCAGTTTTTGATGCTGATCAAGAATATGTATACTTTCTGGGTTCACTTCCGTCTCCTCCTAGGCTTTACACATAGAATACCAAACTTAGTATAGCCCCCATCTTATGTGGAGGATATAAAAACTATCTTTAACTTGAGTTACAGCAAAATTAACCCGAGTTGTTAAATTGAAATGTGTTGAATTTTAAATTTTACCCTCTCTTTAACACCATAGTATAAGGCTGAGTAAATATGTATATAAATTATTATTTTTATATGAAATCGCTTTGTTTTCACATCACACCATGTTAATGTTACCTGTACAAATACATATATACGGTATATATTATAATAAATTGCATTTTCATTCTACAAGTAAACAAGTGTGTACATGTGTGTAACAGAGCGTTACTGTACAAAAGTAAAAAATATGGTGTTGTAAACATCTGCTTATGGATGAATTGTGTTGGTGTGGAGATGGTATTGTAACAGGTTCTGTATCTATTTTTGTTGTTCTTTGTTTATTTATTTGTTTTTCTTCAACCACAATTACAGTTAATAATACAGGAAAATAACAAGAGCAACAATAATAATAAAAAATAATAAGTTTTGAATTTATAACTAATGTACATAACAATAGCAACATAGATGAAGTGAGAGAGAGAGAGAGAGAGAGAAAGAAAGAGAGAGAGAGAGAGAGAGAATATATTTCTATTGAATATAACTCTGTGCTTCATTATCACACGCATTGTAAAGTTTTCCAACTTGTATTGCACAACTGTCTGATTATATCATATGGATGGAAAATGTCTTAAACAAATTTTTATAACCTCCCTTCCCAAGTCATTCAATCAATCCAAACTTGTCACAGCCAATTATTACCTCAATTAACTATTGCTCATAAAATTTTGTCTAAAAATGTTAAGAATTGCGCATTTTTCTCATACAAAGACTTATTTTCGTTTCGGTTCAATTAGTTGATAAAATATCAAATCGTAAAAAGTACTTAACCAGCTGTTTAATAATTAAGCTGAAAAAACTAACTAAACTAGCGCTGATTTACTTAAAATAAAGCGTATGGTTGGTATAAATTCTGTTCAAGAAAAAAATTTAAAAGATAATACGGATAATTATTGTACAGAGAACAGCTTGAAAAACAGCTCATTCATTATAAAACATATGTAAGGTATACCTAATTACTACTCAAACACCTTAATTTGATTAAAACAAGCGAGTGGGTGAGGAGAAGTCATCTAGTACTCTACAGCACAAAATTGTACAACCATTGAAACATACTGAAACACATTTTTATACTTAAGAAAAAAAAGTGAAAGGAGAAGTGGGATATACTAAGTATGTACCATAAAAAGCACTATAAATTAAACATATATTACATGGTCACGTATGTATCAGTAAATAGAAAGACAGACACCCGGACATAATTGTTATTATCAGTAAGTTATCTTGTATTGAATTGATATAACAACAGTAGGGTACACTTTCATTCCTTTGCAAGTTAATTATGTTGTTTTAAATATTTTTTTTTAATTAGCCCCCTTCCATGTGTGTAGTGTAGTGTATAAAAAAAGCAAATCAAGCACAAAATTTCCTTATTATACCCTACAGCACTTGCGGGACAAGGTATATTATATTGTTTGAATCTTCTAAACGACATAAGTCACACCCACCTTCAATCATACCGATCAGGATTAAAATTTAAATCATCATAAGCGTGTCTATCTGTCTGTCTTAAATTTCAGTACCAGTTAGAGGTCGCTTCAATAAAATTTGCGACAAAGACAAATTTTAATAAAAATGGTTTGAATATCACCATTTTTAAAACTCCTTCCCATATAAGGCTGTCTCTTTTCTTCTTTGGCAACATTTCGTAAAGATCGTAGATCTGATCGTAGACCATTTTTACAACCCTTTTACACTTTCCACTTTCTTTAGATTAGAAATAGATCGAAGGGTTCTAAAAGTGTCCCATTCGGTTCATTTTTAATACAGTTGCTTCTTAGGTCAACATATGTCGTTATTCTAAATTTCATCAATCCATAACATTATGAGATTTGTAGCTTGTACACAAGTTTTCATGAACACGCAGACGGACAGATAGACAGACACAGTTAAACCGATTCAATAAGTGATTCTTAATGGATCCGTATAACTGAAGTTGGAAAGTAGCATATGCTATTTAGTAGTTGCAAACATCTGCACAAAATTAATATACTTTTTGTGGCAAGGTCAAATCTTCTTATCCGTTCCCTTTCATTTTAAGTGTACGCGAAAAAACCTCATAAATTCTATATCAACAACATGTTGCTCTTAAAATTAAACAGAAAAAAAAATCAAAGCAAAAAATTACTTAATAAAGCTTAACTTTAAGTACTCTAAACAACAAAGGTGTGTGAATATTACACATACATAAATACTAATGCATATAAAGTAATGGATTTACTAGTTTGTATATTGTGCATACCATCGTAGTATTTACAATTATAAGCCGATCATTTGGAATTTTGTTGCTGTGTTTTTTTCACTTCGTGGTTTTTTTTTGCCTGGGGTTTATATAATTCTATGTTTAGTTTTAAATTCCATTAAATATTTAATGCATACATATTTATGATATAAAAGTTTCAAAAAAGCCAGAAGGCAGAAAAAAGGTGCTAACCAGTGATTATATAAATTATTATGCGTTATCAGGTGATTTAAAAAAATAAAACAAGAAGAAACATTTGTATATCATTTGTAGTGGGAAACGAAATAACTAACTTTTCATTCTTTTATCACTTTTGACCACATACAGAGCACGGACGGCCGGACCATGTTAAATGACAAGAATAAAATTCAATAAATCTTCTAAATATATTTTGTCCCTCTACTTCTAATCTGACATTTTCTATGTATGGGATACATGGCTATAATAAAATATTGTAAAATACATGCAAATACACACACACACACATACACAGGTGAACAGGAGATGTATAAAAAATTTCAAAAAAGAAGAAATAAACCCAAAAAATAAAGCAATTGTTTACATTTGTATTAAACAAATTGAGATAATAAATTGTAAACCCTTCGCAAACCAACACCGTATTCCGTATTCTATACAGATAACACTCTTACAACTGTGAGCACAGTTCATTGTGCCTTTAAATTTTATGAAGTAAAAAAATTAATAAATTTGACTTAAACTTCATGTGAAATACAAAATATATATAAAATGTGGGCGTGGCATGTACCTGATTACGCCCTCCATAGTTTTTATGTTACCTAAACACTAATAAGTTAAATTCTGCGAGAAATAATTTGTTTTTCGTAAATTAAGGGCGTATCCCTTAACCCACACGTGTTCATTTTTGGTACATCCATAGATGAACTACTTATAAATTGTGTGTGTGTGTGTGTGTGTGTGTGTGTGTGTGTGTGCATGACACTTCAATTTTATAGATATTTGAGAAACTTTTGTCATTTGTAGGCGTGGCACTTGGCCAAAACTGTACAATAACAGTTTTCTTAACTCCATAATATCAAAATATAACAAAATCGAAGCTAAGATCCTAAGTTAACAATCTCTACGCCTGGGCTATCACTGTTTTTTAACAAGTTTAAGTCCAGCTAGGACCTTTCAGCAACAAGTAGAATGATTTTACTTTAAATATAATAGATATGATCAAGTCGATTCAGATTTTGACCCTCATATATATTAATTGCAGAATCTTTGCAATTCGCTGCTACATACTCAACGACAGCAAACAATACCGCGTTTTCCTATATCAAGCTATAAAAGAATGGTTTGCCTATACTAGTTGGCCACAGCAAACGTGTTTCTTTGTTTATTTACATATAGTCATACTAACTTAGATATCATGTGAATGTGCATGCATTCCAGCTAGCATGTGTTTAGATAGCACATTTAGTGGGTGTTACCAAAAAATAAAAAATAAAACAATTATTAAACCTTGGTTATGCTAAAATATTCTTTATCTGTGTGTGCTATGTTGTAGGTGTTTGTGTATACATGTGGTGTGTATAAATAATACGCCGTATGTGACTACACTTATATGAATTTGTTTAATATTTTTAAACATGTATGCATTTTGTTTATTTCTCTACCTACCTACCCTCTACCTTAATGATGAAGGTATACTAAGTTGGTAACATATAGGGAGAAACCACCGAGTACCTTAAAAGTATATATATTCTTGATCAGTATAGTACCAAAATCCAAGTTGATATGGATATATCCGTCCGTATTTCCGTCTATTTTTTGCACTCTCACGATAGTATATTTAAATGAGATATTGAAGTGAAGTCTATTACCAGCAATTCCAATATTATTATTGCTATTTGAATTAAGCAAATCGATCAAAGGCCACGCCCACAATTTATATAAATCTACATATCTGCCACAAAAATTAAGCTATAGTGTATATATCTCTTAGTATACATATTTATAATTATCTCATTCATTGATGTGCCGAAAATGGCCGTGCTCGAATAATAGACACGCCCACATAAAAAAAACGTGCAATATTAAAGGACGCAAATATGTACTTGCCACACCCACTGTTTCTATGTCCATGTATAGGGCATTTACGATTTAGCTTAAGCCAAATCCAGTTTATTTACTTGCTACTATTTTACTTCTTCGGGCAGTTATCATCTGTTATCCAACAACTTTTTTATCTCCGTGTATTTGCATAAAAATGTGTGTTGGTAGATATGTACAATTTATAAAAAGGTTTACTTTTTAAATGTTTAAAGCAAAGGTGTTTACTTTTTATGAAACTTAGATGATGAAGTAATTGTTAGTAAGCTGGTGTAGTTTTTTTTTTTGTTCTTAGAACTTTATTCAAGCAATATTGAATTAACCGATAATCCTTAAGCCAACAATTAAGTTATTTACTAACAATAGCATTCAAAAAAGATGAAAAATTTAGTTTCAAGTTGAAGTTAAATTGTTTTACGAACGACAGTACCCACGGTACTGACAGCAAACACAAAACATGGTAAAACATCGTCGGTGAAGAGGAAAAGGGGGCGAAACTTAAACCGACGAACATTTTCAAAAATTGTGGCCAAACAACATAAAACTACCGCGACAAAAAAAATGACAGCAAATTATTCAGACACCGTGCGAATATATTCCACGTTGCAGTTGTTCTAAAAAGAACCCATTTTTTATAATATTGACATGTAAATATTGTATATATGTCAGGTGTTCATATTATTTTGTTCATCCCCTGTACATACGCATATATCATCACAAAATCGGTATGATTTTTATATTTTAATATTTTTAAATAAACTGTAAAACTATTACAATTCTTAACAATGGTGTAAAAATGGATTTAAGAGTTGTCACATATTTACACAATTTATATATAAAACCAATATGAAATTTAAATTAAATAACTTCTATCGAAATAATATTAAAAGAAAATATTATTTGTGAAAATATGTTTGCTGTACGCATGAAGTATTCATGTATTGTTGTTCATCCAGATGACTTCTTCTTACAACAAGATAAATAAATAACCATTTGTCATTAAGTTTTCTATACATTTTTAAGAAATATAAAAACATTATAGAATGTACATATACATACACATAAACACAGAAGTACATATCATGTACTTATTTGTTAACATTCCATATCGAGAAAATGGAAATCATAGATGAATAAACTGAACAATTTTATTAAATTACGATGCATTGTGTATTATGATTGTATTGCACAAAACATATTTTTCGTCTCTATCAAGTTATTTGGAAGTAATTTCATTAAATATTGTTTAAGATTAACAAAATCGTATTGGTCAGTCCACTCTAATATAAAAATCGTTTCTTTTTATACCCTTCGTTTACAACATCCAGAAGGAGGCTTCAGAGACCGTACAAAGTGTATGTATTCCGAATGAGCATGAGTCGTTCTTCTCTTGTTGCGTCTGTCTGTTCTCACACTGGTAAATTTTTATATATTGAGCTATTAATACACCTCAAGTTTCTGCACGCAGAACACTATTTACATTCGACAAAAAGCACGTCCACAACGAACAAAACTCTATATATCTGATACAAAAATAAAGTTGGAATTTTGTACATGTATTTATAATTATCTCATTAATGGATGTGGCTGTAGTAGACATGTTTGACCATGACAGACACAAAAGACACAAAAAATTTTGTTAGCCGTAAAACTCGACTTGTAACCATCAACGTAATACAGAAGGCGATTAAAAGATGTAATCATATATCTGACACGCCTAGGTTCTTCAAATATATCAACCGTTAATAATATGGTTTATATTATTTGTAAGGGAGCTTTACATAAGTACACCTATTCGATGTTGTTTGGCGTCTACTTACTTGGCTGTATTCTGCAAGATTGCCTCCTATTTCACATTACTGAGTTAGTCTTTAACTAAAGTTTTTACGTCCTTAATTAAAAGATTTTCTTTCACACGGTATCCTTGACTTTCACACGGTATCCTTGACTTTCACACGATATCCTAAATTGTTTATAAAGTTAAATCACTTTCCTTCAACACCTTCAAATACTTAAATGAAGAATTTACTGAACACATTTTTCTTGATTTTTATTACTCCTTTTTCACAATACATACATATCGTCATCATATTATAATTGCGACATGTTTAATTTATTATTACATAACGAGACAGTTAGACAATGAGATGAAGAAATGTGTAAACAACATGATAACATTATCATTACGTTACAGTACAATACACTGCAGCTGGAGTTATATTGTACGAGGGAAAATGTTTGAAGGATGTAAATAAAATATTCACAATGACGATAGAGTTTCTTTTTTCTTAATCCTGTTGATGCTTTTTCACATTTGTTGACAATGATTTTGTTTTTATTTATTATTCACTCACTGCTTTTAGTATCATCTGTTTAGTGAGTTTATTATGATAAAGAAAAGAAGAGTTATACGCGTAAGAAATGTTTTATGGAATAGGTATTAAGTGTCTACTTATTGAAATGCTGCTCATTGCATCTGAAATAAATTTGAGCCCAATATCGCAATTATTCTGTAGTTTATTCCAATACAAAATGTTATGTCCTTATTGAAAAATACGTACTTGGACAATGTCTGTACATTTTCAACTTTATAGGTTAAATTAGAATTGTGAACCTATTAACTAAGACGGACAAAGCTCGTTCGATTGAAAATTTTATGTGTTAATCAAGATTATACATTATTTATAGATTCTTAAATACCTCACGGTGTTGCAAAAAATGATAAACTTAGTATACCATGCTGTTTATATAGACACATGCATATATCGGTATAGCTGTAAAGCCAGAAATGTAATACCTTTATATTGTAAATTAGTGCCAGTACATATACTTGAACGAGATTATCTGCAACCGTTAATTAGCAATATTTTACACGCGGTAGTGGCTAGGATGAGTTAGAGCTGTTTGTAGCAGCCTAAGTAGGTTATTATCAGGAAAGGCCATAATACATACATTATGACCAATTATAAACTTGTCTTTACAGATACATGTAACACGCATATGTATGCACCACGTACACGACCAATGATACTCAAATATTCATTAGCTAAGCAGGCGTTCCGCAAAGGTACGCATGCAATAAAACATGTGTATAAACCACCCACATAGCCTACCCAGCTAATTTCCTAAGCAGTTTTATATAAATATACCTACACATACATTGTATGTGACCAATAATGCCATTGATGCCGGAAGAGTTGAATGACCACAAATGATAGTCGAACTATGAAATGGAAATGTTGGTAAGTAGTGCGGCACCGCTGTAATGGACTTTTAATAATGTGTTGATATCTAACGATAGTGCCAGCACGGCACCCAATGTAAAAACTTTTTTCACGGTAAAATATAAACATGTCCACGCGAGATGAGCACAATTTACGGTAAAAAGTTTCATTGAAAAATATTCAAAAAAATTCAATTTTTCCACTGATTCAAAAATCTTGTTTGTGCGATTGAACTCGTTACGAATTTGATGATTTACTGATCTAAATTCATACGTATGTGTGAGCTTTATCAATACTCTAAACAATTGATTTTCTAAGACAGCTGTTTCAACATTTTTATGCCAAAAGTTGTTGACATTCTTAAAGTTTGTCAAAAACGTCACATGCTTATCGAAAACATATCTTGATGCAGTTTAGTTTGAAAATTTATTTCATTGTTATTACGTTGTCGAGCATAATAAGACAGACGTGACATTGAAAGCAAGAGTACACTAAGTACTATATACATATAATCATGTCATATGTCAATGTTAGCATCAAGCATTAAAAACAACACTTTATAGTCATAAGTTCAATGTGTTTACTTAGTAAATGCTGATATCGATATGAAATGAATGAAATATGCTTTTTCTTCTTCTTCTTATCTTTAAGTAGTACTTCAAACAATTGGCCAAAGCAGCTTTATGATTGTTTAAGAAAAACTTTGTCTATATGCAAACTCATACGTTAACGAAGAACTAGGCCATCAAACTATGCCATGGAAAGTAAACAACAAATATACTTAAGAATCAAGTAAAAAAAGTAATTTGGTTTAAGCCAATACCTTAATACTCTACACATTAACATAGAAATTGTGATCGTAACTTTTATACGATTACGCCCTTTAATAGTGTATGGAACAATTTGTAGGTGAGTTAGTCATCCGACCATATCCTTTTTTGGTACATCGCTTAATTAAATAAATATAAATATTTTCATTAAATTTATACTTTAGAGCTAACTTTTTATAGCAGATAAGTGGATCTTTGTCGAATGTGGGCATGTCTTTTATCCAATCACGCCTATATTTGGGATAAGTATGGATATGCCTTCAAAATTTCAAGTTCAGAGGTCAATTGTTGTCATAGATATGCAGATTTTTGTCGATTATGGGCGTGTCTATTACCCGACCCCGCCCATTTTCGGCATATCCATAAACGACGTATATAATATAAATATGTGTGTAACAAATTTCAACTTACTATTTCTATAATGTTTGTAGCAGACAAATAGATTTTTATCGTTTGTGGGAGTGGCTCTTAACGAATTTTGCCCACTTTCAATAATAATTTTCATGCAGAACCTGTTAGTGCATGTGAATTATTTCAAAGTTTACGATCGTTCGAATGCTAACAACAGACAGACATACGGGCATATGGACAGATGTCTAGAGCAACTCAGTTTAAAAAATATATATATTTTGATCAAAAATATATATATTTTGTAAAGTTTTTGACGCCTCTTTCTGGGTGTTACAAATGGAATGGGAAACTTGGTATACCCCCCATCGTTTAGGGTATAAAAAATATGGAACAAGGAAAAAACCACATTTAGCTTCCACCAAATGTTGAATCTACTACATATTTATGTGTAACTTAGGCATATTTATGCACACAAAAACGCCTTCTTTAATCGAGTATTAATGTATATAAACAATTGTGGGAGTGCCTACTATTCAATTTCACCCATATTCAAAATATCGACGAGTAGATTATATATTCGCCTCAATTTCGCTTTCATGCAGCTAAACTAACCCCACAACCCAATATATTTTGAGCGAACGAAACTTAATTCGAAGGAAGGAAAACGTTGTAATCATGCAAAGCGGTTCTTTGTGAGATAGTTGCTAAAGAAAACTTCGTGCCAAGAATTTCAATAATCGAAATTAAACATTGTGTGTGTAGAATAATGCCACACATACCACACACCATTAACAAGGAAGAAGAAGCAGAAGAAGAAAAACATAATGACTTTAAGCAATATGTTAGCAAACACTAATTTACGAAAAAAAACTTTTAAACGAGTCTGTTATTTTTTATGCAGGCGTTCACTAGACATGATCACAAGCCTAACTGAAGGGGAATATAAGAAATGTACTGGAAAAAGACATGCCAACGCGGCCGATTTTTAAAAAAAATATAAGTTCAAGAATGACAAACTTGATCTTATATCAAAATGAAAATGCAAGCAAATAACTTTTATACATTACTCCATAATCTTTAATATACAACAGAATTTGCTTTGAAATGGAGTAATAGTTTAATTTGCTAAGAAAACTATTCAAGAAAAATGTTTTTCTACCTCTTTCATATCATTTTCTTATACATGCAATCTCGCAATTTCCCCGTAATGGAGCCTTCATACTCGATGTGGATAACAACACCTTAAGTGTAGAGACCAATTAGTACATTTGTTGTTGTGGTTGGAAAGTTTCATTTCCTTTACTCCAGCTCTCTTCCTCTCCCCCTCTAACTTGTTAAAATTGTAAATAATACTAAGAAAATATTTTTCCAATACATACCATGTTCAATACTCAATTTAAAGTTTTCCTGAGGTTGGTTGGCAAATGATGCCACCACCATACACATATGCTGAAAATGGTCGAACAATTTAATTAAAATGGATGGTGGTTGGAAAGAGAGAGAGAGGGAAATAGAAAGGAAAAAAGGTGCGCATGGATGTTTTCTACGACATAAACTTTTTCTTTCCAAAAGTCTATAAACACTGTACAAAATAAACTTCATCCTTGCATCGTCATCGAACAAAACATATGCATCCCAAGGTGTAGTAGTGAAAGGATGGCAAGAAACCCATTGATAACTATTAAAGTTTTGTATAGTTGCTACCTATAGTTATAACTGGGCAAAGTATTTGTTTAATTTCGTGGTACATAGGGGTTGGCTACCTGTGCATGATGTTATAAATAAAAATTTTACTCAATATTTTCACAACTTCTTCTTCTTCTATATTTCTATATTTCTTGTACCGAAGTCTGCTTTGTTTGTATGGTTTATTTTCTTGCTGCCCCGTTGAATTTTCAGCTAAAACTTTGGTAATGTTTTTATATTGTTTTTTTTTCAGTTTTTTGTGTGAAAAATGTAACTTTATAAACTTTTTCCTCTTCTTGTCCCGACAAGCCATTTAAGTTCCGGTTTAATTGTTGTTACGCTGTCGCAGCGATTCTTAAAAAAGTACTTAATGCGCAACACATGTGGTGAAGTTTTATGTTAGGGCTGTTTAATCATCGATACTCAATTATTCTGATAGACAAAGAACAGTATTGTTCACTTAAATAAAGAATCGTTGAAATGTTACATAAAATATTGTAAATGTCTTTTCAATAAGAACATAACAATTTTGAACTTAAATAAAAAACAGAATAATTAGATATTGAGTTGGAATTTATTTGTGT
Source organism: Ornithomya chloropus (assembly GCA_963971445.1). Lineage (NCBI taxonomy): Eukaryota > Metazoa > Arthropoda > Insecta > Diptera > Hippoboscidae > Ornithomya > Ornithomya chloropus. The sequence goes on along the minus strand of OZ020529.1, from coordinate 12,067,464 downwards.
TCTTGTAATAAAATATTTTGAAGAACATGTACGTTTTACTGCTACTGTGCAATAATATATATTTTGCTTATTGACAAAACCTTTAAACCATAAATGAGCGTCATCACTGAAGATAATTATTCAATATGATACCGACCCAGTTTTATAAACTACACCCCAGTCTTAAATTGCGTTTATGACTTGTGCGTAATATTTCTTAGCTAGTCCGTTGTCAACAGCTTACGCACTACCACGCAGTTCTCCGTGAAATCTTTAAAAACTTTTACTTTTGTGTCATAATGAATTTCATCAAATAAATGAATTATTTTGTTTTAATTTATAACGACGACTCTCTTTTTAACTCAGAAGTGGGATGAGCTCACTAAATAACAACGTGTTAATTTCTAAATACAAACGTATAGAAAAATAAAACGCTAATAAACGTAACATTGTCAAAACGATTTTAACGTGAAAATAAAACAAATAAAACGTAAACTATCTTAAAGGATAAAAACGCTTAACGACGAAAAGATTGTATGGTTAAAATATTAAACTGAATTTCATCACATTACGTAACCGAAGCCATCGAATACTCTCATTCGTGGAATACAACGTTTATATAGATAGATGGTACTATATGTATAATGCGTAATATAAAATACTTGTTGAAGAAAGGGAAAAACGTATAATAACAATTGAAAACGTTTAAGTAAAATAAGAAACGCTTTACAAAATGGTTCGATTAATTGATTTAAGAATCGACGAATTAAAAAAGAAATTACGGGAATTAGATATGTCTACAAGTGGTTCAAAGGCAGCGTTAGTCGAAAGACTAACCGAAGCACTTGGTAGCGACGAAGTGGAAATGCCTCCAGAAACTTCTGAGATGTCGGATTTACAAAAGCACGTGGAGAGGTTAGTGTTAGAAAATATAATACCTCTTTTACAACAATCTATTAATCATAACTCTATAAATGCACCGAGTGATGATGTTGCTTCACCATGTTCTGCGGAATCTACACCACAACAACGTAATTACTCAATTAATGAAATAGCCGATACGCTACCGGAATTTGATCCAACAAAGGATTCTATGTTTTCTGTTGAACAATTCATAGATCGTGTAAACAAAACGATAGATGTTTATAATTGGGATGAAAAATGTGTACTTCTGGCTTTATGTAAAAAGTTAAAAGGGCCGGCTAAGTTATGGTTAGACGGTAGTCAGAGCTTATTTGATAAATGGAGCGATTTAGCAGATGCTTTAAAATCAGAATTCGGCAAAACGGATGATGAAGCAGATATACATTTTAAAATGAGTAAATCTGTACGAGAAACGAATGAACGTGTTACTGATTATTGTTTTCGTATGAGCGCATTAGGTAAGCGTTATCGACTTAGCGAGACAGCTGTAATAAAATATACGCGTGAAGGTTTAAAACATCCAGAATTACAAACGGCTATTGCAGTAATAAATTTTCGTTCCATGAAAGAAATGCGTGAAACGCTAGATAACTATTTAACAAATATACCACATTATAAAAGTAAACCAGCCAGTACTAAGAATATAAACAAGAGCGATAACGGTAATGAACCATGTATTACACATAAAGATATTAAAAAAATCGTGTGTTATAATTGTAATGAAAGTGGACATATTTCATCTAAATGTCCTAAACCACCCCGTCGGATGCGCTGTAAAGATTGTAACAAAGTACATCCACGCAATCAGCCAGAGAACTGTGGAAATTTAGTACGCAAAACCACTATTCATGAATTAGAACAGCAATTCGAAAAGACTGTACAAATAAATGGCAACACTTTTAAGGCATTCATTGATACTGGTAGCCAGTGCCATATGATTCGTAATAGCTGTGCAGAATTGTTGAAATGCAAAATAATGCCATGTTCCATGAAAATAAGAGGAATTTTTGGAGGAATCCAATATTCTACCGGAAAAATTAATGTTAATATGATGATCGATAATATGTTATGCAGTAATTCTATGTATATTGTGAAAGATGAAATATTAAGTACAGATTGTCTTCTCGGTCAAGGAATATTCCAAAATGCTAATGTAACTTGGGCAAACAATAAACTAGTCTTTGACAATAAAAATTCTAAGGCAGATATAAATTGTAAAGAAGCGACAGAAAGTGTAGCTAAAGACGCTGAGGTAAAACATTCCGTAGAACTGAAAGAACAAATTGATCATTTGCAACAAACCCTTCGGGATGTAGTGCACGCTAAGCAGCAAGCAAACGATAAAAACCAATCCTATAAAATTGAAATTGAAAATTTACAATCAGAACTGAAAGATGCTCACATTGAATGGACAAAAACATCCAGTCAACATGAAGAAGCCGTCACAGCGTTAAAAACTGAAAATGAATCATTGACGCATCAATTAAATATTACTCAAGAGAAACTGCGTTCACTCGAGTATCGTCTGAAAGCGACTGAACGCAACACCGAAGCTTTACGTACAGAATTTTCAGATTACAAGGTAAAGGTTCAAAATGTTTTAAAAAAGAACCAAACGCGTGATCTGACGTTAGAAAAGGACTTTGAGGAGGAAATTGTAGCCCTCAAACACTTGGAGCAACAACAAAAAAGAATTATAGAAGGACTTACCAGGAAGTTGGCTTCAGCCGAGAAGCAGAAGCAACTGCTTCAAGATGACAACGAACATTCGCAAAAACGCATTAAAGAGTTGACGCAAAACGTTGAAGATTTACACATTCTCAATGAAAGCTTAACACAGGAAATACAACAACATATTCAACAACAACACGAAGCTTTGAAACAACATCGCATACAAATAAATACTATTGACGAAGCTCATAAGGAGCAACTTCAAAATTTGCAGCAATCTTGCGAAAAGCAACTCGAACAGCTTCGTACAGAGTTAAATGCCCAGAGACGTCTACCACCCATTATTGGGGCTTCATTACCTAATCAGTCTACCGCACCAATAAATAAAACTGATTTTATGCTTTTGGAACGTGAAGATGCCGAAGGTTCCGAGGAGGACTTGGCAAGTTCACGTAAAATTTCAAACGCTTCTACAAATAATAAACGCCTTCATTCTCATGATTATATGACACTGGACGAGTTGCTAAACACTTCGATTAATGATATTAACACCGAGACGTTAATCACGAGAAATGTTGAAGTCGCTGACAATGCCAACACCAGCACCCTGAGTAGATTGCACACCGAACTGAACAACACCAAAGAACGTTTACAGAAACAAGAGATCAGAGTGCGGCATCTGACAGCTTTGCTGGCAGAAAATGAACAAGATTTGGCCAAATTAACGCAAATGAACGATATGTTGAAAGAAGAGCTTCGCAGACAGGAACGCTCAGAGGAACGGGAACAGCACATGCATAACTCGGAGTATCTAAAAAATGTATTATGTAACAAGCTAGTGTCGTCCTTACATGAAAATGTACATGAAAATAACAAAGAGGGTAGCCGATTAAATCAGTTAACACTACGACGAGAAATGGCCGCAGCTAGAATTACTATGGTTAGAGAAAAGGCTAAACAAAGGTTTGGTCGACAACATGCAATACCCAAGCTGTACAATGCCGGTGATTTAGTACTCATCAAAAACGAACCACAGAATACCGGGAATTCAAAGAAATTAGAGCCGAAATATAAAGGTCCGTTTATTGTTACTAAAGTGTTAAACAATGACAGATACGTAGTTGAAGATTTACCTTGTGCTAAAAGAACACAACGTCATTATAACTCAGTACATGCTTCAGACGGGATGAAATTATGGTGTACCTTGCCACCTCCAGATGATGACGATGAGTCAACCAGCGAGGACGCTTCTAATCAGGATGGACGAGTTGATACCGACCCAGTTTTATAAACTACACCCCAGTCTTAAATTGCGTTTATGACTTGTGCGTAATATTTCTTAGCTAGTCCGTTGTCAACAGCTTACGCACTACCACGCAGTTCTCCGTGAAATCTTTAAAAACTTTTACTTTTGTGTCATAATGAATTTCATCAAATAAATGAATTATTTTGTTTTAATTTATAACGACGACTCTCTTTTTAAATAAAATTCGGATTTTCTTCAAACTTTAGATGGGACCAATCGAAGAAGTTTCGCTTTAGTTCTTGAGTTAATTTCATTTTGTAAGTAAAAAATTCGGCACGAAGTGGTTTGAGAGATTCTCTATTTCCGTGGAATCGACTGATTCGGCTTACTTTGAATTGAAAGACTTATACACAAATGTGTTATGTCTCCATTGAAAAACTCTTTATATGGACATACTTGTGGATTAAAAAGCTCTGAATTAAATTTTTCGTCTATATCGAAATTTGTGCGGATATGAACTTTTTAACCATAAACGTTCGCCAGTTTTTTTTTAAATCAACTCAAATTTTGATGCTGTTTGAAAGAAAATATTTACAGTATCTCTGACGCTTATATCTGGTAAAGTATAATATTAAAATCTCGACTTGAGAGAACTTTCTCAAATTGCTATAAAATTTCTAATACATTCACATTAGCCTTTATCACGTTTTTTTACCCACACCTGTTTCAGAACAGAATGCCTCGTAAGACAAGTGCTTAATTATGTTGTACAGTGTAATTAATCACTTATCTTAGTCTCTAATCATATAATAATTTATTAACATAAGTGGTATGAGTGCACACTACATTATCTACTTAATATGTATATATTTAGACAATAAAAAAAATAAATATATCTTTTTCTTCTTCTCTTTCTCTCTTTTTTTACAATCCTTTATAATATAACCAAAACCATGTTGAGAATGAAAGAATTTCTTCCTTTACGTATAATATTTAATGTTTTTTCTTACAACTGCTATTTATGCATATTGCATATATATGTATATATTAAAAAATTATTGAGCAAGTCAAAGGGCCTAGGATAAGAATACATTCTGTTTAAGGAATTTTTAATTTGAGCTTTGCCGCTCCACGTAGATTATCTACAATATTTTATAATAAATATTTTTCAATTATTCCCTCCCCCTTACTTCTTCCACATGTGTCTTTATTGAAAAGTTTCATTTATGTTTATATAATCTATGCATATATAATTCGTTTAAAATCAATAATTAAAAAGAAGTTCTGAAGGGCTTTAAAAAAGTGCATAATCGGCTAAAGTGCTATGGGTCCATTCATAATTACAATATAACCCAATTAAGAGAGACTTCATGAAGTGAAAAATGAAATAAAAATAAATTTAATTTGGAGAAGCAATGTTTTTTTTAAAACTTTCACAAATATTCAAAACCGTACTTTATACTTTATCATCATTACTGAACGATTACAAGTAATTTAGGTAGAGGCCTGTGACCTGTACCGCGATATCATGCTCTTCTGCGAATTTTCTCCAATTTACACCAAGTAATTCCAGAGCATTAAACACTTGATGCGTCCAGCGGTACTTCCCTTGCAATGTCCCCTTTGTGTACCGTTCCTTGTCTTGTTCCCGCTCAAACACCACCTTAACTGGAATGTGTTCGCTCATAATACCATTATGATTTCGCTCTTGCAAACGTTTAATTTTTATATGACAGATTATATCAATGTCGACTTCAACCTCAGACAGCACATGATTCAGTCTGAGCTAAAAGTAATGACGAACGCGGACATGACCATTTGGTCTTGTATCATTCAGATTAATAAAATTATTTCAATATCAATGTCGGCCCTAAGCTACTACAGGGCATAATTCATTCAGTACGAAACTCATGACGAATCCGTATATGTTCGCAGGAGAGTTAAGTTAAACTTACAATTGTCACAAGATATATATTATTTCCTTATGCCTTAGTCAATTTCACTCATCTGAAAACCACTTAGTTGTTTCCCTTTTAAGAACAGAATGGTACATTATTATTCTAGTGAACAATCAAAGTAATACCTGGCAAGGTTAAGTGAATAAAGTACCTAAAACCGTAACTCAAATATCTTTCACGGAAATGATCCTTTGTGCTGTGTACATGTAGTTTATGAGTCATATAACGCAATAGTTAACGTGTTATAATATCCTTTGCACTGACATGGTAAACAACAAAACCATCTATTCATTTTCAACATACAATGTGCGCTTCCTTTCCCTTTTCATCCATTCAGCTCCTGCCCACTCTTCTCACCTCTGCTCATGACATTTCCTTATGACTATGCTATGTATGTTAAGGTTGTCATATAAACTTGTACGCTTGTTTACTGGACCTAGAAACAGTGTGAGTCCTAGTCTGGTGATGAGAAGTTCAAAAGACAATTAATGAATAGATAGCACATGTGGTTAAACGTTTATTTCCTTGCAAATAAACCGATACGGGTAGGATTTATGGAAAGGAAATGAATTTCAAATTGTCCAACTCTTGTAATCCTGGTTAAGCAGTGATTGAAAATAGGCTGTACGCATACAACTCTTTTCTTAATCGATGCGATGTTAAAAATTCCTTCAAAAATAAAAAAAGCCAAACCTCACAAAGGTTTTATATCTTTTCAACTTGACGTGATGACTTTGGGGTCATCTAGATTTTACCCAAACATAAACACAATACAAGGTCTGCTGCACTTAAGCAAATTTGACATAACAAGGGGCAACGCAGCTGAAGCCATAGAAACCATTTATTGAAATATTGTTTGCGAACAACAACCACAAAATATTGTAATGCCCAAAAGAAGCAACCCCTTCAACGATTGCTTGCTTGCTTGCTTGTTGGTTCATTTGATTGTTTGGTTAAGGCAACAGCAATTTGTGCTTCAAGTGTTGTAAAACTGTTGCCATAACCACGTGTAATCATACAATCATTCTAATGTTGTGTTCTACTGTTGGATTGCTGCCAAGAAGTGATGGTTTTTTGGCAATTTGATGATTCTTCTTGCCGTGCTTAGTTCAAATCGAATATTTTACAAACAATAAAAGCCCTTTCTCTTCTACCTCTCATTTTATATAGCTTTGTATTTATGAACGTGTTGATTAACTAAAACTAAGTGAATACATTTCTGGTAAATATTTGTAAATGGGCTTGAGGTTTCTAACAAACCTAACCTTACACTTCAGATGGAAGGTACACTAAGTTTTTCATACCGTAAACAAAGAGAGCCTATCATGAACACATTGATGGTTCATACATTCCATCGTTGTAAAGAAACTCTGAGATATTTTGATAGATCAGTTTGGTCCCTAAAGAAATTAAACATTTTCGTTAATTTTTTATAAATTTTATTAAAGTTGTGTTCGCGAGTTACAAACAATAAAACTCTTTACTAATGATTGAAACAAAAAACCAAAATTGCCAATTTTCATTTCACTTCTTCTATTCAAAGAGTAAAAGGTTCCATTTAGGTGCGAGAGAACACAGTTACAGAACAATTACATTGTTCACCATGCACAGACACATACGTACCTAAACGCTTCAGAATAAAGCAAGTTAAAAAAATTAAATTTGGCTAAAACAAAATATTAAATACCTTCCACTTGTACTGACAAATAGGGGGCGTGACAAGGTTCACAATTACGCACTGTGTAATAGTGCGTGTATAACTTATCAGCATACAAATCAAATTTTACGCCGAGTACAGTTTTTTATAAATTGTGGGCGTGTTTATTATGCGACCTTGCCCATTTTTGGCACATTAATGACAGGAGTAATTACAAATATTTATACCAAATTTTAACTTTTTTTAAGTCATTTTTTGTGGCAGTTATATAGATTGGTGATTTTATTGTAGGCGTGTCTTTTATCTGACCATACCCATTTTTAGCACATCGTTGGATGGGGTAATTATAAATGTGTGTACCAATTTCCAATTTCATATGACAATTTTTGTAGCAGATAAATCGATTTTTGACGATTGTGGGTGTGGCTCTTGCCTATTTTAAATAGCGATGAAACTGTCTGAACAAAATTTCAACTCAATATCTCAAAATTTATAACGGACATATCTAGATCAACTTAATTTTGATGCTGATCAAGAATATATATAATTTGTAAGATCTCTAACACTTCCTTTTGGGTGCAGCAGATGGAATGATAAACTTACCATACACTCCATCTTGTATGGACCACCAACAAATGATAAAAGTAAAAAAATAATTGTTGCAGCTAACATGCCAATCCGCCAACCTCTCCAAACCAAATACAATGCTTTACAATTCCTCGCACGCAATGTGCCCACAAAAGCGTGGAATCGATTAAGGCAATTCAATGACACTGTACGGAGCATCTATGCCATCGTATCCTCAGAGATAATGTTTGCGAATCTTCTGGGTATAGACATGGTCGACTTGTTACCCAACACAAATATGTACTCTTGCACAGATACCATACATAAAATATCACATCCATTTGCTCATGTGCCTAACCGTTCGGCCGTGCCTTCTATAGGTTTCAACCAATCTTTAAGGTAAATAGCCCGCATGGAAGGGCATGATTCAGTTTAATGCAGGGATTTATAGTTTTTTAAGCTGGCTAAGCTGGTTATCAGACATTCAGCTTAAATGCCATAATATTTTTCTCTTTGTTACGGCGTTTGCTTTTTTCTATGAATCTGTTGCATTGCAATTATATAATTTTTTTTATTGTGGTTTTGGTTTTTTCCCTTTTCCTCAAGAAATCATTTCATTTTGCGCTGATTTTTCATGGAATTTTTTCTTTTCAGTTTTTGGGTTTCAACATCTAAATATTTTGGTATTGTGTAATGCTTACATACATATACGTATTTATTTATGTTATATTCTAAATATGAGGGAGCACTTATTGATCATTATTATACTCTCCACATAAAATACTAAGTTTAACATTTCATTTGTAACATCCGAAACGAAAAGGCCCCAGACATTTTACAAAATATATAAATTCTTGATCAGCATTATTACTATACTATACTACTATATAACTGAGTCGATTTAGACATTTATGTCCGTGTGTCCATAAGTCTGTCTGTTGTTCGTATTTGAACGATTGATTGTAAATTTTGAAATATTAAACTAAAATTTTATAGACTAACTCCTACTAGCAAAAAGTATTGTTAAGAAAGGAGAAATTGGTCAACAGGCACGCCCACAATTGACAAAATTTTTATATATCTGTCACAACAATTTAACTATAAGGATATAATTAGCATCTTATACCTATAGTTAGCACTTCCATCGCAATTACAAACCTGCCATGCCCACTGTTTGTATATAGATGTGTAGAGAATTTAAGATTTGTCTTAAACCAAGCTTACTTTTACTACTTGTTTTACCTATTATTGATAAGAAATTCACTCAAGCAAATGAAAGAAATAAAATTAAAGCAAGTAAAATCTTATCGCTTTTTTAAAATGTTAAACAATAACTTTAAATCATAAAGAATATTTTTATGAATTTTCAATTATTGCTTCTTCCAAAGCATCACTCAATCAGTTAGTAAAGACGAGTGTGGACGAGTTGGTTCGATGATAAAGAAAAAAAGAAAGAAACTATAAAAAGCTGAAATTAATTATGTTGAATAATAATAAATAAGCCTTCGAAGCATATGATGACTGTATTATATAATATTTATTTATATTTTTTTTTTCTTTAGAGGATATCATTTCGAAAGTGGAGGCTAAGTAAAAAAGAGTTAATTCTAAAATCTATGGGGCATAGGATGGGCATGATGTTTGTACTAATAACAGTTTCCGGAGAGCAAATCTTTAAAAAGAAAGTGATTAGTGTTGTTAGTAATTACTCGAATCTATATTTTCTCCACCTTTCTCATATAAATTTCTCCTTTATGCGGTAAATTGTTCAATTATATTCATTAGTTCCAAGGTTTCTATCATCCAAGCAATTAAGAAACACAAAACATATATGAAAACAAGAAACTGAGATGGAATCGATAATGAGAAGCAATATACATTGAAAGTAGCCCAAGCTGTGTAAGTTTATAAAAACTTTTCTATATGTACTGCATGTACATACAATTCATTAATAGCTTATGGGCCAAGAGGCTTACTGAAATGAAAAATTAAAGAAGGTACGAGAGAGGTGAAATTATTGAGAAATTATTTTTTATTCCGTTTTAATTTTTACAGTTTTTATACATTTATTATTTCATATTCTAGTGAAATTTACGGTTTCATTAAAAAAAAAACTATTTTTCAACTTGAAGTTTTGGTTCTAATGGAGAAACTCAAATGGTAAGGTAAGGTAACTTGTTACAAGTTTCGCCTCAATATCTTGTTAGGCCTTTTGAAGTTGTTTTTTAATGCTATTGCAGGTTTTTTCTCCTACTTCTTTTTCCTTTTTTTATTAGTAGAGAGCATGAAAATCTTATTCTTACATAAAATTCACTTTTTTTTTCGTCACAAAAAAAATACTTTGAAGAAACCTACTCATGTAAATGGAAACTCGGTGATTGTGATTCTATGGTAAATTGAAGTTTGTTTATATAACTTGGCTTGTTTTTTTCTGCCATTTCGTTATGATTTCTATAGAATGAATTTTCTCAAACAACGTCTTAAGTTATTTTTGTATTTTACATATTTACGATGTTCTTCTCTCTTTGTTATCAACTTATCTAGCATGTAGCTGTTCTTTTGTTCATTTTTTATACCCTCTCCACAAGATGGGGGTACATTAAGTTTTGTTATTCCATTTGTAACATTTAGAAGTAGGCGTTAGCATCAAAAATTGACTGAATCTAGACATTTATGTCGAAAATCTGTGTGTCGATTTATCCATCTGTGGTTGGCACTCTCACGATAGAATATTTAAGATATTAAAGTGAAATTTTTTGCACAGATAATTCGACTTTCTCCTTTTACTATTTAATTTAAATAAAATTAGTCAAAAACCACGCTTACAACCAAGAAAAACTATATATCAGCAACAAAAATAGAGCTCGAAAGTTCGTACACATGTGTATAATTTCTTCACCCATCAGTACGCCACTTGTACCGCTTGTACGTAGATGTGTAGGGTATTTAAGATGTGACTGAAGCGACATCTAGTAGTTTTACTTATTCTTTGTACAGTTATGATGCAATTTAAGTTTTTGCAGTTTACATCTTTTCACCTTTTTGGAACCTTTGCACATAAAAGTGTATTTTTATTATGATTGAATTTATTTTTAATACAACATTTCAAAAATAAAAAGGATAAGAATTTTGTTTTAAACCTAAAAGAATTTCAATATGAAAAGGTATTATTAATGAATAAAATAAACCGCAGCAGATTAATAGCAACAGCATTCATTCAAAAAATAATTGTTGTATAAAGAAAACATGGTAATGCCTTAGACCTTAGAACTTTACATAACATATTCTGCACCAAATGGTGGCATCCATTACAAAAACTTTCTGCAAACTCTATTAAACCCTAAAGCCATAGATTATAAAAAAATAATTTATCCTTCATACCAAACACAAATCATATAAATTAAGTGCAAATTATTGGCTGCGATATATGTCTGGGAGCAATATATTAAACAATGAATTCATATACACATGTATAAACGTACAATACAGCCCGCCATTCATACGTCATTCATCATTTAATATTCATTACACTTCAGTAGCTGTTGGGAATGCTGTTGAGTGAACACTTTGCTGTTAATCTAAATGTAAATTTTATATGATTTAGGGATGAAGTTTGTATGCATTGTATATGTATGGCACAATATATATATATTGTACATATCATTGACATTTCTAGATACTTTATCATCATTAATTTAATATTAAATGTAAACGTGAACAAATTTTTTATCATCACAAAATGTATTAAATTGTGTGGAAGTAATGACAAATCGTAACAATTACTATAACAACTAATGGGCCAAAAAGTGATGAAATGTTAGCTCAAAGTTTTTATACTCTCCACATAAAATGGGGGTATACTAGGTTTGTTATTTCACTTGAACTGAGTTGATCTAGACAAGTGTGTCCGTGTGTCCGTCTATTGTTGGCACTCTCACAGTTGTCAAATTTGAGATATTAAGCGAAAATTTTGAACAGATACTTCTAGTATCTGAACTTAGGTAGTTATTGAGCTAAATCGGTCAATGGCCACACCCACAATTGACAAAAATCTATTTATCTTTCACAAAAATTGTGCTATATCATTGAATTTCATCTCTATCTATAATTACCCATTCCATTAATATGTCAAAAGTGGGCGCGTTCGCTTACATCTTAAATAAGAATGTATTCAATTTTATACCAAGTTGATATGAATTTTATAATTATTTATACACTATTAGAGAGTGTAAATCCTATACCTGCTACGCCCAATCTCTGTATATACAGGTGGAAGGTTTTTAACATTTTAGTTTTCGTACTTGTTTTATTATCGTTTTTAAAATTCAGTCAAATTAAAATTAGCGTTGTAACACTTCATTATAGCGATTAACACTAAACATTTTCTTTTCCAATATTAATTGAAGTGTCAACTAGATCTATATACAAAGCGACTATTAAATGTTCATTACTCAGACACAATCATCTATATCTTATTATGACGTTTTATGTTCAAGTTCTTGTTAAACTTGTGTTATAAAACACACCATCTAACATGCTTTTTACAAGGATTAACTCAACCTAGTTGGTTATCGAGAGAATCTTTATTACTCTGCGGTTCTATCATTTAAAACTTAAAACTGTGCACAGATACACATTTTGTGTAATATAATAAATGCATTAAGGTAGCCACAGCTGATAGGTAGTTATGTTAAAATTGTAACTCAGAGTAAGTATTTTATGTATATAACATGGAAGACTATGAAGAGAACTTTTATTAAGGTCTTTGGGAATTATGCGCAAACTCCAGTAATGCATAAAATTTCTTAAGACATCATCTACTTTAAAATGAATCGTTATGAACCACTTTCATTGGTTTTGAGTTTTTGTCTTATATTTTCATAACCTTTCAAATTTTTTGAACACTGGACTTGCAACACTTTTATCCACAATGGGTCATCTTTACAATTAATGTTAATAGACAGGGTGAAGGAAAAAGGGTGGAAACTCTCAAATAACGTCATAACATCAATGTTCCCCTCTTTTAACCCAAGACCTTTTGTTTTTTAAGAATGTCCTTCTTAATGTCATTCTATAACGCTCCTTGAAAGGTTTCACCTTTTTCCCTACAAAATATTATATTTAAAAAAAACTTTCGAATGCCACGCCCACAATCTTCTTTCTAATGTATTTAACGTAAAAATTTACCCATTAATTAGAAATATGAAACTTATTCATATATTTGATATACTCGTATCAGTTATATGCTAAAAACAGACACGCCCATAATTTACAAAAAAGCCATATTTAGCAAGGATACAGACTTGTAAACTTCTATGTAATATATACACTATTAAGGAGCCTAATCAGGTACGTGGCACGCCCACTGTTTGCATCTATTATAGATATGGAAAGTATTTAAGGTTTGGCCTAAATCCAAAATAATTTTTTACTTCATTTTAGTTTAATAGGAAGTGATGTAGGGTATTAAATGATCGACCTTGACTTATTTAAAGAAAAAATTTTCAAAATTAATTTTAAATATTTTTCGCATTATTTATTATTTATAAATATTGATGCAACAGATAGAACAAATATTTTGATGTGACAAATATTTAAGTGGAACATTATCCACAACATATGTTAGTGCATACAATACTACGGTATGGAGTTCAAAGGCTATCATAAAAATAATGTTTTATCTATATTGATACAAGTGGGGCGGCTGCAATTTCCATGGCAATACAGACATCGTTACATGAATCAATTTAGGATATAGCTTAAAACACCTATTCACGCACACTACGTACACACGTTTGGTACTCATACTTATGGTGTATGAGTGTTTTTGATACAGTGTAGTAATATGAGATTATGTTTAGATTAATATATGGTTATGGTAAATTATTGTCATAATAAAAGTATTTATTAGCTCACAAAGCTCTTCCACATGCTGGGAATGTCATTATTTTTAAAAATATTTAAATTGTATGTTATGCGCTATATACCCGTATGTAGTAACGATAGCATGCATTCCGTAACCCACTTACATTTGATGGTTGTTCATATAGATTTTTTACTGTTATATTCAATTACACATTTTTTGTTAACACTAATATTCAATTTCTTAATTCAGTCTTTTTTTTTTTTTTTTGGAATATTTTAGATAATTTTTTTACAACAAATTTATGTGAGATAATTTCCATAATGTTTTAGAGAACAAAACGAAAAAAGAACTTCATATAACAGTTATGGTTTTGTACCTTTCATGTGTATGCACGAGTATATTAACATATGCGTATGTATGTTACGTACGATGGCTTGAAGGCATACAAAATGAGTGTGTGGAAGAAGTGAAAGAAAACAAGTAAAGAAAGTAAATTTGATTAAGATCAAACCTTAAATACCCTCCACATCTACACATCTACAAATAATGGGCGTGGCAGATACATGATTTCAATTCCCTAATAGTTCATGTATTACGTATCAGCTTATAGGTCTCGTTTTGCGCTGAATAATGTTTTTTTTTAAATTGTTAATAAATACATTATCCGACTACGCCCATTTTTCATGGTGATGGACATGATAATATTAAATTTATATACAAAATTCCAACTTTATAACTCAATTTTTTTGAAGAAAAATTTTCGATTGTGTGCCACACCCATTTTTGGCACATCGTTGAATGAGTTAATAATAAATATACGTATCAAATTCCAACTGTATAGCAAAGTTTTTTTTGGAGATAATTATATTTTTCTTAATTAAGGGCGTGGCTTTTGTCCAATTTTTCCCATTTCGAATAGCGATCATGCGTATATAAAGTATATGTATAAAATTTCAGTTCAATCTTTCAAAATTTCCCTTCGTGAGAATGCCAAAAACAGACTGTCATATAGATGGACATATCTAGACCGAAAAAAATTTTGATTCTGATCAAAAATGTATACACTTTGTAAGGTGTCTGACAACTCCTGCTAATGAAATGATAAACTTAGTATACCATCATCACTAAGGTGGAGTGTATAAACACACTCTAATAATGCTTGCGTTCTGCATTTCATAGCAAAGTAAATTGCGAAACTATGCCAAATGTGTCTTAACCTGCGAATATTGTAAAAACCAACTTTTGAGTAAATTCAGATATACAGAGACAACATACATGTACAACATTTCTCAGCACTAAGCTGGCATTCTTTTATAAACATATTTATATTTATATCACATAAACGAGAATACAACGGTTTACACACAATAGAACGTAATAGAGGGTAAAAAAAAACTTTTATTTGGCTAAGGTGTACTCAAAGGTAGGCTTCACCTCAAGGCATAAAAATGAAAGTTACGTTTGGTATTAGTGCCTAATTATAGGCGCAAAATTTAACATAATTCTTTAGAGTAAAATCTTATAAAAAATATCAATATCCGGCTTAACTTCTAAACCCAATTTCCATACCAACCCGAAACTATCAATACTTCTACTTAAATGAAAATAGTTTAAATTTAACAACCAAATTTTTATAAGCCCGAGAATACATACGTATAACAAACATGGACAGAGCGACAAGCGTAATTGTAAAGAATATATTTACTTTGTAAAAAAAACACTTCTTCATATTACAAACATTTCGATAAAGTAAATATATATCCCATTTTAGGGTGAAGGATTTAAAATAGAAGTCTAGAATAACTTTTGTTAAGTTGCAATATTAACAGCGTGATACCTTCCACTAAATAACTTTCCTTTCCTATATTCTTCAAAGAATAGCCAGCAGCACCATCAGTTATTTTATTGATGTAGTTTTTGTCTACATTCATGTAGTAATTGCTTTAATTGATGTGAATTTATACCATCGGAATAGATGTGATTCAAAAGCTTTAGGCAGCAAAGTAATTGAATTAGATTTGTAATAGAAGTTTATATTGAGAAGATAGTCAATAAAAAGCAAGAAAAGCTAATATCGCTGTTCACCTGATAACAGCATACCCCAGCAATTGACACAAACTATTTGACGGGTTCAACCTTGCATAGAACAATTTTCAACAACATTTAACGACTGACGTTTGAACGAACATGTTGCAATTTCCTTTACATACACACCCAGACAGACTGAGTACTTAAAAGGGAAGGAATGCAATATAAAAGAAATGAATGTGGCAATAAGCTGAGAAAATTCTTGATCAAGTACAAACTAACACCGTACAGCGTACAACAAACAACAACAACAATAACAAGAATCGTAACGAACAACAAGAAAACACGAAGAATTCATAAAGATGACATTAACGTAGAACAGAACAGCTTTTGACACCTTGAACATACTTAACAACAGCAACAATATTGTTTGTACAACCGACACAAAGCAACGATATACATAAAAAACACACTCAATATAACAAACAATCCACCAAAATTGTATGCTTTTTTATTATGCTGCTAAGGCTAGGACAATAATACCAACAACAACTATTTAAAAAGAAAAAAAAGAAACAACATCGAAACTATGAAAGGTGCACTCTGTTGATGGAAATGATGCGATGAAAAGAATGATGATGAGCGTTACTATGGTATGCAGAATTATGTTGATGATGGCGGTGACAGTGTTGATAATGATGATGATTGTCATGAAGAAGAGTTGATGAGGACAAACATAGTGTGCTATACTGTTGGGTACGTTGAAATTGAAATTATACCCCAGAGATATATTTATCTCTCCCTCTTTCTCTCTCTCTCTCTACTCTGCGGTTTCATTTTCTAATACACTCGTTTTCATTTCAAAGTTATTAATATATACTCGACTTTTTCTACAAACCATAGAACATGTTGGAGCCCTACAAGCAGTGTTGAATTATTGCTTTAATGCTTGCTTACTCTACATACTTATAAGTATATATATATTACCTAGGACACACTTGCTGACGCTGATTTTTCTACTAACAGATTTTTCAATGGAGTCATAACAATTTTGTAATTTTGTAATTTTGTAATATTAGTGCAGCCTTCAACGTTCTTCATGACCTGTTAGCGTTAAAATGTCAGATACAGTTAACATTTTTATCATGGCGAAATTCATAAAGAAACAACGTTTGAAAATTATTAAAAAATACTATAATAATTATGAGTCAGTGGAAATTTTGAATTTCATTGAAAAATCATCTTTACCGATAAAACTTACTTTTGAAAATAAGCAAAATATACAAGAAATCCACATGAACTTCAAGAGACCATCTTACAACCACAAGAAGTGACCGTGTGGTATAGATTTCACATCGGAGAAGTGATTAAAATATACTTTTACCTCAAGAAAATGATTGCCATGTTGCCGGCAATGAGTTCACTATAGTGCCGCCTTGGAAGATTATTTATAACTTGGCATCAGTGATATGGGGTTTCAATAAGATGGTGCCACAACCCACCCAGCTGGTCAAACAATTTATGTATTGAAGAGAAAACCTTCGGTAACTGTGAAGTCTCTAAAAAAAATAGTCCGATCCAATGGCCACCTCGTTCATGCTTTGATTTTTATAAAGTTAAGTTATGTCGTTGCTTTATGTCCACGTTTTAACAACGTTAGAGGAGCTCAAGGATAATATTAAAGGCAAAATTTTTAACGTTCCGGCCGACATATGTGACAGAATGATGGAATTTTAGTTCCAAAGAATCATTCGTTGTAAATATGGTCATATAAACAAAATCAATTCTACAATTAAATGTAATATGTGTATCAAAGTTTGTAATAAATTCCAGCCTTGCATCTCAATTATTCTGTATTTTATTTCAATATAAAATTGTGATATCCTTATTGAAAATTTTTTTATCTTCTTCACTTGTAATCTTTAACTCTTTTATGAAGTATAAACTGTATACTGAACTATTAACAGTTTTTTGTTATTTCTAAAAAATGTCAACTCATTACTTTAAAATCTTCTTCAAACACTTCTTTATATATATCCTCGATCTGATCTATAAGTATCCGCTCTAATTTTCCAAGGTTTGTTTGATAAAAAATCACATTTATTGCCTTTATTTTCTTTCGCATTGATTTCCTTACAATATGTTCAACTGCATCATACTTGAAAATTTTACACCAGAACTGGTTTTGTTGGTTCACATAACCGCCTGAAGTTAACCTAGTATGCAAAATGAACGAGATTTCTAAAATTAAGTTTATTGTAAATTATAACCACTTTATACCTTGTTATCATCTAATAATCACCTGCAAAGGTTGTCTGCATCAAAACATCGATCATTAAAATCTAAGGTTTGTAAAATGTATATGCGAGTGCAACTATTGTGTAAAACCCTGCTACCTCGTCTACTAACATGTCAAACGCAGTCTATAACAGCAATTTAAGTTTAAGTTTGTTAACTGTTAAAAGTATATGTATGTATTTGTATGAGCATATGACCCTACACCGCATGTGTTAAGAGGGTATATTAAGTTTTGTAAGGATGTTTGTAATCAAAATCTGAATCGATTTAATCATGTCCGTCTGTCCATGTAAATTTATGTTTAAGTGACAGATTTTATTTTTTGAGATATATTGATATATTGATGAAATTTGGTGCAATGGTGTATTGGCTTAAAAGAAAACCATTTTTAGAGCCCCTCCCCATGTAACGATCTATTACAATTAAAGCCTTTTTGTGGTAAAAAATTCCAATTTTTAATAATTTTTGTTAAAATTTGGTGAAAAATAATTAATGAGCTTAAAAATTCGGAACCAATCGGACCGTTTTTAGAACTTTTTTCCATTATACGATAAGTTTGCACAAAAAAGAAGAGAAACGTTGTTTACCATATTCATTTGTGGCTTTAATACATAAAATCACATACACACACACATACAAATTAATCTTAATTGTCTAGTTAAGATTTTAGCGGTTACTGTGTGTGTGGCTGGTGCGGCTATGTGGTGTCTTTTTTACTGAGTTTTACAAATAATGTAAGCATTAAAACATACTTATACATACTTTTACAATTTTTGTATAAAATGGAAATTTATATAAATTCTTTATACAGGATGCAGTAAAGTGTGCATATCTGCATATGGAATATTACTACATGTGATAAAAGAGTTAACTTCAAATATTTCTTCTGTCGTCATCTGATGTATGGGACAAAGAGGGGACACAGGAAATCTTATGCGGTCACTTAAGTACGTATATAAATTGTATTAAAAGCTTAAACTACTAACACGTAGGAGATGATTTTTTATACAATGTGGTTACATCTGCCTCCTTCTGAGTTCAGAGAGTATGTTATGTCCACCATAATATTCATTTTTATCTGCAAAAAAACTATTATCACAGCCAAGAATTATGCCTCTAGCCTACTGCGGACGGCTCTTGACTTTTGGAGGTACGTTTAGGTTTAGCCATCCTCAACATTTCGATTCTGATCTAAATTATATTCACTTTATAGGGAGGAAGTAAAACCGTAATATTGAAGAGACGCACATACTACTACTGCAAGTATATATACATATGTATAATTATATAACCTTGCTTGTATACTTTTGTTTGCCTTTACTTAATACTTATAAAACTATACAAAATGAGATTTTACAAGTTTTCATGTACTTTGTACCTTCTCCTGTCTACAAAATGCAAACACACACATCACAGAAATTGTAAACTTAAGTAGTAAAGTAAGTAATTACTAAACAATTATTTTTAAATATGTGTGAGTGGTAATTGAGGAAAATTGTAATATTTAAATTATTTACATACAAGGTGCCATACATGGCAACGTGCTTCATCCTTATTTACTTAATTAAATTGTTGAAATTATTGTTGTATGGAATGTTATTTCACAAATTCAACATGATGTAAATATTCATAAGCAAGCTTGCAAGCACATTACTTACGGGTAATATTCTACATTGCCATAAATGTTGTACAATGTATTCCACAGGCATTGTTGAGCATTTACTTACATTGTGTTTAATACAAATTGGTGTTGATGAAACATAATCACGATTCTCAATTTCCTATGAGTAAAACTAATGGAAAACGGAACGTTTCATTAATAAATATAAACAAATGAGGCATCGACTTAATAGCGATAACATTGCTTAAGAATTCCTCCTCATAATGTGTACATGTTGTACAGGGCTCTTGGAAAAAAATTATAAATTTAAATTAGACAAATTATTATATGGAGCATGTGTAGCTATATTGCCTAGAAGACAGTGTCCCATAAGAACTTCAACGACCGCAGAAATCGACTTTTTGTTGAGGCTTAGATTTGGCATATATTTAACATACATACATATATATAAAATTATTCCTAAAAATAATCCCAATAATTGATTTTAAACATAAAAATTTGATTTTTAAACCCTCCACTGCCAAATGCCAAATATAAGTCTCTACAGTCGTTGAAGTTCTGGCGAAACACTGCCTTGTGGCCACATGCTCCATAAAACGACTTCTCTAATAACTGCAGAAATGAAGAAGAGGTTGAAACCTTTGTATATATGCCCGACTTTATAGGGAAAACATCTTAAAGCACTTGAAGTCAAATTCCCGAATGTTATAATCCAAGTCGATCCAAACATGTCCGTCCGTACGTCCATCGTAAATATTTACTTATTGAGCTGAAATTTTCCTCATACATTTCTATTTTTGTAGGACAGGTTGCTATTTACCATAAACTGGCCAAAGCGATCAACAGCCATGTCGTCAAACAATAATAAAAATCTTCTTTTTGCCACAAAAATGAAGCTATGAAGCTGGAGCTTTATTATAATGAACCTATCCATCGATTTGACAAAGATAAGCAAGACACGCCCACAATTTAAAAAAAATTTTTTTCTTTTACTTTTGAGCCAGATCAGGTCATTTCTTCCCACCAAGAATACGCAATCGCATATGTGTGGTATAGGGCAGTAAATTATTAAAGTCAACCTCAATTACAACATTTAAACATTGACTTATCATATATATGTATATCACTGTTTTTATGCCATAAAATCAACCGCACCTAATCAACTACATGACCGCATAACTGGGAACGACAAGTTAATCTAATCTACATGATTTATATTACAGAGGTTGTATATTTTTTCAACAATATTTTTGTTGTAATTGTTAAAATTTTGCTTAAAAACTTTTAAACGGTATACTCTGGATAATAAATTATACATAATCTCTAACAGTTCGGCTACTACCAGTCAGAGTAATGCATTGCCGGCACAAATTAATAATAATTAATTTATTCAACAATAATTATCAACAGCAGACAATTTAGCGTTTATTGAAGTATATTGAACGCACGCTTCCATTTTATTTTCAATTACGAACATTTGTCCAAATTTTATAAACAATAATTTTCGCATTTATACACATAATATTATCTGCGTAAATGTGTATAAAAATGAGTGTAAAATGTTTTATGGTAAAGTTTCTTTGCGTTCGGATGTTGTAATGATTATAAAGGAAACTTTTTTCAATACAAATTTTCTGCGCAAAAGCACATAAAGAAAGAATTACTCCAAAAATGTCTTAATGAAGTAATTTTCCTTTATACCGAACACAACTTGAGGCAGTGTATTGAGTTTGTATTTGTTATTGTAACTCCTAAACGGCAAATGCCGCACCCACTTTCCATTACACCGACCGTTTCTGAATCAAAATTTGAATCGATTTAACAATGTCCCTCTGTCTGTCCATGTAAATTAGTATTCATGTCGCATTTTTTAAAACTTTCAATGAAATTTGGTACAAGGTAGAAAAACTCTATGAATCAAATTCGACCATTTTTAGAAGTCCTCCTCACATAAGTTTCTATTACAATGGAACTCTTTATATGACAACAATTTGTTTAATATGTTTTGAAAAAATTTAGTAAAAAAAATCCAATCAGATCATATTTAGAAGCCTTCTCCATATAACAATATTTCACAAAGTGACTCAAATAGCAATGCCTCGCGTTTACTCATATAAAATAAAAAAATTAAAGAATAATTTGTGGAACCAAGTGATGCAGGATATTAGATGGTCAGCCATAACCGACTATAACATTTTCCCATCTTTAAAAATTCTAAAACATTTTGCTTGACTTTGATTTTTATTTCAATGTTTTTGTTTATTGGGTTTGTGGGTGAATACAAACTACAAGAAAGCAAACAAACCGAAAGTATTTAATTTAATTTAATGAAGCCAATTGGCTGACAGCCAAAGACACCGCCAGAGAAAAGTTCTAAGTAAATACGATAGAAGGACTAACCACCCGCAACCACAAGTGTACATAAACAAGGTCACAATTCGCAAAGTTTCTTCTCTCTACTAAGCATTGACAACAACACACAAAAGCAAAAGTTTTTGATTTACTCAATACGTGTCCCAACAACTTGAAATAAACAAAAAACAAATTTACAAAATTTTGTGGTAAAAAGTAGCAGAGATGCGTGCAGTTATCATGTATTATCGAGAATTATTATTAACGATATATTGTGTGTATAAGCATATGTGGATATTTAGGGATTGAGTATTTGTCAAATTGCACTATCATTACACCCTACACATTGGTGATGGGCATACTTAGTCTCTTGTTCTGTTTGCAAACGTTCAAAAAGAGACGTCAATTTAAATTTTAATGAAACACATAATAAAGCGTGTGCCACGCCCACTTTTGAAGGATAAGATTTGGCTTTAGCTAAATATATCATAGTTAGGTTTTTTATATCCTCTTCCTTAGTGATTGCGGTATATTAAGTTGTATTTTCACAATTGATCTAGACATGTCCGTCCGCGATTACAGAATCTAGCATATAGCATAAATAGGTATGTTTTATATAGATTCTTACAATAATTAGCTACCTGCCACGCCCACTGTCACGATGCAGGGTATTTCAAATTCATTTTAAGCCAAGTTTAATTCTTTTACTTGTCTTTTATACACTTATGATACATCGCACACTATCACAATAAAAAAAATCTGTTTGCTTTTGGTTAACGTGTTTATATAAATAAATAATTTGAATAAATACGAATAAACCAGCACGTAGGCGCATAAGATACGATTATTAAGTTCATGCAAATAAAACACGTCAATATGAAAGAAAAACACGTTCGTTATAAAAATAATAGCGTTGATTCAAATGCAGCATTTTACTCGTTATAATAGTTACTGTTTGTTGTTTTTTTGACATAATTATTAAAAAATTTCATATAATTTTCATGCAACATTGTAACAAGGCTAACAATAGGGGCAAACTGTTATTGAAGAAGGTGATTAATTTGGGTTTCATACGTAAGACATGCACTATTGAAAAGCATAATCATATAAATGCCACGCAAATTGTTTGTATGTAAATTTGGAGAAAAAATATTTAAGATTTACCTTTAAACCAAATTTAGTATTTTTGCTTGTTTTCATTATTTTATTTTACATACTACAACCCGCACGCCTGACAAAAGTATTGTAATCCAATTAAATCTGTTTACATGTCAATTTTTGTGCACTTTATCTTCAGGACTTTAAAGCAATTATAACAATAACAATAATAATAATAAACAAGTAAGAAAACTAAATTTGACTTAAACCAAATCTTAAATACCATCCACATCTTCAGTGGTAGTCACAGCAGGCATGTGATTGCGCCCTCTACGTAATAGGTCAATTTTTGTGGCAAATAAATAGATATTTTTCGATAGTGGGCGTGGCTCTTCATTTTAAGTAGCGATCTGCGTGCAAAAACTAAGAGTGTCTGCACAAAATTTCATCTCAATATCTCAAAATTTACGATCGTGAGAATACCAACACACCTACACATGTTTAAATCGATTCAGTTAATGATGCGGATCAAATTTATATATGTATACTTTGTAGGCCTCATTCTGGGTGTTGCAAACGGACTGACAAATTTAATATACTTATACGAAGGGTATAAAAAAAATACAATGGTATTGTGTTTGTGTGTGTGGCTTTGTGTTTATAAGTGTAAACATGAATATATAATAAATGTATTAATAATATTGGCTGGCGGTACACGGTGCGTATGATTGATCATTAATTGAACAGTAAAAATAAATACACAAACTGGCTAATTATACATTTTGTTTGTTTATTTGTTAATTTACCCATATACATATACGTATATGTGTACATATAATTAAGCTTATTATTTGCTGTTTTATTATTGAAATAAGAAATAACTTAATTAAATGGAATATATATACAAAAGCATAGCCTGAAAAGATTCATTCATGACATTCATGCGTTTTTCTTTTTAAAAAATATTTATTCGTTTTGTGCTAAAACATTCATATTAAATTCTATTAATGTAAGCCTTTCTTTGAACTCAATTGAATGGAATGGAATCATATATAAATGACTTGGAAAATATAAAAATTTCAACTCATTTTAAAACAAGCATCCAACTCTTCTCCGATAAAATAAAATAATTTTCTTTATAATATATATAAAATTGTATGGCCATCAGAATGCCCAAAACGTACGGACACACCGACGGACATTTCTAGAATTTCTACAAACAAAATAATTGTAAAGAATTTGCAGGTATACTAGGCGTATAAATCCTTCGTATTATTGACTTTTCTCCTGTCATTTTAAATAACTGTGACACACACGGAACGTCTTACATCTTAAGAGACTTCATAATGTCACATAATAATATTTCTTATTCATTTGCATATTTTTGGCGTTCAATACATGAACGATGATTTTTGATGTATACTCAATAACACATGAGTGGCGGTGAATACGTGCGTATCATTTGTATGTGTGTGTGTGTCTGTGTGTGTGTGCGTGTGTAATTTTTATTACATTGAGATTTGTCGTTTGATTTCCACAGCATGCCATTGAGCATTTCTTTCACGTTTCATGGCAACAGATGTCACATGCTTTCACACACACACACACAAGTAAAATATCTGAATAATGTTGCTGAACGGAATTACAATCATCGTCTTTAACAAAAAATATACAGTGGCTCACAGCTTATTTGGTACACTACCCTTTATAGAAATAAAACCACTGTAGCTTCTAAACTATTAAAGCTATCAACGAAATTTGAACGCCAAGTTGTTGTTGTATGTTTAATGAACATTGAAAACAAAAAAAATTTCAAAAGAATATTTCTAACTGTTTAATAATAAGAACTTTGTTGTAACACATCAAAAATACATGTCACAGCTTATTTGGTACAGATGTCTTTTTGTTTAAAAATAATAAATATTAGTATATTTAATATTTTGTATAGGTACCCTTTTGCTTTTATAGTACTCTGTAGCCTCTTTGGCATTGAATCTACCAGCTTTTAGGTAACATCTGGGCTAATTTTACCCCACTCTTCCAACAACGCCTTCTTCAGTTCATTTTTGTTTGTTATGTTGTGTTTCCTAATGTTATTATCCAATAAAAACCACAAATTTTCAATAACATTAAAGTCCGGTGACTGAGCCGATGGCGACATTAAATGGGGGCAATTCCATATTAGATAAGTCTCCACAATTGTTGACTTATGTTTTGGGTCGTTATCTTGATAGAAGCGGAAATTATCGCGTATACCAAGCTTCGTTACATTTTGGAGCAAGTTGTCTTTTAGTATGTTGAGGTACATATTTTTGCCCATTATCCCTTCAACAAACACTAAACTACCTACTGCAGCTGTGGACATACAGGCCCAAACTGTTACACTTCCTCCGCCATGCTTAACCGTAGTTTTAAAGTTTTCTTTATTCAGCTCAGTATTCGGTTTTCGCCAAATGTAGGACATGCCGTCGGAACCCCCGATGTTAAATGTTGACTCATCTGCAAAAATAACTGAGTTCCAGAACTCAGAATTCTTCTCGACATGTTCTTTGGCAAATGAAAGCCTGCTTTGTTTATTTTTTTACTTATGAATGGCTTCTTATGAGCTACTCGACCATTAAAACCAGACTTACGGAGTACTCGACGAATTTTTTCGGCACTACATGACTTGCCTAATCCATTCTCAATTTCACAAGCTACTTTTTGTGCAGATAGCTTCGGATTTGCCCATATTTTTCTTACAATGTATCTCTCATCAGATTCATTGAAGATTTTGTTAGGTGCATTTCTGCCTCTATCCTTTATGCGGTTTTCATTACGAAAACGGTGGATAATATTTTGAACTGGAGATTTACTCAAGTTCACAAAGTCAACAATTTTCCGTACCGAGTGCCCATTTTCATAATGATTTAGGACCAGTTTACCCTGTTCAATAGTTGTACGACGACCAATTTTTTAATTGTTTGTTTTGATTGACAGTTATTTTAAATTACCAAAATTAGTACTTGAAATGATTGAAAATATTACCAAGAAGGCAGAGAAGAGAAAAATAGTGAAAAATGTTAGGACTAGACTATGCTTAAGTGCACAGAAATAACTGTACCAAATAAGCTGTGACATGTATTTTTGATGTGTTACAACAAAGTTCTTATTATTAAACAGTTAGAAATATTCTTTTGAAATTTTTTTTGTTTTCAATGTTCATTAAACATACAACAACAACTTGGCGTTCAAATTTCGTTGATAGCTTTAATAGTTTAGAAGCTACAGTGGTTTTATTTCTATAAAGGGTAGTGTACCAAATAAGCTGTGAGCCACTGTATATATATACGTAGTAAATATATGAGCTGCGCCTTTGAGTTGATGTGACTCTCACGAGTAAATGTGTGTTTATTCAACTAGCATCTGTGATATACTAGTACTTGCATATGTAAATAAATAAATGTACATTTGGTTAGTTGAGTTGTAATTCTTTCTTCATCTTCTCCTTCTCTTCTTCTACTTCTTTTTGATTTGTATGTGTGTGAACACGTTGTTGTTGTTAGGTTAAAATTTTATCAATATATTTCGTTTGCTTGCTCTTTTCTTTGGTTGACTGGTTCGTTAAACTTGTATTGGTTAAATATACAAATTCCTTGAATGTATTCCTTGTATGTACCGTGTACATACTTTATTTATAATGCATATCTTAACAGCAGCTTCGAAACACCTGAACCATAAACTTTTTACAATTTTTTTCTTTTTTTTTTTTCGATGTACCACAGAAGAATTTTTGTGTATATAAATGAAATGAGAGCAACTGAGGGAAATGCTTTAAAGTTTTATATTGTGTGTGCGTGTACGTGCGTAGGTGGGTGAGGCGAAATGTGCACATGTTTAACGAGACAGACTAAGACGTACTTAGTTTAGCGTTAGACAATGAACTGTTAGACATTTTTATGTGAAAATATACAAGTGAAAATGTTATAGAGTACTTAATACCCTACACCACTTAGCTGCACATATTTTGCTACAATTAGTTCCATACAAACGAGGCATTGCCTTCCTTACAAGTCACTTTGTGAAATATCATCATACGGAAGGAGGTTCTAAAAATGATCCGAAATTTTGTCAAGAAATATTAAGAGTAGCGATTTTTTGCCATATAAAGAATTCTTTTATGGTGCGATTCTAAAAATGGTTCGATCCAATCCATTTTCAACACATCCTTTCACCCAATTTCGTTAATATGTGACCTGTAGCTTGCATACATATTTATATGAAAAGATAGATGGACAGTTGGACAAATTTTTATTGATTCGATCGATTCAAAATTTATATATGAATGGGTATAATTGAAGGAGGATTTATCACAGACAATTTCCCTTGCTGATGCAAATTTGCTCCAATTATGTGACGATAAAACACATTTTATATTATTTTTGACATAAACTTAAACTTGTTGCCCATTTTCTCTTATGAAAGAATACAAATTACAATATATAAAAATGTTGCCTGAAGAGTTGAAACACCCTCTCAGTCAATGTACTCAACGGTTTATTTTGTGAAAAAGGGAGTTTATATAAAATTGCTTTTCGTTCACTTCCGACTGTATACTGTCTGTAACCATCCTTGTCTGATTTTCTCCATTCTTCGTTCTATTTGATGGCTTTTTAACTATACGGATATATGGTATATATAACATTATACAGACACATGTACGCACATAAACGTATGTGTGTATGTAGACCATTTCCCTATCTTTGTGTTTCTTATTTTGTTACTCATTGCAGGATATTGTGCAATTTTACGATTTTTTGTCAACTTTTTTATACGTACGTCTCTACATCAAATAAGGGCGTATAGCAGACGCAGTCTTTAAAAGAAATTATATTTTATTATTATTTAGGTTTTAACAGCAAATGCGTTCTTAAGCGGAAAACCAATAAGCGGGTAAAAAAAAAATGAATAAAACAAAACCAAAATAATTTCCCTTTCCATTAAACTAATGGTTTGGGTGATAGCTGCAGTCGTTTCGGTGCTTTTAACAAGCACTTCAACCGGTTGATAGTCAATTATTCTACATATAGTGAATGCATCAGTCAACCTACGATCAGTGAGTTAGTTAGCCGGTCAAAACAAATGAAAATGTTATAGTCGGTCAATTCCAACCACAGAATACTCTACACCATTATGCTTATTAAATTGTTTTATTCTATCGCAAAACATTGTCCCATAAGTTACAATAGTGACATTATATGGAAAGATGTTCTAAAAAAGGTCCAAAAAAGTCTAAATTTTGTACATATAATTACTAAGCTAATCAACTATATTTCACCAAATTTAGTCATAAAATATTACGAATTGCAATTTTTTTCCATATAAAAACTTCCCTTAAAATAAAATTTTTTATGGGGAAGGGTTCTAAAAATGGTTCAATTCGGTTCATTTTCCATACCTTTCCACTTAAGGCTAATTCAAACCTTGTACCAAATTTAATGAAAATATCTTTAAAATTACGACCTGTAGGCAGACGGACATGTTAAATCAATTCAGATTTTGTTTCTGGCATTCTCCGTTTAGGAGTAACAAACTTCTGCACAAACTTAATATACTCTTATATATGTAAAATATATCAGTAGAGCCGGGTATATTGATAACAATGAAAGCGCATAAAAGGAGTCTCTACATAAAAGCACTGTGTATAGCATTTATAGACGTTTTAACATCACTTCGCATTCTTCACATTAAAAATGATGAATGCGTACATTTATAGATGTTTAGAGAAATAGTTGAAGATTGACATAGAAAAAGTAAAGGACGAAGTGCCCCTCTGAGTGGTTTTAAGAAAGATATTTATACACACACACATAATTGTTGTGAAGATAAAACTAAACCAGATGACAAATATTTAATGCAAGTTATCGACAAATTATTCAATTTTTTAACATTGGCGCTCAGAAGAAAGCTTTTATAACTTTACCTAACTCACCGTTCTTACCACTACTATGAAACCATTTACATCATTTTATTGAACATACATTATTATACCCACCACATAAGACACTAAGTTTTTATTTCCATTTGCATCACCCAGAAGGAGGCATCAGAGTTACTACAAAGTATATATATTCTTAATCAGCGTCAGACATGTATGCGCGTGTGTCTGTATGTTGTTGGCATTCCCATGGTCGTAAATTTTAAGATACTGAACTGAAATATTGTACATACACCTTTAGTTTTTGCACGCAGATCGCTTTTCAAAATGGGCAAAATGGGCAAAATGGTCAAGAACTACGCCCCCAATCGATAAAAATCTATTTATCTGCTACAAAAATTAAGCTTTTAATATTTATATATTTATAATTAATTTTCCATCAATGTGACGAAAATGGGCGTGGTCACCCACAATCGACATATATTTTTATAGCTTTCACAAAAATAATCTAAGAACTTGAAATTTGGTGGACATATTTATAGTTATCCCACCCATCGATGTGGCAAAAATTGACGTTGTTGAATAAGGGACACGTCTACAATTTACAAAACCCAAAGTCAACCTAAAACTCGACTCTCAAGCTGACAGGTAATACAAACACTGTACAAGCAATATATATACATCTGCCACGCCCACCGTTGTAGATGTGGAGGGTATTTAAGATTTTACCTAAGCCAAATATAGTCTTCTTACTCGTTATTATATAATTTTAATGTTCATATTGCCGTCACTTCGAGTCATTCGCGTTCAATTTTAAAAACATTACCTTCCGATATAGCAATAATTTGGTATTATGTTCGTTCCGGCAAAACAATTGATAAACTTATTTCTCTTCTTCCTACCCAACGGAATATACTTATTTTCATTTATTTTATTTTGCGCTTAAAATCTGACAATAATTGTTATGTTAATTGAGTTGTAAAACAAATTGAAGCAATTAATGTTAATTAAGGCGATTTCGAAAATGATAATGACATCATAAGTTTATGAAATAACAATTTATTATAACAAAACTTGTCTTTATGCACGACAAACTACAACTATTATATAAGCAATAGTTTGTTTTTTGGGGAAAGTTTTACAAATGTACAGATTACAGTAAGTTTATAAAGTGTTGTGATAAAGAGGAAGAGGGAATTAGAAAAATAACAATATCAGCAGATCAATAAATACTAAGTAGAGTATTCTGTTTCTAACATTTAGAAAAAGGCGTCAGATAATCTACAAAGTTTTTATTCCTGATCTAAGTCAATCTTTAAGTGTTCGCAAGTTGTTGGCACTCTCACGTGGTGGAGATATTGAGTTAAATTTTATACAAGTAATTCTAGTCTCTGCTCGCAGATCTTAATATTTAAATAAGGTCAAATTGGTAAAGAGCCACTCCCAAAATCGTCAAAAATGTACCTATCTGCCAGAAAAAGTTTTAAATAACGTATGTACCAAAAATGGACACTTTCGGATAACAAACATGCTCACAATCGACAAATATCTTTATATCTGCCACAAAAATTAACCTATGAACTGTAAATTTAGTAAAAATAGTTATTGTTACGCAATCCATTGATTTGCCAAAAATTGGCGTGATGGGATTACATGCACCCTCACAATTTACAAAAAACCGCATTCAACATTCAGCGTACAACTCGACTTGCAAGCTGATACATAATTCTTATTAGAGGGCACAATATATATATTTGCCACGCCCACCGTTGTAGATGTTCACGATATTTAGATTTAGTCTAACCCGAATTTAATTTTCTTACTTGCTACAACTGTTTTTATTAAATTTTATACAAAATTATTATCTTTTACTTTTTATACTCCATTTAACGCATTTTCTAGAACAACACTTCACATACACTATTCGATTTTATATTTTTTTACATTTTATTGTATGTACAATTATTGTTTTCAATATCCTTTTTGATGTTGTTCTTCTATCGTTTTTTAAATGTTAGTAGTTTTATACATGCCCCAGCCAAAGAAACGCGGTATTGTCGTATATGTCCCAGAGCTGGATACTAACAATCATAAAAATTTATGACTTTTTATTGTTCTTCCAATACTCATAATTAAAATATATATACAACAGTCCTAAGGGGTGGGGAAATGAATATAATTTGAAAAGGAAAGATCTAACATTATAGTCAATATTAAAAAGGGAAAAGGGAAAAAAGTAATATTGAGCCTATACTTACACCACACTTAGTGGTTAATAATTTAATCATTAGAAATCTTAATCGCAATCAATCTTGAGATGGGTAACTTATATTCTCTTTTTATTCAACATAAATAATAATAAATAACACTGTGGTTGGATTTGCCCAAGAATTGCTCATAAGCATACTAATGAGCGCATTTCATTTTGAACTTTTGGTTATTTTATTGTATAATTTAGTTTAAAGCGTTAAATTAACTGCGGTCGTTTATCGTTTATCTTTAGATTTTGTATTAAATGTTTCATGCTATACAAATAAACACTTAAACATAAACTTACAACGTCTACTACTAGAGAGAAAGGGAAGCGGAATACAAAACTAATATTCTCCGACCATTAAACTTCTATAACAGCATCTAAATGTCTTTGGTTTACCTATGTGCCATTCATTATTGTTGGAACTTAAATTATATACCTAAGACATTTTCTATAAATGTGCCAGCTTTACTTCATTATACTAATGTTATGGCCTACATTTAGGCTTACCGTGAAATATTAATATGCAATCTATTTAAAGGCTAATAAAATTACTATAAAAATGTACAATATTATTATACATTAGTGTAAACAAATGATAAGGAAATTAAGCCAAAGGAAGAACATAACAAAGTGAAAAACTTTTAAAAAGAATTGCTTAATAAAAAATTACTTGCCAAGCAATAACCATCTTCATTACATCCGTTGGAATATTTTGTTATGTTAATGCTTAAATTAATTAAACTTTTATGTTAAATTTTCCTGTCTTTGCGTGAAATTCACAGAGAATGAGAAAAAGCAATAAAAAGTATGTGAATGAGAGCATGCTTTGTTAAATAGCTTTTAACATATTAATATTACATAACATAAGAATATTTTCATGGGGCATGATATTTGACGTTGAAGCTGCTTGGCTTCATATGCCGTGGGAATTAAAAAAACCGTAGCCGATTGAAAGTAATTTGCCATCATTTGAAAAACTTCTCCTTTTGCACTGGCTATAATCTTTATATTCTTATCGATACGAATGAATTTCGTTTGAGATTTAAGGGTATCAAACTTGAACGGAACTTAATGATTGGTACGAAATCGCTACGGATTATATGCATTGCTGTACCGTGGCTGTTACTGTGGCAACATTTGTTACATCATCTGCCCTTTCTCTTGGGTTCTATTAGGATGCACTGCATGTACTTACTCACAACCATCGCTACTGCATGTTTTCTGCAAACAAACAAATGTACGGTATGCGAAAATGAAATACAAAATGGCCCAGACTTTATCGATATCTTATTACAAACGTTAATTACAATACCTTGTTGAACGTTTTTGATGGGTATAACTTGTAACTTGTAACTGACCAAAATAGCCATACACAAAAGCAAGAATGATGAGAATACAGTCGAATAGCAGCCCAACAAAAACCAAAACAAAAACTTTTCTGATATATAAGATGAAAGGGGATGGCTGCGCAGCGTAATGAGATTTCAAAAAAAAAAAAAAAAATTTAATTTTTTCCTTTTTTCCACATTATTACTGAAAGTACTGTGTAACTGTAAGTGAGAGAGAAAGCTGCGAACGTTGAAACAACACGTTGCCACCAAAACGGTTCAGTGGTCATCATTATTTATATAAGTCTTATTTTACTGCTTTTCCTTCTTTCACATAAATTTATTTTTGTTCTTTTTTTTATCAAAGGGAGCATAATTAACAGGAGAAGAATATATATATACAAGTCATAAATAATAACTTGTTGGTTTTTATGTTGTTAAGTTAAGGCTTTCCATGATTTTTTGCACGGTTTCTTCTTTTTCCTTGTTTGTTAATAAATAGAGTCACGTTGCAAATCTTACGCATTTAATTTATTATTTTTATGTATTCGTGCATGAAACTACTAATAAATTCTATGAAAAGTTTTTTAATTAGATTTCATCTATTGTTCTCATCAAGACAAGTACGTACCTACTTAAAAAATTACACTAAACTAATTGTGACGTTGAAGTGGGAGAAGAAATTTTGCATTTACCATTAAAAAATTATTCTATTTTGATGATTATTTAAAAATTATTCTTTTTTAAGAATATACTGGCGATGGACAAAATATTATGAACTACTGATATATACACAATACTTATTTATTAATAAAGTGTTGGGCCAACATTTCCTTTTAGAATAGCAGCAATTCCCCGGGGAATATATTCGTAGAGTGCTGGATAGTTCTGCTGTCACTTTTGCTGCGGTTGTTTTATGTTGTCTGGCAACAATTCTTTTTAATGTTCGTCGATCTGTGTCAGTTAACTTTGAGTTTCGCCTACCATTCCTTTTCGCTGATGATGTTTTACCATGTTTTATGTATTCTGTCTTAACCGTGGATACTGTCGCTAGTGAAAAGTTAAACAATTCAGCTGTTTTCATCACAGATGCTTCCGCTAACCGATTTGCCCTTTTTCGAAGTCTGAGAGTTCAACCATTTCACCGACCGCTTGTCTTAAACGTCGCAGAACAAAGCGTATAATACACTCAAATATAACCTACAAGCACTGTACAATATATACGCGTCGCAATATTTACACGGAAGTGATAAAATTGAACCAGTTTTTGAAGAATAAAAAGTAAACAAAATTAAATGAATTCTTTGCAAAATTCTTTGTAAACAAAACTTAGGATTAATTATAATATTTATTCGTAGAATATCGCCTTCGTCACCCCTCAAACGTCGTGGAGATAATACTGCTTAAGTGTTAAAAGTAAATTTGAAATAAATTTTTCATGTACTTGCTACAAAACAGTGGTCACGTACAAATGAGTGAAGGGATATTTAAAAAAAATATGTATAAAACTCTAAATATAGTTTGAACCACACATTTTATACCCTACACGTCTATACATAAAATGGTCATATGCATACCTAAATAAGGGTTACTGCAGGAAGAACATTTTATATCAATTATGTGCGTATGTGGTATTTGACCACGCCCATTTGTAGTACACTCATTCAAAAAAAAGTATATCATATTTTAACATTAGAATTGAATTTATGATGCTGATAGATAGACTTTCGCCTATTGTAGACGTGGTTGTTAATTGATTTTACTCAGTTTAAATAAGAAATTAAAAAGAAATGTTTGTAAAAAAGAGGTAAAATTTGCGACCATATTAGTGCCAACAACCAACGTATATAGGCGGACTAATCCAGTTTTTTATGCTGATCTATTAATCATTATATATAAACTTTGTACTCCTTCTGCAAATGGAAAGACAAACTTAGTATGCCCCTCTCTTAAGTGAAGATATCCTCACTTAATTGTTTAGTGAAAAATTTATTCTCATTCAACAGACGATGACAAAGTCCTGTTTTTTTTTTTTCTCTTTTTAAAGAAATAATGTCGTCGTTTTCATTTAAGGGTTTAAAAGTTTTTATGTTGCATACAAATTAAAAACTTTTGTCACACCATTACTATATATAAACAATTGAATATATTGTAGGCGGTTATATTCGATCACTTAATATCTTACAGTATTTAGTTACACAAATTATGTTCTAATTAGTATAGTTTTAGAAATAAACGCGAGGAATGATCATAAAAGTCACTTTTTGAAATATCGCTATAGGTAAGGGGATTCTATAAATGGTCCGATTAAGTCCAAATTTCACACAGTTAATTAATTAACTAATTAACTACTTTGCACCAGATTTTATAACAATATATATAGAATTGCGAATTTTTATGATATAAAGATTTACTTAAAATAAGGACGTTCTAAAAATGGCTCAACCAGATTTAAATTTGGCATAGTGAAATATTATGCCATTTAATTATTCCTCACTAAATTTTGACAAAATATATTAGGCATTGTGAATTGTTACGCACATAAAGACTTTTTTTATAATAAGACCTTATATGGGAAGAAGTTCTAAAAATGGTTCAATCGGGTCCAAAATTTGTACGGTCAATTACTAAGTTAATTAACTATTCCACATAAAACTTTGTCAAAAAATATAACTAATAGCGTATTTTCGTCATATAAAGACTTTTTTTATGAACGGACTTTATATCGGAAGGGGTTCTAAAAATTATCCTATTTAGTCCATCCTTCACCTTGGACCAATATAAGTTCTTATACCCAATTTTATAAAAATATCTTATATATGGCAACCTGTAACTTGCACACAAAGTTGCAAGAACCAACAGACCAAAATGGTTAAATCAATTCAGAAAGTGATTCTGAATAGATTGGTATAATTAAATATGGATGTGGAGTTACAAACATCCTTACAAACTTAATATACCCTTTGCCTTATGCCGTGCAGCGTATAAAAACTGTGTACAGAGCTTAAACCCTAAATGTTGTGACTTCGTGTGACCCCATTACGTGAAGTTTTTTAATAAAGACCACCGAGGAAAATGTAAAAAAAAGTTCAATCCTATCATCCATCATATAGAAGCTTTAACCATTAAAGGCGAGAACATGAACTATGCGAGGAGGTTTCTCGTGGAGAGTGCCAAAAAGCGAAAAGTAATATTATGCCTTAATATGGGCGTAAATAAAAAACACTTCTTGTATTTATTTAAGTACACATTATAAAACTCTCAATGTTGCTTGGCCAACGTGATGATGTCATGTGACAAGAATTGAAACACTTCCTGTTGTTACTTGCATTCTGTCTCGTTTTCTTATCCTTCTCTCATATGTTAACTATGCTTCAGTAACTGTTACGGTTATGACAACATATCATAATAACAACAACTACTACAACAACGTATGTACTTCAACAGCTCTAATAATGAAGCAACACAACTCAATTTTGTCATCATCATTACATTTATGCATACAGTGGGAATATGAATATTCTACCCAAGTGTATGTTCATTATATTGAATTCCATATACATGTACATATAGTATATTGTATACATATTTAATAAATACCTCGTTGTTCGTATATTCGTACATATGCTAAGAGAACATAACCTTTTATGGTATGCTCCATAATCATACTCTTAACACAACAATAACAATTTTAAAGGAAACCGTACCACCTATACATAAATACATACATACTCTTATACATATTACTTATACTTGTAGTAGGTTTTTGCGGTGATCGTATGCTCATTAAAGTTTCGTACTTTTTATTTTTGTAATTGTATCTAATGGTTACTTTGCAGCATGCATTAAGGGAATACGGTATGAGGCCAACATATGTTCGTTATACGTATACGTAGCATAATGAAGAAAGTTGATACTAATGTCTAATAATCAGTGCTATGAAATTGAAAAGAATTTAAGACAAATAATTTATAAACTTGAAAACGTACAACGGTGTAAAGTAAAATGTGACAGACACTTTGTATTGATTAAATTGTCGCAATGCCGAATCAATTATAAGCTTTTTCTTCCTTTAAAGGTCATGTGTTCGATATATTAATGATTTATATTACTTATACAATACAACGGGTCTCGTTTAATCATTATTTGGGTCACTCTCTAAATTTAACCATGTCTGTCTGTCCATGTAAAATTGTGTACTAGGCAGAGGACGCATTTTTTGAGATATATTAATAAAATTTTGTACAAAAAAGCGCTTTAGAGCAAGAAAGAACTTTATTGAAAATGGACTAAATTGGACCATTTTTAGAGCTCCTCCCCACATAAGGTCTTATTATATTGAAAGCCCTTATATAACAAAAAAATGCATCTCTTAATATTTTTTGACAAAATTTAGTGAGAAATAGTTAATTAGCTTAATAACTGCCTGTGCCAAGTTGGGACCCCATCGGACCATTTTTAGAACCTTTTTCCATCGAACTGCATTTTCACTTGTTGTTAAATGATTTGATATAGATTAGAAGGGCCTACTAATACTATACTTCTTTATTTCTTCATTTATTTATATGCAAGTGAAACAAACAACACGTACAAGTACTGTATAGAGAGGCATACGATATATGCATGTACAGACTACCCACATGTTGTACATGTAACTTCTCTTAACTTTTCCATCATCTGTGAAGTGTCAAGTCATCAAGAACGCGTATTATGAGTCAACAACACAAGCAGTGATGACAGCTGTGATACTTGCACATATTCATCATTGATATAATTTTTTCTTTTTATTGTTTTACGAAATGTATTTTTGCTGTTTTGTGATGCATATCAACTTATTAAGGAAAAAAATTCCCCACGTAACGATGAGTGTTTGTATTGTAATATTACGTTCTTATCAGAATTTATGTCATTTCTTCTTATTCTTTGTTAATTCACAACTGAGCTAAATAACTTTTGCTAACACTTCTCACATGATGCACAATGTCAGCGTAATCATTAAAATTTTATCTTAGAAGCTAGTGAAACTTTAAAAGTCAATTTGTCCAAAATATTAATAATTACAATTTTTTTCAATATATAGAGATTTATTCTAAAAAAGGTCTTTACAAGAGCAGAGCTGCAAAAAATAGTCCAGAATAAGAAATTTTCAAATTCTGTCACAAAATATCAAGAATTACAATTGTTTGCCCTAAAATGGTTTAAATTGGACCAGTTTTGGTTTCAATAGAGTTTTTTTTTAGGCTACTATATATCATTGTACCGATTAGAGTCTAACATCATTCCAACGACAATAGAACGACAATGGAATGCCAACAAAGATCAGATCTCTTGAAGTTATATATAGTTTAGATTAAGGGCCTATAGTTCAAAGTTCTATAAGAAATTAAAACAACATTATTTTAATTAACTATGTAAAAGGATTGCTTTCCTTGGAAATATCAAAGCATTATTTACCATTGGTTCAGGTTCACGCCAATTGCTATATCGCATGATTCGTCTTTAAACTTGTTTGAATAGAAAATACAATATTCGGGTCATATAAGCAATTCACGTTATCCAATCTTTTGAGTGTGACTTTACTTGTTTTGATATTCTTAATAGTACATCTATTATGCACACACCCACACACAAACACCACCAAAGGTACCACAACACGTGACTTCATGTACACCACACTTGTCGTGCATTCACATTTTATATGATTTGTAAATAAAAGGTTGATAGTAACGCTCGGGTAAATAAACTAAAGTTATACAACTTTGGTTACAGAGTTCACTATTTTCGCTTTCCACCTAGTTCTTTCTCTTTCTTTTTTTTGCTTTTGTTTTTGGTGGGTCCCCCAAGCACACTAACTTGCTAATGTGTTTGTGGCTCTTTACCAACATTATATATTTTATTAGAGAAAGTTTTCGTATTTTAAGCAATTCACTTTTTACCTTCTGTGTACCAGTACACACATATCCACATATATGTACACACAATATATATAATTTTATATTTTGGTTGGTTAAACTCCATTAGGGTAAATTAAAAATTTACAATATTCGGAAATTTATTAAACTTTACAAACTGAATTTTATAAAAACAGCAATTTATGTCATTGGCAACTTTTTGGTATAACTTAGTGAGCGGTAAGCCTGTTCATAGCTGTTTACATAAAACTTCTTCTTACTCTTAATATATGAGAGTAAACATTAAAGCGGTTTTTTATACCCTAAACCACATGTGGTAAGAGGGTAAAATAAATACGCAAAAATGTGTGTAACTTCTAAATGGCAAATGCCACACCCATCTTTAATTAAATCGATCAATTCAGTATCGAAATCTGCATCAATGTAACCATGTCCGTCAGTCTGTCCATGTAAATTTGATCAATGATGCATTTGATTCTTGGAAGTAGAGATTCAGCTCAATATGTCAATTAAAATAATTAAAGGGGCACGCTTACAATCGGTAAACATTTCTCATGGCCACTAAAATATATTTATAAGTTAAAATTTGTTAAAGATATTTATAATTAGTGTATTCAACGATTTTCAAAAAATGGGCATGGTCGTATAACAGACACACCCACAATCGACAACCTTTAAGCTGAAACAAAATACATGCACTCTAAGAGGGCGTAATGAGGTTGTTACCAGGTCTATGGTTTTTATATGGCAGTGGGGGGCATTTAGAATTTGGCCTAAGCCAAATACGGTCTCTTTTCACTTGTTGGAGTTTTTCTCTATTGAAATTTACAATTAACTTGAATTGTTTTTCATTATCAATGCATGTCCAAGCACAAACACACACACAGTCACAGTTGCAGTTATATGAAACGTATGTGTAAAGGAATTAAGTGAAAATAAATAAAGTGATCAGCAGTGCAAAAGGTCAATACTTTTTTTCAGAGAGTCCCTTTTATACATTCATATTACGTATACATGTGCATGTGTATGATACAACTTTTAACTTAAATGTAAACGAATTTGTGTCAAGTATTACGGCAAAAACAGTTAAGAGCAGTGGAGCTAAATGGCCATCGATACTTATGGTGGAGTGCGTGTAGTATACAATATAAAAAATAGCGCACCGCATTGGTTAAGTACTTAACGGAAAGGACCGTGTGGTGCATACTTGAACACGAATATTGCCAACAACAGTATCAGTAGCAATAACAACCGTTATGTCACCTCTAGGAAAAACTTTATAAAGTTACCACACCAACGTAAATTTGTTTGCTGGTCCATCTACTACTGCGAACTCGAGGAAGGGGAAAGGTGGTAGGTGGGGTTACCACCCCGTAAAACAATACCGAGCAAATGCCATGACCGTATACAAGATCTTGCGAAACACCATGTAAAACATTTGCATTCGTGTGTGTATGTAGGCAATGTTTGTACTCTTGTTTAACGGCTTTGGAGTATTTCGGATTCGAGAATTCGATTGGTTTCATGCGTTGGATTGTCAAGTATGTTTTTCATT
The DNA here is from genome assembly GCA_963971445.1 of Ornithomya chloropus. Classification (NCBI taxonomy): domain Eukaryota; kingdom Metazoa; phylum Arthropoda; class Insecta; order Diptera; family Hippoboscidae; genus Ornithomya; species Ornithomya chloropus. Next base: position 12,027,230 of record OZ020529.1, on the reverse strand, counting down.
AAATATTGTACTCGTCTCCTTTCCCAAATTAATTTGTTTGTGTACTCATGTGTATAGCTCCATTGCATATGCAGCAATTACGTGCCAACTGTTGTGTACGTATTTCGTTTTGTTAAGTATGAAAATATTACGTTTCACTTTGACTACTTTTTTGTAGCGAGTGTGATAATACAGTAATGTTCTTCCGTTTTTTGTGTGTAACTGAACTAAAATTTGATAATTTTTTTTAGATTTTTTTCGATTATTGTTTAAGGCCTTTAACCGAATTCGTTCAACTGTTATCGTTGTTGCAGCAACTAACGGACCCATGAATATTACACATGAAAGTGACTTGAAGACATGTCCAGATGGAATATTTATGTCTAAGTGGACTCAATTTTTGATGCTGATAAACAATATATATACTTTTCAGAATCTCTGACGCCTCCTTCTTCTACGTATTCCAATTGGAATGACCAACGTAGGGTACCCCACATCTTATTTGCATTAATAATAATAATTATCATTAATTTCTTTTCCCCTCTTTCCTATTTTCTTTAACCTCCGAATAATCCAGCACACTTTTGACAAAAGTTATTTTCTTGTTTTTTCTTTTTGGAAAATGACCACAATGATTAATTACGCTTTGTGAAAAGTTCCAAACAATAAGACATCTAAAGATTAAGTCAAAATCTTTAATTGAAAGGAGAAGTTTTCCATGTCTGGAAGAGAAGTTTTCTGTGTCTGTCAGTTGCACTCTTATTCCAAACCAATTAGACAAATGTACAAGCACAAGCTCATGGAAATGTCAAATGAAGGAAATTTGTCAGTTGTCGGAAAAGAATTAAATCTCCCTTTGAATGTGTTGGAATTGTAGTGTTTATGGTAGGTATTTAATTACAATTACCATTGATTACAATGCATTTCTACAGAAACGTTAATTTTTGCTCTTTAATAGTAAACTGAATCATTGATATTCACCGAGTAATATGAGTACTATGGCAACTTTCAAACAAAGAAGTTGTGTTCAAGTCAAAGACTTTAAATGCCTATATGCGACACTTTTATTCTACACGTTCTACTCAGGCTTCATGTTTCATGTTTTTATGTTTCATTGATATGAGCCAAACAAAATCTATGCGTCCATTGCGTATTCAGTTGCGATATTCGACAACAGCTTAGAGTTTAGAAAACATCAACACACCGGAACATACACACATGCATTACATTGTTTTCAGCTGTGTTGAGGAAAAATGAAACCTACTGTCAATTTTGAAATATTCTATAGATGTACATGTTGGCACAAAATACCAAATGTACCTCACAGAAGACAAAAAACTAAAAATGTAACTTTGGCAGTCATGTCGTGACAGTTTTTCCTTAAGCTTATATTGTATAAGTATTGTGTGTAAGTGTTTGTCCTACTAAATATTTTCATGATGACAAGTCACATATTGACTGTTGGCTGTCGCCAGACTGGCTCTGTTACCATTAACCCCAAAGCAATAGCAAAGCAGTCACTTAGGAGAATAAAGATATTGTCACACCTAATGTCATAATTTTTGTCTGTCTATCAGTTTGTCTGTCCATTTTGGCAGCTTTCACTTCTTGGCATGTTTCACGTAAACTCATTCAAAGCACTCTTATTGATAACTGGTAAATGGATGTAAGGACATACGACACAATTGACGATTATTTTTACAGCAATACGATCTAGTGGGATATTTATATATACATTTATTCGATTCGACTTGGTGAATACCTTGATTTGTATCACTACTGTAATTATCCTCACTAAGAAGGCTTCACTAATACTACAAAGTAAAGAAACCGGTTTATTCGATTCGGTTTCATGTAAACTTTGATTATGTTATATTTTTATATCCATTACCGGGACTGTGATTACTAAGAAGGCTTCAGTGCTCCTAAAAAATATATATTTTTAATCATTGAACATTCCTACGTGTTCATCTGTGTGGTAAGTACTCTCGGGTTCCTAAAAATTTTGTTATCAATACTCTTGTAATCTTTGTCAAGGACTTGAAAGCCTTGTCAATGTCTCATAACCTTTGTCGAGGTTTTTTTAAAGTAAAATTGGCCATAAGATCAAATTATTTATAAAATAAATGAAAAGTAAAAAATTCCTGCCTACAATACGAAATAGTGTAATGGTTTATGCAAAGCAAATCTTGGAGAGATAACATTTCTATCTCAGCTCATTGCGAACTAACTGGCTAAAGCCTGCGCAGTACAAACTTTAAAGAGAATGTTCAAATTATTGAACATAATTCAATAGAGAAACCTTACTTTCTTCCATGACAACATTTAGTTATGCAAGAACTCGTGTTTGGCATGGGACGCCAAAAAAAAATTAAAAATGTTTACAGTTAGAGCACGATAAATTATACGATTGGATAACTTTTACATTTATGCGTAAATTATGGGCATGACATGTATACAATAGAGTCCTCTTTGAACGACTTGAAAATGTTTTGCATTCCTCCAATCCTGTATTCAAGAATGTATATTTAGCGAATTGTGGGCATGGATGTTATAACTAAGTATTGCACAACTCCACTTTATAACTATACTTTTATAATTAGTTTAGTTGTATTAGTAAATGCGAGGAATTGTCATATAAGTAACGTCGTGAAATATTGTTATAAAAAATAGATTCTAAAAATGGTTCAAATTGGGTTCAATTTTATTCCAATCAATGAACTATTCTACACCAAATTTGTCAAAAAATAATAAGAATTGAAACTTTGTTGTATAAAGATTTTCGTATATGGAAAAAGGTTCTAAAAATAGTCAATTTTGATATTTTTCAAAACACTTCTTCCTTGAAATAAATGACAAATTAATTCAAAATATCTCAAAAAAATCGACCTGTAACTTGTGCACAAATGTACATTGGGAGAAAGACAGACAGACATAGTCATATATGTCTGTCATTTATTCAAAATTTACTAAATCTAAAAGTGTTAACCTTAACTAATACGTCAACTTTAAGAGATTATAAAAATATATTAATAGTGCATTTGTATTAAAATACAAAATTGTTATGTGTCTATTGAAAAATCCGTTAAAATGTACATATATGTATATATATAAGTGTCTATTTATACATCACTGTTCACACATATGGAATTGATGACAAATAAAGTGAAGAAGTTTGCACAAGTAATTCCATTTGCAAATTTGCTTCGTTTATATATTTTGCCTCCTTCTTCCCCTTAATACAACGTTTTCTTTTCTACTCTTATAAAATTAAAACTTTCAGATGTTTTTCATTACAAAATAGTTTTAATGCAATATACAACAAATAATTATATAAATTATACACACAAACGTACATGTTCCTTAAAAAAAACTAAGCTTTTGTTAGGCAAAAAGAAAATTGTTTAAATGACTTTTCATTTAATTAAATAATTATCTCTTAATGACTTGATAAGCCTGAATTTATAATCATAAAGCGAAAACCAAAGCACCGGGAAAACCATAAACAACGATTGTTCTGCAATTAAGCGAAAACGAAACATTTTAAGCTGGACAGAAATATTACTTAATGGCAACTTCTAAACAGCTCAGTAAAGTACAATACAAGTGTAACAACGAACAAAACAAGGGGCGTACTCTTCCAAACATTTAGCGGCGGCTATACATCCGAGAACAAAAAAAATTAAGAAAAAACACAAGGAAATGCTTTTAAAGGCAGAAGGAAATGGAAAAGTAAATAACACAACAACACCAACAACAACAACATAAAAGGGAACTTTCATCGAAGATAAACGTACTGTACACAACTTAAAAGCCTAAGTAGCGTAAAGAACGTGCAATAGAATTGTCTAAAATTTTCTAGTGTTGACACGCAACACTACGGCAACAATAGCCAAACCAACCAAAAAACTCTTTATGTCTGTTCCATCGCAAAATAAACAAAAAAATAAAGTAAAACGAGTAAAAAACTTAAATTTGGTTTAAGTCAAATTTTCAATACTCTATATGAGGGAGTGACGTGTATCAGATTACTAGCCTCTTTAGTTCGTCCAACACATATCAACTAACGACTCAAATTCTGCATCAAATAAGACGTTTTGCAATGTTTGAGCAATTTTTGAGCCCGCCCTATATTGGCACATTTTTAGATGGCCTATATTATAAATATATGCATAAAATTTTTAGCTTTATAGCTACATTTTTGTGGCAGTTAAAGATGTTTTTCAATTGTGGGTGTGACACGTGACCTATTTTAACCAAATGAATAGCAACTTCCGCACAAATACTAGAAATATTTATAAAAAATTTCAGCTCAATATCTCAAATCAGCGTAAAACTCGTCTCGACAGTGAGCGTTCCAGCACATTTCTCACGAATACCCACAATGTCAAGAACTCAGTTTTTATTATATACATACATAGAATTTTTAAGACTTCCTTCTGTATATTACAAATGCAATATTAAACTTGGCATGTTCTCGTTTCAAAGGATGAACGGTATAAGAAACAATTGCAACTGAGAAGACAATAACAGAACAAAAGTAAAAAGAAAATTACAGAAAAACTTTGTGTAAATAGCACAGCATAATCTTCCGCTCAATGTAGGAATAAAAATATGTGCTCCCAAGAAACTAGAAACTAAACATAGAAGCAAAAAAAAATTAATTCAAATTTTCATAACTTCATATTAAAATGAATTCCGCAAATGTGCAGAAAGCGGAATTCAAACAACTTTAGGCAAACAAATCCAATAACACACCACACACGCAAAAGAAAAGCAGGAGTGAAAATTTGTACGAAGTTGAACAAACGGAAACGGAACTAAGCAAAAAGTGTTGGTATTACAGTTATTATTATAACTTTTTTGAGGCTAACTTTCAACGGTTAGGTGGAAAGCTACAGCATTTATCGTTTATTGAACTTTTTAACAACAGAAACAACAACAACAACAACTGTTGGATCCAAATTTTGAATACTCTCTACATAGATGCGGGGGTGGCAAATATACTAACTTTGCAAATCACTAAAGTATTTATCAGCCCATCGGATCGCTTAATGCACCAAATAATCATACCCTCCATCTCACTAAGTTTACTATACCGTTTCCTGCATAAAGATGAAAATGTCAGGGACATATTTATCAGCATTAATATATGCGTCGATCTAGATACGTATGTCCGTATGACCGTGTGTCCATGCGTCTGTCTGTAGTGGCATTCTTAATTTCTACACACAGATCACAAACTCAGTCAACAACACCATCCATATATCCACAAAAATCTACCCATAAAGTTGAAACATATAGTTCACATATTTACAATTACTCCATCCATCGAAGTACAAAAAAGTATAATAGTCGAATAACAGATACGCCCACAATGGGCAAAAATCTATATATCTGCCATAAAAATGAATTTTGTGCCCATATTAATAATAATCATCAATGTGTAAAAAATGGGCGTAGTTTAATAACAGTTACGCCCACAATTGACAAAAAATCACCCTCAGCGTAAAACTCGACTTGTATGAAGATAGACTATGAGAGAGAGAGAGAGATAGTAATCATATACCTGCCACGCTCACTGATTGTAAGTCCATGTAAAGGATATTTAAGATTTAATCTAGGCCAAATTAAGTCCTTTTACTTGCTTTTTGCTATATATTTTCTATATACAAACACTTTAATAACTAAGTTCTGGTAGTTGATAAACTTAGTATACTACACGCACACATACATACACTAAATATGGACTTATTTCAATAAAAAGGGAATAGGTATTAGATGCTATAGTAGATGTTCTCATAACAAACACGCAAATCCAACGGTTGGCAATATTAAAATAGAGATTACAGGATTTATCTGAGGCTACTATAATACCAAAAATAGCATATAAGCAACATCAACAACAGCAGCATCAATAAATTGTAATTTTCTAAAAGAATTCAAACCTAATCCTACATATCGTATAAAAATATTTTGTGTGTGAACAATATATGAAAAAAAATTTATTCTAGAGTCTGTTTATTTGAGTGTAAGAAGAGTTAAGAGCGTATATGTATATGTTGTAAAATAATTAATTGGAGCATTATTTAATCGTATTGCATTCTTGAAATCTTTAAAGTATAACAATGGTATCCTTGCTAAAAAGAGAAGAAGAGTAATGTAATCTTGTTTTATCACCTCTAAAACTATGTTCATTCAAATATTTACACAATAAACATTATATATATATATATATATATGTGTATATATATAAATGGCAATATGTCAAGTCAATCTATCTGTGATGTATTAAAATTAATTTTATACTCGACTGCCTCACCTAACCATTCCTTCATACATAAGATCACAAAATACATCACAGACTGGCCATGTTTGAGTGAATGTTCTTTAATTACAAATCATACAGATCAATATATACAGAAAGGATAACTTGTAATTACAAACTCATGTTGTTACTATATACCAGCAGTGGCCAACTCTTTTCTAAGAAATTTTATAAAAATGGAGAAAATCTTAAAGATATTTGGTTATAAATTAATACATTAATAGAAAAGGTATTTATATACATTCCATGGGCGTGGCATATTTTTAATTACGCCTCCTTTTAACATCCATTAAACTATATCCTTCACTTCACATCACTGGTTAAGTTCTGCACTGAATAAAGTATTCGCTGACCCCGCCCATATTCTCATACACCAATAAATGGGCTAATTATAAATATGTTCATCAAATTTCAACATTGTAGAAAATTTCTTTAGCTGATACATGTACTTTCGCCGATTGTGGGCGTGGTTTACTTAAAAAAAGTGTTAGCTTAAAAGCTTAATTTGTACGACCATGAGGATCTTAATAGAAGACGGACGCATGAACTTACTTGTCTAGATCTAGATCTAGTTTTTAATGTTGTTGCAGAATATATATATTTTTTAGGGATCCTGATACCTGCTTAGGCTTCTTCACTAAGACGGAAGTATAATGTAGAGCTAGAGTTGGAGCATAGACTAAAGAAACGCTTCCCATGGCCCTGGAGTTGTACATTGCCGACTCCTAGCATTTACGAATGTGATAATTAGCAATGACCAGCAACATATAACCAATCTAGCATTATAATTGACACTTATGATGTACATCTTGTCAATGGCTTTAATCAAAGTGGCTTCTTTAAAATATGTGGTAAGAGTAAGTATGACATTAATCAAAACTATTCCAATTCGTATATAATATGTATAATGTAATAGAGATAGAGACAAATGCGGTCATTGCTGCACTCAAGCATTTAGTTACTTGTCAACACTGAAAAGCCAATTGATGTCATATTAATATATTAATATATTGCTGCTGGTAGGTAAAGGAAAATTCATTACATCACTTGTGATAATTAAGTATGTGCCGGTATTTAAAACTCCTAAATGGCTAAAGAGAATCTCATACATTCATATTTGACGTTTTAGAATCATTTTGTGAATGTCTATAAAAATGTCTGCATAAACTATAAGCCACAGGCCATGAAATTTGAATAGGTACTGACCCAAAAGCACACTAAAGTAAAAATTATTCAAATTGTACCATTTTTTTAAACCCTTCCCACATAATGCTTAATTTTGTTTTAAATTGGATGGTGATTCACCTAGGTCAATTAAGGCCTATTGGCAACAATTTAAAGGATATTATCACATCACTAAAAAGAATCAAAGTGTTTAAATTTCGGTGTTACTTAGATAGCTGTACAATTTGACAAGTAGTGTACTGCATTACAAGATAGGACATGATTGACAATAACAAATTGCACTGATTTTCCGAATACATAAATTCCATATGTAATCAATGCCAAATATATGAAATTCAATCTAACTCTAATGAAAGACTTCTTAACTGGAATACATGTTGACGTCTGTTTTGAAAGTTATGAACATATAGCCTGCAGTTCCAATAGTAACTTGTGTCATACATTGCCATTTCCTCATTTTCCAACCTAAACCGAATAAATCATACATAAAATAATATAAGTTTCAAGTTTTCGTATAAATTCTATGATTTATTTACTTGTTCTAAAAAAAATATTGATATACGACTAAACGCATTGTTTTAAACAATTAATTAAATGGAAAAAAAGTAAACTATACGAGTTTTCGTACACGCCACCTTATAATTTTCAAAAATAATCATCGAAAATCTTTAGAGTATGTATGCACGTATTATTGATCAACATGAAGTTCTGAATCGATTTAGTCAGGTTTTTATATCATCTGTCTGCGATAAACAATTTCTCGACCGCAAAAATTTACAGTTAAATACAGATTTATAAACAAGTGCAGGAGATTGGATGCAAGATAGTGTGTATCAGATACTTAAAACTTGATGAATGAAGGATATTGAATCCTACACTGTATGATTTGCTTATAAAGGCTCAATAACATTTTTTTCTAACACCATAGTCATTTTGCGAAAGAACTTTGGTTACTAGGAAACTGGATACTCTCTAAATAACACGTACTGGATACCGGTTACTGCTTATTGGATTCAAAATATCAAATACCTGGACACACCATACCAAAAAAATGGGTACTGTACTCTCTACTGTTCTGTTAAATTCCCTTATAAAAGCACAATGTCTTTACAATTATTTCTTAAACCGCAACCATCCGGCACCTTAGAGAAAACTTTTGTTACCGGCTATCGTACCCAGATACTAGATACCGGATGCTGTTCTGTGAGGTTCACTTTGACTTTAAAGGCAGCATCCATCCTGCGGAAGAACTCTCTTTTAATATAGTTACAAAAAAAAAGGCAACAGGCAGAATTTCTGTTTAAACAATTTCACTATAAAAAGCTTTTGAAAAGACTTTGGATAAATTGTTCGATAAAATGAATTAAAGTTAATTATACGTCACGTAATGACAACAGAGTGAAGCCAGTGCTTGTGTGTGTATCGCAGCGTAATTAATATTGATTGATTGTCAGCGAATGCCATCAGGAGGTTTTACGGTATATGTGTTAAGATTTAAGTAAATTGTTGTAAATTCATGTCGAAGAGTACTATTTTCAGAAAAGAATAAAAAAATTATGATCGACAATAAAAAAATTTTGCAGTAGACAAAAATTTATACACATTGTACCGTTTCTGCTTGCAAAATATACACAGATTACGTGTCATACAATAAAGTACTGGCAAATTGGACAGGATTCTAATTTTCTTTTAATTTTCCTATCACATTTTCAATCGAAATGGGAAAAAAATTTGTACAATTTCTTTAACGAAAATGTGTACGAAATGCGTATGTCTCCATAAAAAACTGAATGGCAAAAGATTTATATCCATTTAAAAACGAATCAGCATACACACCGTACCAGAACAAGTCTATGCAAATATGTATCCCGAAAAAACTTGTACACATACTAACAGTTATTGCCCTCAAGGCAAACATCAAGAAAAGTATCTAGTTTCAAGACGAACTCATGAATAGTCGACATTATGAGCATTCAGTTAGAAATGTTATATTAAATATGTGTTTGTTGCATTTCAACATATATGTATTTGAAATAACGTTTGAATATGTAGTATACATTCCCATTCTACGTACGTACGTATGAGAATAAGAGATATATTCTAACAAAAATGAAAAAGACCGAGAATAAAACTTTATAGTCCAGACAGACATTCAAGTTTACAGTACGTATGGTAGATGGCTAATAAACCAAATGGTTGTAAAAAGTAAAAGAAATCATAACTAGAAGTGAAATGAATACAGTTAATTTGCAAGACATCTATCTATGACAGTGTGTACCAGGCAAATGGAGAAAAAGTTGCTACGCTTCTATCATTTGTCACTCAGTCATATGTTTTCGGTTTTTATTGCAATGTGAGACATGAATCTCAACATATGTGTACATATTAGAGTGATGTTTAATAGAACAAGTTAGTAATTTCTATTCCATAATGTATTATTTATTCCTTTTACTTCAATCCCATCTCTGCTAACTTGACAATACTGTTGACCTTTGTTGATTACCAACTGTAGTTAGGTTGTTAAAAATTATTGGTCTTGTTCCAAAATTTTATTAATAAGGAGCTTTTATAAGATATAAGGGTCCCTTAACGATGTGTTGAAATGATTCAATTTTGTCCTAACAGAGGTTTGTGAAAGTGTCCGTAATCCGTACTGCCATCTCATTCCTTTTTAATACCTCAATGGTTGAATTAATAATAGAAAGGTAAAGTTCATCTTTATAACTAACTTTGTATAGCTTATATACAGATTTTTATCAATTGTAGGCGTGGCACTTGAGCGCTTTTGCGCAATTCAATTAGTAATCTCACCAAGAATGTACATAATTTGTATGACCAACTTATCTGTAGGGTATAAAAATGATTAAAGTTACGAAATATACTAAGTTTATTATTTCATTTACAATATCCAGAAAGACACTTCAGAGACCTTACAAAGTAAACGCTTTTTCAATAAGGACATAACAATTTTGTATTTGAATAAAAACACAACTTTAAAGGTTTTTTATAATCTGTCAACGTCGAAAGCTTAGGCAAGGTTTTCATTTTTATAGTAAAGATTATTTATATAAGAAACATGTGTAAAATTATTACCACAATCCTGAGTCAAGTGTTGCCACTTTAAGAGCGTTTACTCTAATAATTAACATCAGACAAGCTATGCGTGCTATAGTGAATGAATTCGAATCAACATATTCACTATTGCATATTACTATACTATCGTATGCATAATATGCATAATTCTTTACCTAAGAACTTCCCTTTATTGTTAATTCCTCTTTATTATCTTAATTGACCGCCATTTACTACTTAGTTGCATATGTAAGGATGTACTGGCGAAGATAGAAAAAAAACGAAAACCTATTAATTTTACTTAAACATGTAATAATTCTTTCAACGTTTAAACGTTATATTTGCAAGCGTCAACTCTTGAAGCTGTTAACTACCAATTTGCATTCAGTTGGTATTTAAATGAATATATCATTTATGTATGTATATATGTATATGTATAGGTTGATTTATTGATAAATGCGCAGACATGGCATAACATGACATATACGTGCAGTATATAAAAAAAATATGAAAAAAATAACCGCATGAAACGATAAAATATAAATGGCATCAACAAAAATATGATTCTCAACTCAATGGCTAAACACACATTACACACATATATATGTATATATACATATAAAATATGTGTATACATACAATATTTTAAACATTCATCAATTTTGTGTACGTTTAAACATTGATAAATTTCGTGTAGGTGTGCGTGTAAGTGCGTTAATAATGCAGTTTAATTTATAACATGACGTGCATGTAAACACATAAGCACACGAATAAATAATCGTGTGTGAATGCAGTTAACTATTATGTAGCATTTAGTTTAAAGAGCAATTTTTTTATTTTAATCACTATTACAGTACATGTCGCAAACAGTAAAAAGGTACAGATTTTCATCGGTGGTTGTGGCATTTCCAGTTTAAAAGTTTAAAAGTGTGAATAAATAAAAAAAACTTAATTTGGCTTAGACCAAACTTTAATCCTCTCTACATAAACATACAAAAAAATGGGCGTGGCAGGTATATTCCACCCTCTCATAGTGTACACATTACACATCATCTTCCGGGTGGAATTTTACGGTTTATAAGGTTCCCTTTTGTAATGTGATCATACCCATTTTTAGCGCATCGATAAAAGGACTAATCATAAATATGTGAGCTAAACAGTTGAGTTGTATTTTGTCTACATATCTCATATTGTATGGGCAGGTAAATAGATTTTTGTCGATTGTGGGCGCAGTTTTTAAACGATTTTACCCAATTTAAATAGCGATTTGCTTGCTGAAAATAAAATTGTTTGCACAAAATTTCAGCTCACTTTTAAACTTAACGACATGCAAAAAAAGTCAGACACTCCTACAGACATATCTAGATGGATTCAATTTTTGATGCTGATTAAAAATATATGTACTCTTAGGGGCTCTGAAGCAAGCTTTTAAATCATCACTATTAGGATGGAAGTTATGAAAATGTATCTGTAGCTGAGTGACAAATATCTGCATACCCTTTACACTGTCTGGTATAGTATAAATTTTTTAATGCAATCAAACATATAGCTTTCGATACTGATTTAGAATATATTGTAAAGTCTCCAACACCTTTTTCTGGGTATTGCAAAGCATTTGGACCCAATTTATCAACCCCAACTTGGGGTTGATAAATTGTTAAAGAAAGTTAAAGAATTTCAAATCAAATCATCGTCCACAACATATCATACTACAAGAGACACCAACACGTCACACATGATAAATGAGTAATAAGCACAAAAGGAAATCATACAAGTATCACTCACGTTATAGTGCAAGTACGAGTGTACAACTTCTGTTTATATTTGGACATTTACTGAATTATGTGCATGTAAGCAATTTAAGCTAACATTCTAAACTTGCTCTCAACCATACGTACTTACGTCCACACAGTTTCGAACCAGCATTAAGTGCGTGTGTGGGAGCAAGTGAAGAAGACTACACATAAGAGGCAACAAAACCACAAAACAAATCAAAGGCAGTCGTAAACAATCATTAGGGTTTGTGAAAGTCAAATGATAGCTACAGCCAGCGAGCAGACATATGTATACACACGTACAATACAAATTCAAACAATCGTAATTGACAAATTGTAAACTCCGGTAATACCATGAAATGAAAGACGAAGAGTCTCATCAACAACACACAGCATGCACATCCACTTATACTCACAACGTAAACAAACGAATTTAAATAATTACCTACCAAAATAAGGTGTCCTTTCAATTAAGTAAAGAAAGGAGCTGTTCTTTAAAAAAATCACTCAACATTCTTTTGTTGCAGTAAATACAGAAGTTTTTCAATAAGGACATAACATAAAATAACACAATTTTCAAAGCTTCAAATCATCAAGAGGTTTCAGTTTTTAAGTTAATTTGATCTGGTAAGGATGTAAATCAAGATTTTTATGCAATATTGGCCACAATATACAATACGTAGTTTTAGAGATTCCTTATTTTTGAGTGAACGTAAACTAACTTGGGTTATATTTTGAACTGACGAACTTTCGGCTGCAATATTTTCGGTACTTCGAAATGTATATTATCAAACCGATACAGAAAACAAACAGCGTATGTGGTGAGCGCTCCTAAAATTTCAACCACCATCTCGGAAATGCGGTAGTCATTTTTAATAACTGCCAAACGTTGTTCGTTTATAAATTTCATTGTAATAAAAATGTTAACCTAAAGTCATGTATTGACGTTTATAGATCATAACAAAACGGTCAAGAGAGTGTTCGTATTGTAATACAAAATTGTTATGTTCGTATTGAAAATCTTGTTACATTCAGAATCATCACTATGTTAGCTTTCCAACAGTAAATAGAAAAGAATAATTTGAAAAAAAGGACCATACATTCTTCTTATTACTATTATTATCATGTACACAAACAATTAATTAAAAAGTTGTTATCCTTTTCGCTATTGTTATGATCTTCCTTGTCAGTGCCAATTTGTCCAAGTGACTTAAAATCATAAAAAATGCATCTCTGTGTTTTTGTTTACTTAACTTTTCTTATCCTTCAACCTCTTTAATTATACAATACTTTCCCAAAGGAAAACAGCAGCTTTTTCGCCTGAAAGAAAAAACAGCTGTTTATTCTTATTCAAACAATAACTGAACTAATAGCTCAAAAAACTTTAGTGTTGAGTTTAGCAATTTCAAATAATTGAATATATATTTTTTATTTAGTATGAATGTGGAACTGATTGCTGAATTGGAAAATGCTCGCCGAAGTATATTGTCCACCTATGAATTGGCACTAACTTATGCAGACCAGAATACTCAAGATTCGCAGATGTACCTCCATTTAATTTCACAATTAAGTGAAATTGAAAATAATGCTCGAGTTTGTGAAAATGCTTTAGATAAAGCCAAAGAGACGGCGCGCACAGTTGAAGAATTTCAACAAAAATACAATGTTTTACTACAACAAGAGAAAAAATTTGATGCGAAAAAAACGACCGCCTATAAAGTGTTTCGAAATCAATTAAATGCTTTGTATAAAGGTGCTACAACGGAGAAAAGCAATTCTCTAAACGGAGATATTAATGTCGTGGTGGAGGATGACATTTGTACAGTGGATCCTTGGACTAAACAACAACTGCAAAGTCCTGTACGCAATACGATATGTGGTCATCGCTATGAAAAAACCTCAATTATGGCAAAGATTAAAGCTGAAGGACGAATAACATGTCCAGTGGTAGGCTGCAGTAAAAATTCTTCAATTGAAGCAAAACATTTAGTTGACGACAACGAATTCAAATTACGTTTACAACAAAAAACTTAAAAGTCTGTGTTAAGCAAAGATTTTTACAAAGTAAATAAATATTATTCCTTTAATATTTCAATTTTTTCAACCATGAGACTTGACATTGCTGCAAGTGGAGAATATATGTTGTGTGCAGACCAATAATGTCGGTGTTGAAAGAGGCAACTTTAAATCTGTTTATGCAAATATATACAACTTGGGTTCATAAAGCCGTTGAGATAGAAGAATTAAAGTTTCTACCATTTTAAATGCAAAAGCATTCCATGTTTTAGAAAATATGTAAGAGAATGTTGCATTTCTTTGGGGATGCAATGAAATTGCTTTCTCTCTGTTCTATAAAACTATACTTAGAATATAAATACATTTTGTATTTTTATAAAGTATCCAACTTAAGTAAGCTGCTGCAAAAAAACACCATTTGCTTGGCACAAGAGCTTATCTTTCTTTATAAATTGAAATAAGTTAAGGGGAAATGCGATAAAGTGTTTATGTGGCAGATTTTTAAATAATACACAAAGTGCCAATTCATCCGTTACACAGGCAATAAAAGTACAAACAAACAAACATACATAACAAAAACCATTTGCTTACACAATGCTTGCTGTTCGCCTTTTAACAACAGTAATTGAAAGTGTTCTTCCTTCCTCTTTCAAATGAACGAAATAAAAAGAAAACCAAACAAAAATGAAAGTGAAAGAAGTCAGTCTTATAAAAATTTAAGAAATAACGCACACAAGTTATAAATCGGTCAATTTTAAATAGAAGGAAGAAAACTAAACTTGGCGTTTATGTGTACCCTCCTCATCTATAACGGTGGGCCTATCACGCCCAGTATTACATTTTGTAGTAGTAGTGTATGTTTTATCTATCAGCTTGCAGTTGTTTGTTTTATTCTAAGAGTGTTACGCTAAATATGTTTTTTTGCAAATTGTGAGCGTACCCATTTATATCACATCGATATAATTATAAAAATATGCTTGAAAGCACTAAAAGTGTTTGTACAAAATTTCGGCGTAATATCTTAAAATTTACGATATATCAACAAGTATCAGCAAAAGGCAAACATGCGGACACACGGACATACATATCTATATGGACTCAGTTTTTAACGCTGATCAATGTATATATTACGTAGCGTCTCTGACGCCTTCTTTTGGGTTTTACAAACGGAATGACATACTTATTAGCACCATATTTTGTGGAGGGTGTAAAAATATTGTATTTAAATGTTTATATCCTTTAGATGAAAGAAATAGACTTGTTATTCCATTTGCAACAGCTAGAAAGAGACTTAAAAGACTCTATAAGCATATATAGCCTTGATCTTCATCAAACACTCAGTTCGCCTCTGTCCGTATGTCTGCTTTTTGTTGAGATTCCTACCGTCGTAAATTTTGAAACATTGATGTTAAATTTTGAACATACCCTTCTACATTGCAAAATTGGCAATGAGCCACGCCCACAGTCGATAAAAATCTATTTATCTTCTACAAATACAAATATTGCATCAATGTTTCTTAAACGAATCTGAAACATTGCTCTCCAAATACAAAAAGATAACAAGTATAAAGGGTGAGTCCAAGATAAATATCCAAGAGTTAGCTTAAGCTAAGTAGTAGAAAGGTTTTCCATTTTTTTGCTTTCCAAACACATTCAGTTAGTAAATGAAAAAACAAGAAACGAAAAACCAACACCCTTATAAACAAAACAATAATAAATATTATGAAGAGAATACAATTCAAACTATTCAGTCTATAACTGTAACCGATGTAATCAAAAAGGTGTTTTGTAAAAATTTTTTTTTATTGTAGAGCAACCAAATCGTAATTGAAATAGAAAAATTTGCAATAGTTGCAATATATAGCAAATACTGGTAGGTGAAGCAATTGAAGCTGTATGCAAAAAAAAAATGTTATGTGAGAAAAAATCAAACCAATATGTGAACGAAACCATGCTCCCAAAAAAGTAATAATAAACAAATGGATGAATAAAGTAAAGACCACTTTTTCTATTGCCACACTCAAGCATACCCAACACAAAACACAATGAAACACAAACTGATAAACCACAAAATAATTCTGGAAAGAATTCAATATGGAACCCCAAAAAAAAGGAATTTTTCATTTATTAAGAGTATCTATGCTATTGTCAAAAAGTTTGCATTGAATACTCGAGTCCATATAAGCATATCTTATCTGTATAACACTGGAAAATACTCTCTTGGTCGCAAAAATGATACTTATTCATTCCAAATTATGGAAAGAAGTGTTGGCTAACTTTGGACGTTGGTTGGTTGGTTGTACAAATGGGACAATAATAAACATAGAAAATGAATAAGCGCCCTATAAATTTTGCACATTTATCATAAAAACCGAACATTTCTAAACCTATATAAAATGGAGGGTTAACGACATTCCGTTTGCAACAAGAGGCACCCTAAAAAGTATATAAATTGATCAGCATCAAAAACTGAGTCAATCTAGACATGTGTGTCCGTACGTCTGTCTATTGTTGGCAGATCTATGGACACATGGGTGTAAATATTGAGATATTTAGCTGAATTTTTTACATATACTTTTTTTACATGCAGATCGCTATTTAAAATGGAAAAACGGTAAGGAGTTACGCCTACAAATAACAAAAATCTATTTATCTGCTACTTTTATTTAGTAAGCATATTTACAACCAAGTTATCCATCGATGTGCAACAAATGGGCGCGGTCGGATTACATACGCGCTAACATTCGACAAAAATCTCTATAAATGCCACAAAAATTAACCTATGAACGCATATATGTAATTTTCCCATTCATCGATGTGCCAAAAATAGGCATGGTCGGATAACAAAAACGCCTACAATTCGACTTGTAAGCTTATACCTGATGCATACATTGCAAATCTACTGTAGAATAAACGTACGATGACGGTCTAAAGCCATCAAAACCACACACAGATAAACGGAAAAACAGTTAATTTTATATTATTGCGTATATACGAACATATATTCAAAATAAATCTCTATGAAAAATCAAATTGAAAATCCTAAACATCTGCCCTACCATGTCTTCAATGCTTCTTCGCTTTGTTCGCTTATATTAAACTCTCGCTGGCCATATGAATGTTTCCGATTGGTACTCTGTGTATAATCACTTCGTCGACCTGTCTGCGTTGTTTTGCAATCTTTTGTTTTGAGGTGTATACATAGATAGCCGCATATTGTGGTTTTGACAATGTTGCCACAATTGAACTGGTTTTTTTTTCATCCACATTCGATGTAATAGGAATATTGCCAATTTTTTTGTACAATTCAACCGAAAATTTAATTTAGCCATTCGAGGAAATTATTATTGGAGAGAAATAGAAAATGGACAATAAAAAAAAACAAGTAAGAAACCTAAATTTGGCTGAGGCCAAATCCTAGATACCCTCCACATCTACATAATAGTGTATGTATTACGTATCAGCGTGCAAGTTGAGTCTTACGCTGAGTATGATTGTTTTTAAATTGTCCATTTTTCGACCACGCCCATTTTTGACACATCGATAGATGGTATAACTATAAAAATTTCAAGTTTATAGGTCGATTTTTGTTGATTGTGATCGTGTATGTTATCAGACTACGCCCATTTATTGTGTATCGATGGATAAGTTAATTGTAAATATTCATACTAAATTTCAACTTAATAGCTCAATTTTTGTGGCCGATATATAGTTTTCTGTCGATTGTGAGAGAGCGACAATGCGGAAACACGGATTCAGTTTTTGTATATATTTTGACGCCTCCTTCTGGATATTACAAACGGAATGACAAACTCAGTATACCTTCATTCATAATGTACACCTTTGATGTGTTTTTGAAATACCCCAGAATGCAATTTTAATTCAATTTACAGAAGCACTAAGCTTTGGCTGAGGTCAAATCTTACCCTCTACGTTTACATATGGAACATGATTACGCCTTTCAATCGAAAATCGACTTTTACACTGAATGTGATTTTGGTAAATTGTAAGCTTGTCTGCTATCCTACCACCATTATTTTCAATATTGATTGCATTAAGGGCGTGTTTTGTAGCCTATTGTCTCAACAATGAATATTTTTCAATATCTTCATTTTTGAAATAATTAAAAGAGATGACAAGGCAGACACTTAACACCCACTTTATGACTTTTATTATTCGTTCTTTTTTTATTATTATCTAATTATTTCATCATTCTATCCATGTTCTCTTCGTCTTACCCCTCGCTAACTTCCTACAATATTCAACGAACGTTTTCATTATAAGATGAGAAGATTTTCTCATTATTAAATGTTATTATGTTTATATAAAGAAATGAAAACCACGTGGTAATAATGCATACCTATCAACTTTATTATAATTTACATAGCTGTATAAGTTCGTATATGAATGTTCGTAAAACGAAAAGTTAATTTGACTTGAGATAAAAATAACTTACATTACCTTGTATGCGGGTTTATGCCTTCAATGAATAAAATGCAAACACTTATGCCGAAATGTATACGCATTTTATGTGGATAAAAACTCGTAATAGTATAAAGTGTAAAGGAAAATTTCCATTTACATAGTTTCACTCATTACATATCCTCCTCATTTCGTTGTTTAATTAAACTGATGTTCTTGATGGTACAACATTGATATACTTTAACCTTGATCCCCTTTAACGGACAATGTTTACATGTGAAAATGTTTTAACATGGATGAAGAGATTGGACAACAGCACTTCATTATAAACTTGCATACGATGTGAACTTTAATGAAATTTTCATGTTATTGCTAAAGAGCAAAAACGCTGAAAAATTATACCTACAAGTTACAGCTCATTAAGTTTATGTCAGAAACTTTTTTCAGTTTTTATTGAAAAATAGTTCCTACCAAATGCTAAACTTAACATTGATTATATAAACTATCATATTAATAAAGTAGAACAGTTTTAAGAGCATTCCTTTAAAGACATTTGTTTTGTACTGACGAACGCATTTTATATCCTTCTGTACGATTAATTTTTTGAGCATCTGTATTTGACTGTTTTGAAATCAGAGATATCTAATCGTTTTGTACTTGTCTATACGAGGCAATTACTGCCAACAACGTCTTCTATTTTCTAAAAAATCTGACAGTTACCAGCTGCTTATGTAGCATTTGTATTAATCTTCTTGATGTCTCTCAAAAAGCAATTCAACTTAAAAACGGAAGTTGAAAGGAAACGCTAATTTTGGTAATTAAGGAAGTAAGTGAATTATATCACACAATAAAAATCAATTTGTTAAAGATAATAGAAGTTTTCAAAAACAGATTTTATTAAAGAAAATGGTATTACTTCCATCCTGCTGTAAAAGATCTTCGGTAACAATCGTTTAGTATCATTTGCAGACCTGTCCTTAGGGTTTTAAACTGCTATAGAAGATCTTCGGTAACACTCGTCAATTGTCATTGCAGGCTTGTCCTTAAATCTTTAGCCTTCGGTAAAAATCGTTTAGTGTCCTTGTAAACCCAGCCTTAGGTCTTTAGTCTGCTGCAGAAGATCTTCGGTAACACTCCTTTAGTGTCAATGCAGTTACTGTCGTCCTCTTGTGCATCAGGAGTATACAGAGGAAGGTTTCATGTACTTGCCACGCCCACTGCTTTGTATGTATATCTAAAGGGTATTTAAGGTTTATTCTACTTTTCTCACTTATTTTACATTTACTTTAAACCCAATGTTATGATAGTCCCAACACAGCCAAATTCAATTCAATTTAGATTTCGGTTTAGGTTTTTAGACAAAACTAAGTTTACTAATAAACAAAATACACACACGCAGAGAGCGTATTACGTAGCTTACCAATTTTAATTTGAACTACTTTTTCGCTTTTGTTCCAAATATTTCAACAACAGCCACATTTGAAAGTTTTAATTGTAACAGAAACAAGTAAGGAACTACATTTGGCTTAGGTCGAATCTTAAATATCCTCCACTTCTGCAATAGTGGGCATGGCAGATACATATATATTTGGGTTTCTAATAGTGTATGTATTACATATACATAAGCTTACAAGTCGAGTTTTACGCTGACTGTGGTTTTTTGTAAATTTTGAACGTGTCTGTTCTTTGGCCACGCCTATTTTTAGCACGTCGATAGATGGAATAAAAATGCATATGCGTACCGAATTTCAACTTAATAGCTCAATTTTTGTGGCAAATAAATAGGTTTTTTGTTGATTGTGGGCGTGGATTTTGCTCATTTTAAATAGCGATCGACAAAAACTAAGTGTGTGTACAAAATGTCAGCTCAATATCTCAAAATGTAAGCCTGTGAGAATACCTACAACAGGCGGACATACGGCATACAAGTCTAAATTGATGCACTTTGTAGGATTTCTGACGCCTTCTCCTGAGTGTTGCAAACGGAAAAGCAAACTTAGTTTACCTCGAATTTCATGCTGAGGATATAAAAAAATATAATTTTAATGTCAATATTAACACAGTCAAATGGACAAGCAATCTAACAAAACGTGTTAACAATAACAGAAACAAAGTTAGGTTAGGGGTTTTTTAGTCAAACATCAATTAAAAAAATGTGTCATGTGCAAAATGTTCACAAAGGTTAAATTCATTGAAACATGCTTGTTTTACTAAACATTTACAAACTGCTTGTATATTAATAATATACTTGTACAATACATTGCATAAATGTGCCAAGTCAATGAAACTTCAATTAACAATTATGGCGCCACTAAACTTTCCAAAACAAATAAAAAAAGTACAAACCTCACACATGCTCGCTGTAATATTGTCTGCTAAATTATGCACGTTTTATATATTGTGTGAAATAGCATTTAATGGGAAAACTTGAAATGAATATGTGTGTGATTATTTATCATACAGACTCACCTATATGCACAGAAATGGGCGCAATCGAATAATGGACGCGCCCACAATTCACAAAAAACCATACTTGACTTGCAAGCTGACACGTTTATATATAGTATTAGAGGGCGGCATCATATACTTGCCACGCCCACCGTTTGTATCTACATATATGAAGAGGGTATTTAAGATTTGGCCTAAGCCGAATCTAGTTTTCTTACTTGTTCACATAACCTTAATTTTAGAAAAATTTTTCCATAGTGGGCGCGGCACTTAATTCATTCGAATCAATCAAATTAAATAATATATAAGGCTATAACCAACTTAGCACACTTTCCATTTGATAAAAGAGTTTTATTGAATTGAAATCGATTCTGATGAGCTGCAGCTATTTCATCTAACTTTTGCAAAAAGCTGAATAAAAAGTCAAACTTTTTCTATATACTATTCATCATTATATGCAATAGATGTTTATAGAAATGGATAAAATAACAGTAATCTACACCGTTCCTGCTAATGGCTACGTTAATGTGTTTTCAAAGTTTCAAATGATTTCGATTTATTTGCCAACTGAAATAATATTTTCGTTTCAAACAAAGTTCGAAAATGTTCAACACTATCATATACAAACGTATATATAAACACATATATATATAGTTTTATGTAACTTTAAGTAGCAGCCCTCTTCATTTTAGCGCAGAGTTGTAAATTTTGTTCTCAGACAAGAACTTTGAATGAAATGAAAGTTTCGGAGTTAACTTTAAGCTTTAAGGTTTTTTCTTTTAATTATAAACAAATTGTGATATTTATAAACAAGTAAAAAAACTGTATATAGTTCAGGCCAAGTCTTAAGTATCCACCATCCAGGCACGAAAGGTTCCTGGGGAGTATATATGTCAATATATTTTCTACATTTTATAAGTTATATAAAAAATGTACTTTAAAAAATGCTCTTTTTTAGTTTGTGTTGCGTCCATTGACCGATTTTTCCCAATTCTAATATATACACTCTACTAATACTTTTGTCAAGTTTGGGATGGATATCTCAAGACCAAGAAAGTGATTACCACAGAATCCATTAACCGGACAGACGTACACAAAGACACAGTTACATCGACTTAGTATTTGATGCTGATTCATAATATATGCAATATATACTTCGTAGGGTTTCAAATGCCTCCTTTTGAGCGTGTATTTTGTAAATTGCACTAGGCACTAGAAGAGGGAAACACAAATGAGAGATGCTTGCAGTTACCAACCACTGCTTTATATTTGATATATTATCAAACAAAGCCGCAAGGCTGTGCCTTGCGTGAGGCGGGTTTAAATTCAGCTGAAGATCAAATGGAATTTGAATTCGTCTGTCGCCCACCGGGGGTTATAAAAGTAAGTAAACTATGAAAGTCGAGGTTGGTTCGATAGGTGAATTAGCTGCACAGCTTATTAGTAAAGCATATGTTTATGTTATAGTTGCACGAATAATATTTGAGCAGTATGATCAGAAGATCACTTAAGAGAAAGCATGTTGAAGCAATATTATTACTGCATGTTTAAAATATTACTCTTAATAACTGGGCTTCTGGTTAATTTTACTGTCTCTAAGGTCTTGAAACTTATGTACAATGACATATATCCATGTTTTTAAATATATAAAGTTCACATTATATATACACAACACTATTTATTAATTATTTTATCTGCGTATATATTTCACAGCACTCCACACAATACATTTATATGTCAGGCAATAATATTCAATTAATTTTATGCTATATTCCAATGTCATGTATTTTTATTTGTGGTTTTTGGCCATGGCTGTTGTCAATGTCGGTATCTTTTGCGTTATTGTTGTTAGTGTTTATAATAAAAAAATATTACATTAAAATGTGTATATTTTTTAATTAGTTTTCCATTCGCTTCATACAAAAAAAAAAATAAAAATGCACAGAACGAAATAACATATAAATGCAATAATAGTCTTTGTATTCCGTCAACATTTCTGATATGATATTGTAACAGAATTATGTCAATGTGGCAATAACAAAAAACCATTTAACGGAATATTTTCCAATCACAAGTGGGAACACTTACAATGCATCAATTATTAATATGGGATGCAGCGAATTATTTTAAGCGTTAATTAATTTTTATAACCTTTGATAGGACGTAAGTAATAAATATCAATAACAACCAACTAATAGGATCAAACATGAATTAAATTAAATTAAAGAATATTTCATATGGTTCACTAAACAAATACAAGTGAAAAGGTTATAGTCGGTCTAGCCCGATCATTTAATACTCTACACCACTTAGCTTCTTAAATTATGCTACAATTAGTTTAGTTGTATGTGTAAATACGAGTGCCACGCCTCCCGCATCTCTTCGTAAAATATCATTATACGAAAAGTAGTTTTAAAAATAGTCCGATCGAATCCGAATTTGGCGCAACCAAATATTCAACCAATTAACTATTGTTTTCCCACTTTTGTCAAAAAGCGTTAAGAATTGTAATTTTTGCTGTACAAAGATTTACATTATAATAGAGCCTTATATGGGACGGGCTTCTGAAAAATGTCCGATTCGGTCCATTTACAATAGAGTTTCTCTTTGAACCAATATATGTCTTTTTTACCAAATTTCAAGGAAATATCTAAAAAAAGTGAGACCTAAAGACAGACGCACGATATGCTTAAATCGATTCAAATTTTGATCCTGAGCATAACTAAAATTGGATGTGGCTTGTA
The DNA here is from genome assembly GCA_963971445.1 of Ornithomya chloropus. Classification (NCBI taxonomy): domain Eukaryota; kingdom Metazoa; phylum Arthropoda; class Insecta; order Diptera; family Hippoboscidae; genus Ornithomya; species Ornithomya chloropus. The sequence goes on along the minus strand of OZ020529.1, from coordinate 12,003,261 downwards.
CCGTTAGGAGTTATAAAATTTAAATTAAATTTTGAGTACCTTCTACCTTTACATACTAAGAGTGGGCGTGGCATGTACCCTATTAAGCCCTCTGATTATAAGTATGTATACAAGATTTCAAGTTCATAGCACAATTTTTGTAGATTTTTGTTGATTACGGGCGTGGCATTTAAAACAACAAACTGCAGACATGAACTGCGAATTTTTATATCCAATTTCAGTTTAATATCTTACTTGTTGTGGCCATGATCGGTTCAATACAGACAGATTTTAATGCTCATTAAGTAAATATATATATGTTATTGTAGGGTATCAAACTTAGTATACACTCCATTATGCGAAAATTGCTTTCTATAGGTTGATTACAAAAACTACATGGACGGAGAGACGGTTACGGTTGATTTTATAAATGAATCTGCGTGTTAAGACTACAAAGCTTTTAATCACAAAATTTATACATCGCATTATATATTTATGTAAATGTACATGTATTACATATTTTTATATGTATTATTACCTTTTATATACATATACATAGGTGTATATTACAATATATGCGTTCACCATACGTAATTTGTCTCATTAGGGATATTTTGTTGTATGCATCGTCACAAAATGTGAATACTATGTGATGCATGATGCTTACTGTTTATTATATATTACATGTATGTTTTGAAATTTATATTTTTTGCTTATTATGTATGAAAGCCCATTGAAATATCACTCTAGGTCACAATATAATTTGTTCTTGTATGTAGGCACAAGCGCTTGGCAATAATTAAATTTCTTTCAAGGTAAAATCTCACTGATACACCATTGTGAAAATATGTTTATTTATATTATGAAAATCAATTTGTTATATATTTATTTATTCACTATTGCCATTTTTGTCCCTCCTTCCCTTCCCTCTTTATACTCACTAGAAAACCACATGTGCATTTCTAGCCTATACAAGTTTGTATGTCGTTTGTATGCCATTTGATAATTAATTTTAATGAATTGTTTACATAATTGAAAATCTATATTAATTATTAAATATATCACATATGGTGAAACATCTGAACAATGTAAACATATAGTAAAGCACACTAAAAGCACCCAATTGATTTATGCAAATTGAGTTTTCTGTACATATACGCCCCAGCCGTTGAGAGATGAATAGAATAACAGAACACAGCAACAACACGTGATGACTGAGTACTTAATAAATTGCATGTTTTACAACATAAAAAAAAATTGTTTTTCTATTTTGGCCAATGTCAAGACTTTACAGTACGCTTTGACAAATGAGAATACAAATAAATAAAACTTAATTTTATTGTATATAATTTATATATTTACAATGAATTACCTTAAGTACCTTGGGAGTTTGGGTGTAATTGATTTGTACTTGTTTTCAAAATTCTCAATTTGTGGTAATTTTTTTTAATGTCTTAAATGATAAGTTAATGAGTAACTGATGGTAAGGAAGGTGTTATCCGTACCTCTGCAAAACATGGACCCACTTTTTCTTGAAATAAGTCCTTTTCTGTATATTTGGATATTCAATATTTGACCTAGTTATAATACAAAAAGTGTCATTTCATTTCATGGAGCAAAAAACCTTAAATTTAATTAATTTATTTAGTGTATAAAATTCAATTCACTTCTGCTACATAAATATCGTATATGCATAATATTAGGCGAGTTGGAAAAAATTGGTTTTTACTACAATACATTATAAATTTGAAATATTGTTCATTTTAATTAAATAGGTATGTAGGCCAAATACAATAAATACAACTTGCTTTCGTTTTATTTTATTTTATTTTTTTTTTAATTCATAACATTGAACAAATCATCAAAACAAACATTCTCTTTCATTTATTTTGTTTGGATTTTTTTCCGATTATTTATTTATTAATGTATTTGCCAAACTTTACAAACACTTAATTAAATATTTTTATACCATAGACAAAAGATGGGGGGTATACTAAGTTTGTCATAACGTTTGCATCACCCAGAAAGAGGCTTCAGAGACTCTACAAAGTATATATATTTTGGATCAGCGCCTAAAACTGAGTCGATCTACATGACATGTGTCTGTGTGTGTCCGTCTGTTGTTCTCACGAACGTTTTAAGATTTCTATTTAAAATGAGCAAAATCGGTCAAGAGCCACGCCCATAATCGACAACAATTGATGGTAGAAATATTTGTAATTATAATGGTCACAAAAACTAGACTTGCAAGGTGATGCGTCATACATACACCATTAGAGGGCGTAATATTTATATATATATATCGGCCGCACCCATCATTGTAGATGTGAAAGGTATATTTAATAATCGTCTAAACCAAATTTAGTTTTCTTACTTGTTTTTAAATATTTTTTACAAATATTATACAAATGCTGCTTCAGCATAGAACCACGATAGATGGGTGTTATGGTCATTTTATTAAAAAGTTTTAAAAACTTGAAAATAAAAAACTCAAAATAACACAAAACACCCTATAATATGAAACGTATTCTCAAGTTTAATATATTAGTTTAATAATAATATTATTAAATAAATTTAAAAAAAAAAAAAAGTTACGCCCTAATTTACAAGAAACCCTCCTCAGCGTAAAACTTGTAAGGTAATACTTAATATATTCACTACTTTAGGGAGCAGTCATGTATCTGTCAAGCCTATTTCTTGTAGATGTGGAGGGTATTTAAGATTTGTTCAAAACCAAATTTAATTTTTTCTTAGTTGTTTGACTTGATAATTGTTCTATTACCTTTATGTAGTAATTTATACAATTTTTTCCAAGTTTCTTTTTTAACAGTCGAATGCTTCGGGGCATGAATTTTTTTAATTGCATTCACATATATAAATCAATTAACAATAGTAATAGAAAATGCTAAACTCGACCCAAAAAAGGACATGTAATTATAGTATAATTGCTAGTGCATACTTTTTTATGGGTACATATGATATTGAGATTAATTATGAGGAAGATTTTGGTTAATTGTGGGTGTGGTAGGTAAGCGATTTCGTTTATATTAGATAAATATATATATATGTATATATATATATATATATAAATGTATTGTAAATGATAAATCCCAAGTCTGTGTTTTTGTAGCCTTGAAGTTTTCAAAACCAGAAATGTGGACGTACAGACAAAAATAAGAACGCTTCGTTCAATCAACTCTAATTTTGATACTGATCAAGAAAATTATCCTTTTATGGTCTCTAACGATTCCTTGTGAATGAATCTAATAGAAAAAAACAACTATGCTCTACTTTCTACGCAAAAGTTATAAATAGGACATTTTTTCGGATTTTCATATTTTTTCAAGAATTTTTTTACTTTAGCGCTCTTATGCGAACATAACATATACTATAAATTTTAAGATTTTAAGCTGAAATTTAACATAAACAACGAAAATTTCCTGTTAAATTGGGCACAGTCGTTAGTCGTTCACAATCGAAGGAAATCTATCTAACCGCCACAAAAATTAATCTACAAAGTTGAAATTCTTTACATCAATTTGCCAAAAAGTGACAGACACGCAAAAAAATGTAAAATCGGCATAGAAGTTGATACGTCTTAAAAACCATATTAAGGAACTATTCATGTGCCACGCCTACATATTTTATATAGATAGAAAGAATATGTATAGAAGATTAGACCTAGGCCAAATTTAGTTTCTCTACTGTAATTAGAGTGCTAATAACAGATGGACCCACGGACATACTGTTGATCTAGAATACAATAACTTAATAAGGTCTCTAACGCCCCCTTCTGGGTATTTCAAAAGAAATAACAAACTTAGTATACCCCCCACATTGTAGGGAGTTATATTGGTTATGGAAAATAGTACTCAGTTAAAACTTAAAACTAAAAAATAATTTATGCATAAATGTGCCAAAGTGGCCAAAGTGAAAATTTCTTATAGAAAAATAACACCAACAAAACCAGCTAACGAATCATGCAAGCGTAGCAAGTTCTTTAAAGTAAATTCTTTTGCAAAATGCCTCTTCTTCAATAACGTGTAAAAGAGAATTTGACTTATGGCAAAATTTATTTCATATGCCGACTGCACATATTATGCGTTACTGCTGTTTGCATTTCTCAAATATTTAAGAAAATGTTTTTCCCCTTAGTTGAGCAAAAGTTTAGCATTCATCACTGGATGATTGCGTTCATTTGTTTGATAATTAAAAGAGTTCCCAACATGAAAATGTGGCAAAAATATGTTACAACAACAACAACAACAACAAAGTATGTAATGCAATAATGAAATTTTAATGAATTGGAAATGCCCGGAAAGCTTTACAATCGTACACAAATGATACTAATGATCGAAATGCCATACAGAGAATCCTTTGGAAATATTCTTTGTTGAAAGATTTTACTTTTGAAAAAAAAACGTAAGCAATATGAACCATATTTGGGTGAGACCAAATGTAAAATACCCTTAACACGTGCTTGCTAAAAGTGGGCATGGCAAGTACACAATTAGGTCCTTTAATAATGCATGCATTACGTATTAACTTGCAAGTCGAGTTTTATGCTGAGTGGAGTAAATTTTTGTGCCACATAAACTGTTTTTGTTCATTGTGGACGTGTATGTTATTCGTGTATTGTAGGATCTCTGACACCACCATCTGGGTGTTGCAAATGGAATGACATCTAATGTGTACAAAATCATATGAAAAGTCTTTTCAACAAAATGTTTTTAGTCTGTCTAAAAAGCAATTGATTAGTTCTCAAATGAGCACAACAACAACAAAGGCAACAATTTCAAGCACACTTACAACATTTCCAACTTAACAATAACACATATGTGTGGGTGTGTATGTAAATAACATTTACAATTGTAATATAGTGTTGAAACTCATACACATACATTTGCATACACATCTTATGTAAAGAAGTCTATACTTACCCAGGCAGACTCCGACACATTCACACAAGCAAGTTTTTATTTACTTCTATACATCAATGTCATGGAAAATTTATTTAAAATGAACATTTCTTTTTCCTAAGGCACTACAATACAAGTGTGTATGCACGTTCGTTCGTTGGAGTGCATACATCAGATACGGTATGTAAGTATCTGTTGGGTACGCTTTGTGAAAGAGTGTTTGCGTTTATTTATTATCATGGCGTCTTTTTACGGGTAATTTAAATTTTTGATGTATGCCTTAAACAATTTTTCATTTTTAGGTTAGTGTATATATTTTGTTATAAAATATAATATAAACCTACACACACCTTACCTGTCATTAATATGGATTGTATGTACATGACAACAATTAATAGAATGATTTATTATAATAAAGTTCTGCGCGAATAGGTTTACATTCTATTCTAGAACTCAACTACACCTTAGAGCAAAACGTACATTCGCTCCAGGTCACATTTGAGGAATGTTTGCTTTAATGGACAACATAAAATAATCGATATGATAGACAAATATAAAAAAAAATTGATGGTCGATACTACAAGATGTCCATAAAAAACAGTTTTTTTTTTTTTGTCGCACATTTATTATAAATTAAGTGTACATGCGACACGCCATTAACCGTCGCTTATATTATAAGAATAGTTTCTCAGTAAGTTTACTACGTGAGATTGTTAAGCACAGTTAATAAACGGTAAAATATACCTAAAAGTTTTTGTTGCACGCTGAACATATTTTTTGGCTGATTTTACCCAATTTCTATATCCACTAGCCAACACATACTATCAACAATTCTGCCAAGTTTGGAATCAATATCTTTATTGATTATTAGACAGACCGCAGACAAGATTAAAATGACTCAGAATTCGAAACTGAATTAAACTGATGTAGAATATATAACCGATAATTGATTTCCTTCATTTTATTTTAAAAAAAATGTCTATATAGGTTACAAATCTTAAAGACAAATCTGTACTTTTGTGAGCGATTCAAAATCAGAATTTTTTTTCATATTCATTTAATCGACTCTAACTTTCATATTGATCAAAGAAAATAACTCTTTTATGATTCTTTAAGGATATATCTAATGAATACAGACATTTTTAGATAGACTTGGATTTTGATTTGAAGGGTGTCCAATGCCCCCTTTGTGAAAAACTTAGTATACTCTCATCACCGTGTATGTAAGCATGCAATGTTCAACGTCTTATGTTAAAAATACAAAAATGACATTTTTTTGATTGTTTTTTACATCAGAATTTTTCAATAATTTTTCCAACTTTAACGCTTTTACGCAAGCAGATGTAAACTGATTTTATTTCTTTTTGACAGTTTATTAATCTCACCAATTCGCAGCTTTTCTCTCGCATTGCAACTGGAAAAAAAGAAAAAGATCCTTTAGCATTGAAAGCATTTTTATACGCTCCACCTTGGTAATGAGAATACATATACTAAGTTTGTCACATAGAAGGAGGCATTAGAGACGCTTCAAAGTATATATATAGTCCGTGTATCTGTCTGTAATTGGATGCCTATAATCGACAAAAATCGTTATATGGCCTATAAAAATTAACCTATGAAGTTGAATTTCTATTGAAAATATTTATAGTCCATCAATGTGCCAAAAATGGGCGCGGTCAGATAGCAAACACTAGCCACAATTTACAAAAGTATTATATGGAATTCAACGTGGAAGTTGATATGTAATAGAAGGTTTAATTATCTGCCACGCCCACTGTTTTTATATAGAGTAGAAGGGTACTTAAGATTTGCCCTAAACTAAGTTTAAGTTTTCACTTGTTATTATAAATACTGCCACTCATCCTCTCCATTCTCTATCACGAAATATGTTCTACTGTAAACCTTTGTAAATATTAATGCCGGCTTTTTTACTCCTTTATTCTATTTTCTTTCCTTTTAACATTCACTTATGCACTTTATCATATAAAAAGAACATTCTCGAATCTGTATTCGATAATTTCGTTCCATATCCAATAGGGTATAAATATTGTTCTATAAAATCAACTATGTACGACAAGAAATGCAGAGATTAGAAAATAATCTAAAAAAATAACCTCAGCGGTATTAGGTTTCAGATTATGACCGAGTCAAAATTTGATTTCTTTGTTGAAAGATAAGTAGATAAAGACAAGAAGACTTTGTATATTTGAGACTCACTTGCAAGTACAGATGACCCTCGTATGAAGCAATACATTGATTCAAGTGAAACCATCATTTTTATTCACTGAAAAGAATTAAAAGTCTACTTCGGTAAAGTCAAGTTGGACAAATCGCATTCTGTGTAAATCAAGGCTTACCTATAAATACCAGATACTTTGTATAAACTCCTCCTTCCATAAATATATATATATATATATATAAACTGCAGTAAGTTGCGTGATAAATATATCCATTTCATAACCTTCTATAAAAACGTACAAATAACCTTAAGCTCAATTTCATGCTTTCCACACCGTTCCTAGATTGCAATCACATCAATGTTTACAGCAAATATATCCACACCCTCCCCACACACATATACACAATACATAACATAAGGTAAAAAATAAAACATATGTACATACGCTTATACCTAGAAGACTGTTTAAGTATAGCATGACACGCTACCCACACAATCAGCAAGACTGGGACTCAATTTCATTTTTCTATACCATATACACCAACTATTCATGCATACTGCGTATTGTTGTTGTGAACGTGCCATCACGTGAATGTGTTGAGGTGTGAATGTGAAAATGCATCTTCATGAAGCAGATTGTGAAGAGATAAACGTGCCTGGATGAATGCTTAGATGATGTATTACAAGTGCAGCCCAAAGAAGCTTAAAAATATCCAGCGAGAACGTGAAACGTGACCATAATTTTTATATAAAAACAGACAAAAAAATCCTTCAATATAAATGCTGGGCGTGGTATATAAATGATTACACCCTCTAATAGTATATTTCGATGTATTAGCTCGGAATTCAAGTTTTACACTGATTACGGTCTTTTGTCAACTGTGGGAGTTTTAGTTATCCAATCACGTATTAATATGTGGAACAAACTTCAACTTCATAGCCTAATTTTGGTGGCAGATATATACGTAAATTAATCGATTGTAGGCGTGGTTCTTAACCACTTTTGCCCATTTTAAATAAAATATAAATATGTGCATTATTTTGTGGAAAATATATAGATTTTTGTCCATTCTGGTTATGACTTCTCACCAATTTTACCTAATTTAAATAAAAAACTGCCTACAGAATTTCAAACCACATCAATATCTCAAGTTTTCCTACCGTGAGAGTGCGAACAACAAATGGACATACGTACACATAGACATACACGTCCAGATGTACTCAGTTTTTGATGCTGATCAAGAATATATATATACTTTTTAAGATTTCTCATACTTCCTTCTGGGTGTTACAAATGGATTGACAATCTTAGTATATCTTCTGAAAAGGATATAAAAAATATAACGAAACTAATTTAAGGGTAAGCCACTAAACGCAAGTCATGTTGCAGTTTAAATAAATACAAAAACTTCGAGGTTCATATAAACCGCGACACCTGATGGTAATGTATCCTAATAGTAAATCTAAACTACTTTAGAAGGAAATAACTAGTGTAGAATATTATTCACAGTCACGGTTTGTCCTACACCGATTATTAAAAATTCATTAATAATCTAAATCTTATTAAGAATAAAATCAAAAATTAATAATTTAAATAAAATTTTTATCAAAAATTTAAATAAAATTTTTATCAAAAATTTAAATAAATTTTTTATCAAAAATTTAAATAAAACTTTTATCAAAAGTTTAAAGATATATTAATAAAACGTGATAGCTTGCCATTTATAAATTTGTTGCTTTGCCTCTTATATCGAAATGTAATAAGTCATGGGCACATAGTAAAAATACAAAAACCGCTGCGCCTTTTTATACCCAGTGGTTATGTGGATGTTAAGCCAGAGCATATGATATATTTGTACAGCTAACCTTATATTTTATGTATTGGGTAGTGTCAAGAGTTAAGAATTTTTTCCCTTTTTGCACGCATTGTAATCGAGACATTGCTCCTGGGATGATATTTAATAAATATGTAGATACCGTAAAGTTTCATATAAGCTTAAACTATGTTACACAGCAGGGAAAGCACAACTTAGATTACCGCTACCGCAAAGGAAATGTGTACAACAACTATAATAATAATGATGGAACCACACAATGCAACCGAGTACTGGCAAGTGAAAACCATAAATTTGTTGAATCTTATGCGACATAATGGATGGCAGCTAAAGCTGGTCAAATTATGGTGCGTCGTGATGTTTCCGTTTTATTATTCACTTGTATAAGGCTGGGGGTTGCTGGTAAGCAAACGTAAGATATAATTTTAAAACCACACATATATGCAAACGAACGTGTTTGTGTTTATGCTGTATAAATAGGTCTAGTTACAAAATGGCCACAAGAAGAAGAACAAGAATTATTATTACACCATCCCTGGTCAATTTCTCGCTTCAAATGAGCCAACGCGTCCCCATCATAATTCTTATGTTCACTTTTGCAATACGTCCCAAAAAAATGTCCTTAAACAATTAACGCGAAATTCTACAAATTATGTGAATTTTATTTAACACATAAAACAATTCAACAATTAAATTAAAATTCTAATTAAAAGTAAGATTTGAAAGTTAATTAATGCGTTTAAAGTCCAGATTTTCATCAGTCTCCACAAAATATGTGGGCATTTCGCCGCGACCTTTAACAAACGTCTTCCCACGATACGAGCATTCCACATTGAAGGAGCGTAAAATTTCAGCATCTATTTCATTAAGCTGTATACGTCCGGGTATCCCAGTTGAATCCATACGTGACGCCATATTAACGGCATCACCCCAAATATCATAATGAGCGACAGAAGCACCTACAATGCCGGCCATAACTTCACCCGATGTAATACCTTGTAGTAAAATAAAATATTTGTAATTAAAAATTAAGTAAAAAAATGCTTCTTATAGCTTAAGTCAATGTCTTGAATATGTACACCTAAGAAGTCTATGAAACGCATATGGATCGTTTGTAAACTTTTGCCTTTTTTTACTTCATGGGGAAAACGAGCAAAAGCTCAACAATTTGTTTCTTCCTTTTTTTCCCAGCTTATAATCGATATCACAATTTTTAGAACCGTTGAATACCATTATTTATGATTCAGACAAGCAGAAGCTTTAGTTTCTCCCAATCAAAGGCTTTAATCTCTTCAATGTCTAAAGCTTCTTTCTACGTTCTGTCACAAACTTATTGACATAGCCAGTACACCCTCTGATACAAAAATGTATTGATATAAACAAAGCATCATCTTACCAACGCGTAATGTTATCGGTGCTTCCTCTAAATCCCGTGTATGCTGTAATATTCTATTAAAATCTCTTACAACTTTGAGTAGATCAAGAGCAAAACTTGTTATAATGTGAACGATTAACATGTCTCGCCTGGACATTTCCGAGGATTGTTCACCTAGACGCGATGAGGTATCCGATTCATCATCTTCAAAATCTGTATCCATCACGAAAATAGATCTTTTCGCATCACGAATTCTACTGCTGCGTAATCTCCAGGACATAGAGGGACGATGTGAACTATAATTTTGATCTGTTCCCGTCCTAATTGTTGTTTTGGAAATAAAACGTTCTTTTTTAGTTGTAAAACCACAAGCCGCCATATACGTCCAATTGGCAACTTTTATCTTTTCCACTTTAATCGGATATTTGTAGGAAGATAACTATCACATAAACCAACCGTTAGACCGTCATAGCTAAAATGATCATACTTGGAATGTTAAAAATACTTACAATTTCATCAAATTCACACCAGATTTCATTCATTAAACGCAAATCCTTACTAATATCACTATTGTGTATGATTGTGGCGAACATAACTGCGACATTGTTGTGTTTCTCATAAAATGGTTCATTCGTGTGACTTCGGGTTAAGTACATTTGAACTAAATCGAAACACAAATTATATAAAAAACCTTACCGGGCCGGCCTTCATAGAAAACTTACCCACATGCGACGGAAATATATTGTTTAATAATATTCGAATAGTTTCATTGGCTAATTTCGAGTGTTGAATTTTACGTTCTAATTGATTTTTAGTACTAAAATATACGGACAAATATTTTAATAACAGCAAATAAATATTTCTATCCCTAAAGCTTACAAAAAATTATATTTTGTTAAGAAAATCATGTGACGGCAATTTAAAATGTATAAGAAATACAATGTTAGGACGGTCCAAATATGTGAATATTCTGCACCGACACCTGTATGCGTTATAACACTCGATTCAAATGTTAATGACAAATTATTGAATATCATCCATAAATAGGCCATAAGAACCGACACAGTACATAGTAACATGGCAAAGAATGGTATATGAGGCCACGATAAAGCGAAAGCCACATATAACACCACGCAATTAGTAATGGACTGAAATATACCAATTAGCAGTTGCTTATTCAAGATATTTAGTAATAATAGTTCAAAATCCATATTTTACCCAAGAGTTCAGGCATAGTACACGAATACCATCCTCTAATAAACGAAATATGGTGTTTATATCATTTTCCAAAACTTGCTCATCGCAGAGTATCTGTAATATAGAAATATGAGACATTCACAATATTGGACATCATATACATCTACCCTTCCATTTACAAGGAAAAATGATTCGAGAACTCTTTAAGTTCTTGATCAGTCCATATGTTCGTCTGCTCACAAGTGTCCCTTTTGAGCCTAAATGTTGTATATAGATTTCTGTAAATTGGTTAAATTTCACGCCCACAATGAAGCTAACAAGTTTCTTATATGATTATACGTATTTACCATTATCCATTCATCATAAAAAATCATAAAAATGGACGGAGTCCCATAACAAAAAAGCTGATCATTTCCAAAAAACTCCCCACGGTTTATAAGTGGACCTTTCAATCGAATTTTAATAGTTATTAGAGAGATGGCCTACGGCCAAGTACTGACACATATATTCCCTTCAGAATAGTAAATTTGGCTTAAGCCAAATTTAGTTTTTTTTTTACTTCTTTTTCAATGAAAATAATTAAGTAGAATAAAAAAATTACCATGTGCGTGAAGGTGGCCACCAGGATTGACATTAATATTGTTATATATATTGTCACATACATAGCTATAATTTTTTTAGAGATATTCTTATTGCGTTTTTTGAGATCATAAAATTGATAGGGGACTTTAAAACGATACGATTTGATGCATTTTTGAAAGAGCACGAAACGCCACAGGACAAGTACTAATGCCAAATTTATACCAACCAGAACACCAGTTAAGGTCAAGTACGACTGTACATCTTGAATGCTGACATGGTATGATAATTAGAATGAGATTTGATGGTACAACGTATATTTTTATTATACTTACACTTTGTTAACGGTTTGGGAGATAATTATACAAATCAATATTAAAAAGCCCAATACGCTGGGCCAACGAAGTGCCTGATTTGAGACAGAGCTCATATATTGAAGCTCATTTTGGTAACTATCAAACAATAAGCATATCTTGCTAACACTACGCCGGGCTTGATACTCATCCATATGATCGGACGTTACTCGAGGCTGTCGAATAAAACAGCTTTCATAGCAACTAACAATTGAGAAATGAAAGACTTTTATAATATTCTAATAGGTTTAAAGGAAAAAGATTGAAACATTACAGAACCTCCTTATTATTATTGATAGAAAGGTTTACAATTAAGTCTTGAATACATTACTTACTGTGTTCTGCAAATTGGTAAACTTTCAATCTCTTTAATCATCAATTCATTAGATTTGTCAACTATTTCCGAATAGACTACATTATGTTGATTGATGACACGTTGATCCGTTTCCTCCTTACTTTTCAAATAATTCGCCCATTCCTTTGAGGTATTCATATCTTCCTTTACGTTAATATATTATTCATTTTAGTACATCTTACATACAGTAGGTAGTTAGATGGATACATACCGAACGCTCAATAATAAAATAGGTTTTTATATTATATTTAACAAGTATCGGATCCACTTGAGCTCGTTCAGACCCAGTTTCGTATGTATAATAATCTTCAATCAAATTTAATGTAGCATCAGTTATATGGACGCGTCCAGGTGAACCTGTCTGTTCTAAACGATTTGCTATGTCGACATCTTTGGACCATATGTCGTATTGCCATTTAGTTGTCCCGATGATTCCAGCAAATAAATTACCCGAATGAATACCAACACGCATATCTATGTTAACATCACGTAAAGATCTATCCAACAAAAATGCAAGCAAACTTAATTAATGGTCTCTCCATCTCCAATCACATTTATACTGGCTAAGGTACCTAACTTCACGAACATGTTGTATAATGGCTAATCCCATTTCAACACAGCACACGCCATGCAATGGATGAGAGACAGGCATGCCAGAGACACAATAATAGCAATCACCCAAAAACTTTATACGCGTTATACTAAATTTCTATCAAAAGCAATTAGCAAATTGAAATGATTTTTGTTATTACAAGACCTACCTCACAAGCGGTATCAAATCTTTGGAATAAATCGTGCAGTATCCCCACCAATGTTCTAACATCCACTTTGGTTGTCAGGTATGTATAATTGACAACGTCAGCGAACAGAATACTTACATCATCATGAGGCTCAATGAAAAGCTTACGTGAAATGGCACGATCGATCTCTTTTAAATGTAAGGACGTACGCGATATAGAATTGAGTGAGGCTGATGCCGAGGTTGAGGTCTTTATGCGGTTCGCTATGTCTTTACTAATTTGTGTAGCCATTTGTTCCGGTATAATACTAATCAAGAGATCTTGCTAAAAGTAACCACATGTCAATTTTATTTCTTAAATTTTCAGTTTTTCCCAACCTCCTGACCCTTGGCGTATTTGCATATTAAGGTTTGCTCTACGTGATTACGCTTTGTTAGAAATGCTATCCGTCTTAAGACCCCCCGACGCCATCGCACAAACATCCCAATAAAATTAAGTCCTATTAAATAGATGATGTCTGGCGTCAACATGGCTGCATACTCGCTTTGGTCCTTCTCGTAAGATGTTGTTATAAAAATGATATTGGTGCAATATAACGTGGTGACTGCTATGCCCAATAAAAAGGAGTGCAATAAACCTGGAACTGGCATAAATAAATAGGCCACCGTTACCACATATCCGGCATATAGGGGACGTTCCATTTCTTTATGAACACCCAAATTATATATATTTATACACAAATCTGCAAGAAAAGGAAATCATTACTAAAAAAAAAAACTGTGCTTTTCTAAAATTTCAGAAACCTACCAGGTGCTGCCATTATTAACAGCGCTGCCCACGAGACTACGAATTTTACCGAAGGATGTTCTTTTTCAAACTTCACTCTCATGTAAGGCCTTAAACTCAACATGGACAATGCAGCGCACAGCAAATTTATATAAACCTCATTTTTATGATGATTTGGACCCTCATAAAAAAAAAAAAACTTTTATTAACTAATTTATTGAATAATAATAATTCGGTTACCCTCCTTGCAGTGCCGATGACAATTGAATGAACACAAGTCATAACTAAATGGAAGATGGTGAAGGTGTTCAAATAATTACGATATATGTTGCTGCAATAAAGTTGATATAGCCCTTCCAAATTCATTTCTACAGTTTCCTCCTAAACCCAAGACATCTCGACTTATTCATTTTTATGACATTTGTAGATAATTTTGTAATAATAAAAATATGGACTACCTTTAAATTAATATAATCTTCTTCGAAATCTAGCGCAGGGCTTCTCAAAGACATTTTGTGAGTTATTTTTCGAACTTCTAGCACGTTTTTATTATTTAATATTTTATTTAATATTTTTTTAAATCAATTAATAAGAAGAATGAAAATTTTTTGATTTTGAAAAGCTCAGCGCCTATGTCAAAAACCCGTCTGATAAATACATACATAAAATATTTGAATTGACTACAAAAAGGGTTCCCATTGCGAACAATTTTCCAAGCAGTTATACTTTAAAATACACCTATAAGAGAGAAATTTCAAATTAAATTTCAAATTATAAACTACAGGAGTGGACAAAATAATATGAACATAAAGGGTTTCTTAAAGGGTTAGATTTGTGCAGGTCCCGCCCGACTATTTTTTTCGAAACAGTATTACTCAAGTGAGTGTTCAGTTCTGCTGTCACTTTTGCCGCGGTTGCTCTATGTTGTCTGGTCACAATTCTTTTTAATGTTGGTCGGTCTCTGTCAGTTAACTTTGAGTTTCGCCTGCTATTCCCCCTCGCCGATGATATTTTACCATGTCAGTACCGTGGATACTGTCGCTAATGAAAAGTTAAACAATTCAGCTGTTTTCATCACTGACACTCCCGCTAACCGATTTGCTCTTTTTCGAAGTCTGAGACTTCACCCATTTCACCGATCGCTTGTTTTAAACGTCGCAGAATATAGCGTATAATACACTGAAATATAAACTACAGAACTTGATACATAAACTGTACAATACACACGCGTCACATTACACTAGATATAGACATGTGCGTCCATATGTCCGTCTGTTGTTGACATTCTCACGGGCGTAAGTTTTAAGATATTGGGCTGAAATTTTGTACAAGTACTTTTAGTTTATGCACGCAAATCGCTATTTAAAATGGGCAAAATCAGTGAAGAACCACGCCCATAACCAAAAAAATCTTAAAATATGCCACAAACATTGACACATGAACTTAAAATTTGGTCTGCATATCAATTCACTGTTTCAAAAAATAGGCGTGGTCGGTTAACAGACGCGCCCACAATCGACAAAAATCTTTATATTTGCCACAAAAATTTACCTATGAACTTGAAATTTGGTGCACAAATTAGGTCACCTCTTCTACCAAATGGACATGATCTCACGACTCAAAGTACTCAACATCCTCAACGTTAAACTGTTCTTGCAAGCTGATATGTAATGCATACACTATTAGAGGTTACAATATATATATTTGCCACGCCCAGCGTTGTGGATGTGGAGGGTATTTGAGATTTGGTGTAAGCCAAATTTAGTTTTCTTACATGTTTTAAAAATTTTAAATTAATTTTAGTCTGCGCAGTTCATCCCCTGCTCAGAAATGATATAATATGTACAAATAAATAAATAATGAAATAGTTTATTTTAATTATATATTGAACAATAAATTCAATTAATTGTTCATTGTATATTGGAAATCAAGATCTTCATCCGTCTCAATGAAGTACGTGGGTATACGACCAACGCCTTTAACAAAAGTCATGCCACGAAATGAACACTCAATATCAAAGGAACGTAAAATTTCTGCAACGTTTTCAGTTATGTGTATTTTACTGGGTACACCGGTTGTATCCATGCGAGAAGCCATATTAACAGCATTGCCCCAAATATCATAATGTGGATGTGACGAACCTATAATACCAGCCATAACATCACCATAACTGACTCCTATAAACATAAAAGGATTAATTGTGAGTAAATTTTTTAAAGTGTAGATTTAGTAGGTTTTAATTTGGACGTTTTTCTTTTGTTTCGCTAAGGAAGAGTACTTGATTTAATAATTTTTTAGAAGGATTTAGAATAAAATTTTATGGAATTAACCGTCACAACCGTTCATGCGAATGAATACAAATGAATATTATATTTTATCTATTACTCTTACCGATGCGTAACTTAAATGGAGGCTCTTCTAGTTTGTGTTTTTCTTGCATTCGTTTGTTTATTGACTCGATAACTTTTAGAAGATCCACCGCAAAGCTGGCCATTATATGAATTATCATTCGACGATTTCTTCTCTTTAGTCCTATTATGTCATCGTTATCACCATCAACGTCTTCTATAGAGAACTTTTCGGATAGTTTTTCTATACTTTCCATTCGCCGCATGTCGCTACTACGTTTACGGAACGGACGAATTGTTTCATGTAATATAGAAGTACTCCTTTTCTTGTTTGGTAAAAATATGGAACTTCTTGTACTTTTCGATCTTTCAAAACTCATTCCTTTGGAACCGGTGAAACCACATGCCGCCATATAAGTCCAGTTGATTACTTTGATCTTCTCTACATTTATAGGTTCTCTGTAAAAAGCCAACTGAAAAGAAAAGACAAGTAAGAAAAGTAAATATGGATTAGGCCCAATCTTAAATACCATCCACTTCCACAATGGTGGGCGTGACAAATATATATATATGTAATACGTCCTCTAATAGTGCATGTATTATATATCCGCTTGCAGGTCTAGTTGTATTGTGAATATGGTTTTTTGTATATTGTGGGCATGTCTGTTATTCGACCATGCCCATTTTCAATACACCGATGGATGGGATAATAAATATGTGTACCAATTTCCAAGTTCACAGCTCAATTTTAGTGGCAGATAAATAGAATTAGTTTAATATCTCAAACTTTACGCCCGTGAGAATGTCAACAACAGACGGACATACGGACATACATGTCTAAATCGACTCCGTTTTTGACGCTCATCAAGAATATATATACTTTGTAGGATATCTGACGCCTCCTTCTGGGTGTTGCAAACATAAAAACAAGAACAAACTTAGATGGAGGGTATAATATATAATAATAGTGAGGTGCCTAAAATATGGTACAAAAGTTTAGAAATGAAAATAAAATTTTGCTTAAAGTGCCAGAATTGCACTTAAACTCATTCGTTCTATCCCGCAACTAACCTTCGAAGTGAATCAGACAAAGGACGATAAAGATATGATATGTTTGGGATAAGTTTTACTTACAACTTCATCGAAATCGCATATAATGTCGTTCATGAATGGCAAAATCATGGTGGCTTCGTTATTATGGATGACAGTAGCAAACATTATTGCCACATTATTGTGGCGCTCATTCAGTGGTCTAGTCTGTTCCTGGTTATCCAAATATACACGAACTAAATATTATGAAGAAAAGTAGAAAATGAAAATCTCACAAGTCAAATGAAAATGATGGTGAGCTGATTGATATTTTGTAGCCACATAAACTTAACACTTGGTGTAGGGGATAAAAAATTAAATGCACTAACCAACATGAGCAGGTAATACATTATGCAATAATACGGTTATAGATTCGTTGGTAATTTGGAAAAATTTAATTTTACTTCTTAATTGTCGCCTGGCACTAAATGTACAGAAACAAATAAAGTAAATTTGTAAAATTACATTAAAAGCAGAGTCAAATTTTTCCACTTACATATAATTATATTTTCTCAAATAAGTGAGATGGCGGCATATTAAGAGATGAATAAATAATGTGATAACAACTATCCAAATATGTGAGAATTCGGCGGTTACACCCACATTGGTAATGGCGCTGCTTTCGAATTCGAGCGACATTTCCGTATAAATTAATACAAAATAAACTATAACAATGGGTAAAGTATGCAACAGTTTGAAAGTGTACGGTATGTGGGGCCAACTCAAAGCTACAATCACATACAAAATTATTGAATCTGAAACAGCCTGAAATATAATCACAAAGTTGATTATGTATATGTAGCACATAATTTTCATGGGATAAAATTTACCCACGCATTGAAACAAATTGTACGTATGCCTTGTTCTAATAATTTAAATATATTGTTTATATCATTTTCCAGGGCGGTGTTATCGCAAATGAGCTGTCATGAACGAAGGAAGTAAGGTAATAAAAGCCACAAATAATTGCCTTTCGTCACTTACCAAATGTACCAGAGAGCATGTCAAAATTGTTGAAAGTGTTGTGGTATATAATGTACAATAGAATATAAAAGCTTTTAAAGGGTATTTCTGACTAAATCCTTCATAACGCTCCAGCAAAGGTTTTAGCGGATACGATCTACAACATTTGCGAAAGATTTGGTGACGCCACAATATTGTAAAGACTAAAACATGATATAGCAATATACTGCCCGTTATAACCAAATAATTAATGAACTCTTGTATGCTAAAAGGAACCAAATTAAGTTTAACTTTAAGTGAAGAATTCATGATATACTTACATTTTATTTACAGATTGAATGCCTATTATTAGGAGCAGGACTAAAAAAGTTAAAGAAGATGAATACCGCATACAATTTGTAGGAGCGTAAGCCATTTGATGGTATTCCCATTTCCAATTGTTGAAAACCAATAAGTGTTTGCTAATACATTGTCCAGCTTTATATTCTTCCCTTTGATCGCCCAGTAGCCGACGTGGACGTTCGAAAAAGGATGTAATCCAACTAAAAGAACATATTTTTCATAAACATTTTTACAAGTATCGAAATTGAGGATTTTTACTTGTGTTTACAAATGGGTAAATTTTTCGTTTCCTTTCTCATCAGATCGTTGGTCATTTCGACAATTTCAGAATAAACGACCGCCTTTTGAACATCTTCACGCTCTTCAATTTGTTGCGATTCTTTTTTGTTTTCCAAATAGTTTTTCCACTCCAATGAATTTATCATTTTATCCTGTAATTCCATTCGCGAAATTTCAATAATTATAGAATTTCATCCATCACTTACACTTTGTTGAACTATTAGATATGAGGTGATGTTGTTTTTTAACAGCACCCGATCCGTTTTGGCAGATTGGGTGCCCTCCTCATACACATAATAGTTATCAAGCAGATTCAGAGTTGTATTGGAAATATGTACGCGACCCGATTCACCGGTCATTTCTAAATGATTCGCTATATCCACATCTTTAGACCACACATCGTATTGCCACTTATAAGAGCCAATAATGCCGGCCAAAACATTGCCCGAATGTATGCCAATACGCATGTCAATTTCAAGGTCATGTGTAGCTCTATATTATGTTCAAATAATATATTAAATTTGGATTCAGATTCAGACATTTACCGGACTTCGTGAATATGAGCGATAGTAGCTAAACCCAATTCGGTGCAACAAACGGCATGAAGAGGATGTGATATTGGCATACCCGAAACAGCATAGTAACAATCTCCCAAAAATTTGATACGAGTGACACTATACTTCTATAAGATTGAAAGTATATATGTGCTTGGGAAAAAGGTAACTAGAGAGATCTAACCTTACAGGCTGCATCTAACCTTTGAAATAGCTCATGTAGAGTATCTACCAAAGTGTTTACATCTAATTTTGTAGTAAGTTGTGTATAGTTGACGACATCGGCAAATAAAATACTCACGTCATCGTGCGGTTCCACATAAAACTGTCTAAAATAGTTAAGAAAAGATATTGTATTCGGCTGAGATCAAATTTGAGTTCAAATTCCTGCTCAATCGAATAAAAAGTACATCTTAAAGAATTAACAAATCCAGATCCTCTTCCAACATTATATACCTGACAAAACTACGTTCTTTGCGCCTCTTAAAGGACGTTTCATTTTCGATACGTGATCTTATCTCTTTTCCAATATAAGCGACAATTTGTTCGGGTATAATTCGAACTAGCAGATTTTTCTTAATAGAAAAATATAATTTTAATTATTTGCTAAAACTGCTCAGGCCTATACTCACTTCTTGGTCTTTGGCATATTGCCATAGTAAAGTTTGCTCCAATGATTTGCGTTTAGTTAGAAAAATCGAACGCGTCACGAATTCCCGACAATAGCGTAAAAATACGCACACAAGATTCAGACCGAATATAAATAAAATATCTGGCACCAACAAGTCCATTTCCATATCAAGACCATTACGATTTTGTTCATTAATAAGCATTATATAAAAGAAGTTTATGGCGTACAGGCCACTTACAACCGAGCCCAAAATAACTGAATGCATATAACCGGGCAGTGGCATAAATAGATAGGCAACCGAAATAACATAAGACGTATAACAGGGCCTAAGAAATATATCATGACACAGCACATGATATGAAGTTATCATTAGATCTTGAAAATGAAGAAAAAATGCATCATCAATAAAAAATAATAAAAAATTGAGCAAAAATCTTATACCTGATGCTGCCATTATTAAGATGGTGATCCATGATACCAAATATTTAACATAACGATGCTCCTTTTCGAACCTTACTTTCATGTAAGGACGCAAACTCAACGCGGCCAATACAGCTCCGCACAAATAAACGCATATATCAAATATCACATGTTTTCTCTTAGAGAATAAATATTTATAGGTTCTTTATTTAAACAATATATACCTAGGTGGCTTACCGAAGTGTTGACTTGACTTATGACAATACAATGAACCACTGTGGCAATTAAATGGAAGATGGTGAAACTACTTAAATAATGTCGGTATATATTAGCCATATAGTTTTCATATTCAATTTCCAGACCCATTTCTACACATTCTTCCTATGTTACACGTGCAGAGATATATATCGCAAATGCACATAAATTTTGAGAGATTATTACTAGTTAAGTACCTGTAGCTCCCTAACGTCATTTTTTAGATTAAGAAATGCTGCATTATCCATTTTCTTCCGTTTAGATGAAAAATTTTCTCCGCTCTGTGAAATTGATATTGTTGAAAATTTTCCAAAATGACATTTGATAGCTATATTCCGATATGGTAAATTTTTCGATATAAATATCTATGTTTTTATATTTACCACCTTGAGGTTGGGAGTAAACGTTTGTAACACCCTTTTTACGTTAAGATCACGCCTATATACGAGTATTTTAATTCTTTAAGAACAGGATTGAAATTTGATCTAACCGAAATAAGAAGTTATTAATTGAAAGGGAGGCTAGCTTGAGCGCTCTTCGATTGCCCGATATTGACCAAATATACCGAGTAATCTAAAAGGTCACTAGAAGACGCATTTGCAAAGAGTTCTCTCATAATCAATAATCACGGATGTCATATTCACAACCTCAAAAGGCTTTGATGTGACATACAAACTGTTATCAGAGTGTTAGAGAATGTTATTCCAAACTAGGAAAACATAACGAGGTCTCACTCATTTAGCTGGGTGGTCATAAGGGGATCCCTATTAATGGATGCTCTTTCCAGCAAACAGAAGAGCAAGATCTAGAATCATTCTAGGGTGTGGCGAAAGCACACATTTCCGAACTGGTAAGACAAATAACCCACAATGAAAGGAAGAATTGTAAAGGTCAAAGGCTGAGTATAAGATTTATTCCTGCAAAACTTCAGAGCGTTAGGAATTATATAGAGACGAAAAATAATATTATTTCCCCGACATCTCCTTCTGAATGTTGCAAAGTGTTATGTAAGAAAGAATGTTGCAAATGACAAGTAAGAAAAGTAAATTTGACCGTTATTCGGCTACGCCTATTTTTGGGACATCGATGGATGGGATAACCATAAATATGAGCAGTTTAAGTTCATAGGTCAATTTTTGTGACAGGTAAATAGATTTTTGTGGGCGTGGCTCTTGACCAATTTTTTCCCATTTTAAATAGCGATTTTCTTTGAACTGCCATACAATTTGCAATTTGTTTACAAGTGATATCTTGCATATTAAAATCACTAATTTTTTATAGATTTTTTATAATGCTACGCTATGTATCCATTCACTTAATAATTTATTTTTATAGGTTTATAATTGTACAGAAATAAAATAAATTTGCATAATTACAAAATATAAATATTTTGATTTGAAAAAATGGCAACAAATTAATATAAGTACACTTACCTTGCAATTTACATGTTTTATTTAATGTTTATATATATATATTTTGGATGGAAAAATAAAAAGAATAATAACCAGGAAGTATAAGATGCTGATGTGGAATAATAAATACTGACCTCCTTCCGCTGGTTGCAAATGTTTTCACAAAGTGAATTTATCGCCAATGTCATGCGTTGGATATGAAAATCTCAAAGTAAAATCACATAATACGAGTAAAAAAACTGTGTTAGGAGTATGCAAAATCTAGGGGATCAAATCTAAAATGCAATCATTGTGCTTTTATTCTATTGAAAATATACTCATCTTTTTTTAAATATATCTTCCGATTGGCTGATCCTATCTTCTTTATTCATATACCATTAGAATGTCCAAATGACGGACTAATTTCGGTTTTAAAATTAAAGTTTACTAGACTGGAATCGACATACAGTGGTTGGACAAAATAATATAAACTCGTGTCATAAAGAGTTTCGTAATTGCACCCCCTGTATGACTGTTGGCTTTGTGAAGCTCCCGCCGTAATGTTTTTTTAAAACAGTATTACTCAGGTGAGTGTTGAGTTCTGCTGTCCCTTTAGGGCAGTTATTTTATGTTGTCTGGTCACAATTCTTTTAATCGTTTTTCGTCAGTCTTCGACAGTTTACTTTGAGAGTTTTGAGTTTTATCTTGTTTTGTGTATGCCGCCGTTATCGCGGATATTGTTCTGAACCGTTAAATTCAAGTGTTTTCGAAATAGACGCTCCCGCTAACCAAGCATCAACGATTTGCTTTCCTTCGAAGTCTGAGACATCAGACATTTCACCGATCACCTGTTTTAACCGTCGCAAATTTAGATTTTAGGGTTTAGAAGATCACTGATCTTTCATTTTCAAAACTAAACTGGAAACAAACTCGAATATTATGTATTTTATAAAAGTTTTATCTGCTTGGTATCTGATTTTTGTACTGTCGTAACAGTGCCACAAAGCAATATGTAAAAATTTACAGACTTACGCGGACACAAAACAAAGTTTTGGTTTTCGATACTGATCAACAGAACATTAAAACTTTTGGGGATGCGGCTCACCCCGTTAATGTTTAAACAAAACGAATATATCCCCATATCATTATGAAAAGTGGATATAGAAATAACGTCTATTTAATTTAATGCCATCTCCTAATTGACAAAATCTCTTCATAATTTATTGGCCACAATTGGCTAATGTGCGAGAATTTATTTTATATGGATAATAAAATTCACAGAAGGCAATTATATCTAGAATTTAATAATTTGTACAAATTTCATCTGTTTGTGTTTCTAATTTCTATAAATATGTTTTTATTTTATAGACATAGAAATCATTTGGCGAATGCCCAAGTATGAAATGAAAAGGCGGAGTGCATCATATTCGCAAAATCTTGACATTGGCAATTTCATTTGCTTAATAGCTTTTCGTTAAAATATTCAATGCGATCTATGCATGACATTTATTGTGGCAAAGAATTTAAATTAATTATGACCTCGAACACACAAAAAATAAGTAAAACGGAGCTTTATTAGGAGTCCGCCAAATCTAGGATACGCAAAATTTGCGACTGTGTGATTGCTGAAAGCTCGGGGTTCAAGGTTTTTATGAGGGAATCCTTTGCCAGATTTTGCCGAATTGCAATACTGAACCGTGGAAAACCTAGTATACCTCCAGATCTTATGTGTAGGGTATAATAAATATTTATGACGCAGTTGGTGAGGTAGGCATGTAAAACAAAGTAAAAGTGAAATCGTGCAACAACAAACACATGCATGCATACAATTTCTATCATATTCACATGTGGCACACGTCATATAAACAGACAGACACTTAGTAATATTTAAACAACTGAAATGAATAATTAATGAAATTAATAGTTGTGCGGTAAATAAAAATGGCAACAGCAGCACCAGCACCAGCACCAGCAACAACAACAGCGCATTGTCATAAACGTACGTACACATATCTTTTTGTTACATATTATATAGTGTACGTGCGTTCATGTGCTTTTTGTTAAATTGGTTTATTGCTAGCAAACCACACATGCTCGCGCGCTACACGAACAAATCTTTATAAAATTTTAACTTAAGCGAAAATTTTTAAATTAGCAATGACATCAATTTTATATGTAAACAAACATGTATATAAACTCACATAAACTATAATCTGTTTGAATTTCTTTTAAAATATTGAACACACGCTACATACACATATGCATACATACAAATAAATGTCTGGTTTATAGGTTCCACATCTCTCATCTCTACCCACTCACACCCACATATAACTAATGTCATTAGTTTTGGCACACCACCACCTCGGTAAGTGAATAAAATATAACAGTAGACACATATAACCGGAACTGAATGTCGTGTTGCTTCTATTTTATGTGTGCTAGTTGCACATATTTTACTACAATAAAGTGTTTGAGATGGGGGAAAAATGTTAAAAAAAGCTATGATTAGGAAGATCAATAATTTTTATACTCAAGTACTTTTATGTGGTGTTTTTATACGCTACAAAGTAAATGCAGTTTGTTAGAAATTCTTAAGCAAAGAAATTCTTAAAGAAAACGTGTCTGCATTGTACGGTACATACGAACATTTCCGATTTAATTCTGAATTATATGACAAGTATTCATAATAAAGATATTATGCATATACAGGCTGCTTGGTAGGACACATGGTCACTTGTGATGTATAGCTTTTAATATAAAACGAACATGTACAATGTGGCTTAGGTCTGCTCTTAAGTAGCCTTCACCTCCATATATAAAAAGTGCGCGTAACAAGTGCCTAAGTGCCTAACTTCCACAACGTATTTCGTAAACAAAGAGTTGTTTATAAATTAAGGGCGTGTTTGTTATACAACCCCGCCCCCTATCCATAAACAAACTCGTTATAAATATGTATAACAATTTTCAACTTTAACTTTACAACTCATTTTTATGGCAGATAAATAGATTTTTGTCGATTGTGGGCGTGGGCTCTTGAGCGATTTTGCTCAATTTAAATAGTGAAAAACTAAAACAAAAACTAAAAGTGTCTGCATAACTTCATGTATCAAAATTTACAACCCTCACAACAAAAGGCGGACTTACAGACGGATATGTTG
This sequence comes from Ornithomya chloropus, assembly GCA_963971445.1. Classification (NCBI taxonomy): domain Eukaryota; kingdom Metazoa; phylum Arthropoda; class Insecta; order Diptera; family Hippoboscidae; genus Ornithomya; species Ornithomya chloropus. The sequence goes on along the minus strand of OZ020529.1, from coordinate 11,977,531 downwards.
AGATCATCTTAGAACTTGAAGCTGATCACGAATATGTATACTTTCTCTGAATTGGCAAACTGAGTATACCGCCCTGCATCACATGTGAAGGCTATAACAAAATATATATTTTCAATGTCAACAACATGTGCACTTGAATACAAAGTCGTATCCAACAACAGACGGTTTCTATTCTGTACATTTGACGTCATAGAGACGTATATTGTTGTTGTTTTTGTTATAAATGACTGTATGTGGGAACATATTTCATATCTTTTAATAAACTTGATTATCCAATAATTTCTCCTCTATGTATACAAACTCATGTGCATTAGTTTGGCTGTTTAGTGTTTTGTTTTTCATTTTGTCTACATTTATCTACTGCATTTTATATCTTATGACTTGAAATTTGTTTTTTTCTTTTTTGTATTCTCAATAGATTTTCATCCGAACATTTCAGAACGTTTATGATATTAGCAGAAGTAATATATCGCGGCACACTAGTTGCGTTTGACACAACATTTCACATATTCATACAATAATCCTTTTAGTTGTTGTTAAATAAATTTTAAAAAGAAATTCGTTTCTTTTTTTAATAATTAATATTAAATAATTTACAAGAATAAATGGCGGTAAGTGTGGACAATGAATTGATTAGATTTTGTAAGTAGTGAAGTGCAGTGGATGTCCAAAGAGATGATATTCTAGTATGATGTAGTGTGTGTGTTGAATTATTTGCGGAATAGTGAGTGTGCACATGACACATATTGGATTTTTATACCTTTCACATAAGACTTAAAAGGAGGCGTCAGAGACGCTACAAAAAATATATATTCTTAAACAGCATCAAAAATATAATCCATCTTGACATGTATGTACGTGTGACCGTGCGCCTTTCTGTTATTGCCATACTCACAGGCGTACATTTTGAGAAATTGAGCTGAAATTTGGTACAGAAAGTTTTAGTTTTTGCATGCAGATCGCTATTTAAAATGGGAAAATAGGTCAACAGCTACGCCCACAATTTACAAAAAGTTATTTATCTGCCACAAAAATTGAGCTATCAACTTGAAATTTGATATGCAATCACATCCATTTATCCATCGATATGTTGCAAGATATTAATTGTCAATCATACGTCATGTATACCCACTACCGGGGTAACAAGTATATAAACAGTAACAATTATTATGATAAATGAAAATCATTTAGAGTATATGAAATTACTGACCACGCCCTCTACAAAATGATCGAAATATTCAATTACTAATATTTTTATACCCTATACTACGCTGTGGTAAGAGGGTATATTAAATTTGTGGTGATTTTGGTAACTCCTAAACGGCAAATGCCACACCCGCCTTCAACTATACCGAACGATTCAAACTGCAGTACTCTGAATCGATTAACCCGTGTCCGTCTGTGTGTCCACTAAAATTTGTGAACAAGATCTCATTTCAGATATTTCGATGAAATTTGGTACAAGAACATGTATTGTCCTAGAGAGGAATCGCATGAAAAATTGATCTAATCGAACCATTTTTAGAACCCTTTCACATATAATGAAATTTTACTTAGTGATAATGCCTTGAGTTTAATAATAAATTATTTGTTAATATTTTGGGGCAACTAAATGGGTATTAAACGGTCGGGTTTGACCGACTATAACATTTTCACTTATATTTCATTAAAGTAAGAAAAAATCATCCAGTGTTTCCATTTACTTTGAATTATACTTTAGCACAGAAACACAGAGTGATTGATTCGACTTATTGCTCTAGAGGTACTTATGTATTGTGACTACGTATATATACAATATATATGTACATAAGATCAGATAACATTTGCATTTTTGTTGCTGTACTTTTTTTAACTCATTCACAGCTGTGTATGTGTGTTGTGGTGGATATTTAGTTTATTTATTTATTTATTTATATCTTCCTTTATACGGCAGGCGGTTTGGCTGTTGGCCAATTGACTTAACTGAATTAACTGGATTAGTTCTTTTTTTAATAATAACAAGTAAAAAATATTATAGTTAGTTAAATTCGACTCTATATAGCCCTACCCATAACACAAGTTATGCCATAAAAGTCATCCAACCGGGTTGAAATTGGTTTTAGTTAATTATTACGACAATAAACTACTCTTTAATCAATTTTATCAAAAAAAAAAAATTTATAAAAAGTGACTTTTTGTCCTAAAAAGACTAATTTTAAATGATGGCGTTATAGGGAGAAATGTTCCAAAAATATACCAATTAGGTACATTTTCAAAAGTGATCATTTTTGGTGTAAAAAAATTTTTTGACCAAATTTCATCTAAAAATGTACAAAATTGCAATTTGTACAGAAAATGAATGAAGGACATACTCATAGTTAAATGGATACAAATTTTGCTAGAATTAAAGGTGGTGATGGAATTGTGCTACAATTAAAGGTGGAGTCTATTGTTTGCCATTTAGGAATTACAAACATCCGCAATGTACACTATACTCTGGTATCCATTTGCAGTGAAGGGTATAACTATTTAGAAATATATTATGGGAAAATTTCTTTGATAATAGGATCTTGTATGCACAGATGCTCTAAATAGAATCCTAATTTAGTTGAAATATCATAAAAATCGCAAACTGTAAGTTAAACACGAATTTTTCAATTGCATTCGCAATTTGCATATAGCCGCCTTATGATAATTGATTTGAAAAATGATTTTAAATCGATCGGATAATAGAAGGTAATAAAAAAATTCAACCTTTAGTCGCTTAGAAGTTACAAACACCTGCACAAACTTAATATAAGGGGTGTAGGGTATACAGATCGAATAAAAAACGCAACTTGACGACATTCAATGTGATTGTTGCCATTGTTTAGTCTCCATTTTTTTGGCAATGATTCAAAACATTTAGAAATAAATGCAAAGAAGACTCAATATCACCCTAAACCATCCTCTTATAGAACGATTTTCATTTCCACAATGATCATATTGAACTAAGTGCTCAAAAGGAAAAAAGGAAAAAACTTTGTTTCCAAGTTCCAGTCAAACCTAAATTATGAAATCATGAAATTTTAAATGTCTTGCTGTACCCATTTCTCCGTCAATAACTGTAGGAACATATTTTCAAGGCAATAATTAGTCCTTTTTATATCCGTAGCCACGTAACAAGGAACAAGAACAAGAGGTTCTCAATTGGATATTTGAAGTATTAGGAGAAAAAGTACCTTCCGGCCAGTATGAGGATATCTTGAAGGATGGTGTTGTGTTGTGTAAATTGATTAACAAAATGGCGCCAGGTTCAGTTAAGAAGATTCAAGAACGCGGCACCAACTTTCAGTTAATGGAAAATATACAACGTTTCCAAGCGGCTATCAAAAAATATGGTGTGCCCGAAGAGGAAATCTTTCAAACGGCTGATCTCTTTGAGAGACGCAATATACCACAAGTCACTTTGTGTCTCTACTCCCTGGGACGTACAGTAAGTTAAGACATGATAACCGTAATTTTTACCAACTTTTATTGGTACTTGACAGACACAACATCATCCCGAATATAATGGTCCAACGTTAGGCCCTAAAATGGCTGAGAAAAATGTACGAGAATTCACCGAAGAACAGTTACGAGCCCATAATGCTGAACTGAACCTACAAATGGGTTTCAATAAGGGCGCTTCTCAATCCGGTCATGGAGGTTTCGGCAACACTCGCCACATGTAAATTAAACTAAATTACATGGTTTTTGTTTTCTTTTTTTTTACAATATAAAACTACTTAATCTATAATCCACTTTATTTGCATATTTTATATCTAAACAAAACGAAAAATAAACAAAATAATAGTTTCAGTCGGAATCATCATCAGTATCATCATGCGGGGCATTGGCATGATCCGGATTATTTTTCAGTCTAGCAATTAGTTCTTTTGCTGGATTAAAAATACCGTTCGTTTGTTGAGTACATATAAAACAACGCTGCGACTTTTTGTATTGAGCCAAAGCACACTTTTCACAAAAATAATGCTTGCATCTGAAACGGAATTTAGTTTAAGTTAATGTGTAAATCAATTCAATGGACAAAGAACAAAAATGTACTTTGTTACCACCGGGTTGGTAAAACTTTGACGGCATATAAAGCATTTGAATGGTAAAGATTCCTCATCGGAATGAATTTCATATTTTGTGTCATCTTCATCTGATTCACAATCACCATGCTTTTGGGCAGTATAGTCCAATTCTAATTGCCATCCGGCCTTGTAATCGCTACGATCGTGCAGAAATTTACAACTGTCACCGAAACCACAGTAGCCCGTTTCTTTGTAATCTTTACATATATCGGGCTGATAATCCCATCGCACCGTGGCTCTAAGATGTGCTGGTGCTCGTATAGGTCCTTTACGTACCATCCCGGAACTGGCATTACCCGCCGCTGTATCTTGCTTCTTATAATATTGAGCATAATTATTAATGCCGCGATAGATTTTATCATCGGCCTTACCCTCCAACTGTTCGTTAACCTTAAGCGATTTGGCGTGTATAGCCTGAGCATCGCGATCTAGTTCTGTTTCCATTTCATTAGTGGCAGTAGCACCTTGATCAAGTGTACCACTTGGCATTGGTGTACGTTTCGATTTATATGATACACCCACTTTAGAGTCATCACTTTCATCACTACCCGAGGAATTATCATTACCCGGGTTTTCTCTCTTACAGCTAACACGTTTTGTACTTTGATAATTGGCATGTAAACGTTTACGTTTCACTTTAGACCTTACTACCGCGTTACTTGCTTCAGCATTATTACTGTTTTCCTCTATCAATGACAGGATATAATAAAATATTGAATTAAAATTTCTTACAGGATCATACTGTACGTACCTGATTCATTGCTGGATTCCTGCTTTCGTCTGATACCAGATGTTTTAATATTACGTTTCTTAAAAGCAAAACTAGTTGTAGCCACCGGTTCATCAGACATTTTTCTTATAATTCTTATAAAATTAACATAAATTTCTTTCTTTAAAATACTTTGTAATATAAATAACACTAAAACAGGAACATGTGTAGCATTGCCGTTATCATATATCCCCGTGTTAGAATAACTAAAACAGAGATAATTTTCTTATAATTTTTTATACAAAGCTGTAAAAATACGATATACAAAGTGTTTTATCAGTGGAACGGATAATATTGTTGTGTAAATTGATTATATTGTTCGCCAATAACATTCGTTATGCCTTTAAAATCGGTAAGTAGCAGCAAATGTTTCGATGGAGAGCAGCGGGTTTATTCGCACTACTCAAGTACATTGGATTGTGAAATGAAATTCGGTGTTTACCTACCGCCAGAAACCTTAACCCAACCCACTACCGCTTGTCCAGTTCTATTTTATCTTAGTGGTTTAACGTGTACCCATGAGAATTTCATACAAAAGTCCGGCATGCAACAGTATGCCTCCAAATATGGACTAATTGTCATTAATCCGGATACATCGCCACGCAACATAAACATTCCCGGCGAAGATGATGCCTATGATTTTGGTTCCGGTGCTGGTTTTTACGTAAATGCTACTAAATTACCATGGTCCAAGAACTACCATATGTACACTTATGTGACCAAGGAGCTGATGGAATTAATTGACAAATATTTTCCAACAATACCCAACAAAAAGGCTATATTCGGTCACAGTATGGGAGGGCATGGTGCGTTGATTTGTGCTTTGAAGAATCCCGGTCTATATCAGTCAGTGTCAGCATTTGCTCCCATTTCAAATCCAATGGAATGCGCTTGGGGTCAAAAAGCATTTAAAGGTTATTTAGGTGATGATCGTGAAGCATGGAAACAATGGGATGCCACTCATTTGGCTGCCGCCTATAACGGTCAGATATTGGAATTGTTAATAGATCAAGGGGCCAGTGATGATTTCCTAAAACAGAAGCAATTATTGCCCGAAAATCTGATCGCTGCCGCAGAAAAGAACAATTCTTTGAAGATAATTTATAAACTGCGGCAAGGTTACGATCACAGCTATTACTACGTGTCCTCGGTTATAGGTGAACATATGGCCTATCACGCCCAAATCTTGAAATGAATAAAATCAACATTTATATAGTCCCTTTTTCTTTTATTATTATTATTATTATTATTATTATTATTATATAACTTGTATACAGAATTTTCTTAAAAAAAAAAATAAAATCTAAAAATAAAGGAAATATTTCAGTATAAATTTCTGGGGTAGCTGGTTGAGTGTAAATAATTGGCCTTTACAACTGAAGAGCTTGTGTAACCGCCTCCACTTGGACTGGAGTATACTTCTGTTCACTATTGATTTCAGCTGCCTCCGCCTTCTCCAGTTTAATTACCTTCTTCTCATGCACCATTTTATGGCTGCGCAGTTTGTAGGCTTGCTGGAAGCCCTTACCACATATTTCACAGCTAAAGGGAAATTGTCAAAGTTATGGTGTGACATTGAAGCATTATTCTGTTCTATACATACACAAATGGTTTTTCACCCGTGTGAATCATTTTGTGGAATTTCAGAGTGTTGGTGTAGGTGAACGCTTTGCCACACACATCGCACACATAGGGCCGTTCATTGGTATGTATGCTAAGGAAATAGATTAATTTGAGGGCACACACTTTGAGACCTATGCAGGACCACTTACCGATGATGTTTGTTTCTTGTGGATAAATCAGCGAATGCGGCCGGACAGTAGCTACACTTGTATGGCCTGTTGCCAGTGTGCGTATTCATGTGTCGTGCTAATTGCTGTGTTTGCGCAAAGGCATGGCCACAAATTCTATAAAAAATTATTTTAATTAATTGATACTTCTTCCCTTGGATATGTGTTGCATGTGTTGTGTCTCCTTACTCGCACTCATGTGGTTTAATTCCTTTGTGTAGTTTTATGTGTTCCGTTAACCGGCCCTGAGATGGATATTTATTTCCACAAAAGTCACATATATATGAAGAGCCTTTAGATTTTTTTCCTTTTGGTTCCCGCTTTACCCGCTTTACAACATTCTGACTTGTGGTGGCTTGTTGCGTTAAACTCCTTTTGGCTGGAACCCGAATTCGACTCGGTTTTGAGTTGACTTCGTTCGGTACGTAATCATCATCAGAACTGGGCAATTCTAAATCCTCTTCCAATTCTAAATATTCCACTTCTTCCTGAAATAAACTCTTAAGAAATGTACTCCCATGCTGCTATCTCGGACATTATTGTTGCCACTTACTTCCTCATCTGTAAAGTGTTCATCGGATATTTCAAGCACATGCTTTTGCTCGTCCTCAGTCATAGGTTCATAAATTTCCACAAATTCATCTTCATCATCGTCAACGTGTAACATGAATTCCTCTTTAATTATATCATCGTCAGTCTGTTGATTCTCCACCTTCACTACCGCTTCAGTTGGCTCCTCCAAAGAAACGGGATCCTCAGGCATACCACTTGGCTCGGGAAATGAATCGAGATCTTCTTCAAAAAACACATGATCCGCTTTATCCACTACAACGGGTGCAATAAATCTGCTCAATTGTTTATGTGATCGCTGACAGGTAGCACGAAATTTATGGGCTACTTGTAAACACTTGTAGCATTTATTGCATATTTTATCGGGATAATGGTCAAATTGTTTAATCTGTTAAAAAAAAAACATAATTCAGAATTGTTGCTGTTAAGAAATTCAAACACAAGCACAAACAGGCACTCCGCCACACTCCAATATCATGCGGGTGAGATCTTTTTCAATATTTCGATCAAAAATGGTTTGCATGGGTTCTTTGGGTTGTTGTAAGCATATCCGACAAACCAACCACTTTTCATTTAAGCCGCACTTCATTTCTATCCAATTAAAATGTGCTTTTTCGTTTGATATCAATCTTTTTGTACACGTTTAATGTTATGAAATATTTTTCATTAAATTCTATAAATTTTTCCACAAACTGTAAACATTTAGATACGATGACCGTTTGACGCTCTTTATTTTCCTTACAGTAAAGTAAAACACCACATTACACAATATATACTTTACAGTATGATAAAATGTTTTCTTTATATGTAATTTAAAAAAATATATATTGGATTTGGTTTATTATTTAGAATGTATAAAGAAAATAAAAGTTTTTTAATGCTAAGCGAAAAATATATGCAACTATAATAAATTTGTAAAGATTTTACTTTAGTTTCGTGTAGAGCTATCAATTTACATTGATTTACCAAAAAGAAGTAGCAAACACATATACTGTAAGTTTATCATTTTCAATTATGTAAAATTAACGTAAGATGTAAAGAAACAGAATCCTAAAAATTTAATAAATAATTTTCCAAAAAACGACATTAGTGTAGTGTGTTTTGTCTGGCATACATATCATATATTAAAGAGGATTCAATTTAAATCACGCTAATTGTTTAAAATATAAAAGTGGAAGAACGAGGAGTTTCATTAATGCTAATTAACAACACTTGCAGCAATGACTCTTGCCGTTTAAGCAAAGAAGTGTGTGCAGCTTACAATGAATGAATGATAAAAAAAAGGAGAAGATTTCATAAAATTTTGCACACCGCGTTTTTTTCTTCATTAAGAGCAAATGGCGGGTTTAAAGTGAACCTTATATTAAAACTAGAGGGCGTACGGACAATAGAAACGATTTTACATATCACACATGTTCTATATTAAGCAACAAACAATAAAAAGAGAAGCAACAAAAGTTAAATGGGTTTCAGCTGATGCGAATTCTTCACGATTCTTGTACAGATGATCTGATTAATTCATAAAAGGTTGTCTTTGTCGCAGTATTTATTTTCTTGTGACGTTTTTCGTGCGAGTTCTTATGGTGTAATTGAGCGAAACTTTTATCACACACACTGCAGCTTTAAGAAAGAATTCATAAACGTTTAATCATATTTTAAAATCTACAAAGATTTTTAAAATTCGCTAACCTGTACGGCCTTTCTCCCGTATGTATTGTTAAATGCACTTTCAATACGTTTGAGTAGGAGAACGATTTGCCACATATTTTGCATTTATAGGGCCGCTCGTTTGTATGAATTCTACATTACGCAGAGAGAGAATCAGTGATAATTGGCTTATTCGATTTTGCCTTTTTACCTTTCATGTTTGATTTTAGTTGATGGATCCGCAAAGCTTGCACTACAAAACTGGCATTTGAACGGCCGATTACCTGTATGGGAGTTCATGTGTCTTGCAAGTTGTGGTGTCATGGCAAAACGTTTACCACATATTCTAGAAAAAAAATTGATAAATAATTTGTCGCTGTACTCATCTCAATACATACTCGCATTCGTGAGGCCGTTCTTTTGCGTGTACTTTCATATGCATGGTTAGTTTGGACCTTCCGTTGTAGGTGTTGCCGCAAGTCGGACATATATGAGTAGTTTCAACTGCCGACGTTGAAGGTGAAGTTTTCTGTGCAACACTTCTTTGTGGTTTCTGTAATTTTTTTCTACGATTTTTTTTACATTTATTTATAGGGCGCTTCATCTCAGTTATCGTCTCTTCTTCAATATCATTGACTATTGTTGTATCACCTAAATAATCCGTTTCCAAATTTAACTGCTGTCCTGAACATTGGGTATCCGTTGAATCAATATGTTCTCCTGCCTCATTTTTTAATTCGATTGTATCAAAACTTTCTCTTGTTATTTCCAACAGTGTAATTAGTTCTTCATTGAATTCTTCCCTAATGTTGTTACCAGGTGTACAGAAAATATCTTTAAAAGCAACCTCATTAGATTGTTGTACTGTTACCGAGGGTTCTTCCAAGTGTTTGAGTTTATAAAGTTGATCATTTGATTTTTGGCAAAGTTGACGAAATCTATATGCCGCCCTTAGCAATGTAAGACAAGAATAACATATTTTGTCCGGCATACCATCAAAGTTAGTATTTATCTAAACAGATATGTTACAAAAACAATATATATTGTTTGTTTTTTGTAATTCTCACCTTAATGCCTCCAAAGAATTCAATTTCATCAAGGATATTAGTCAAGTACTTAAATTCTTTCACTTTCTCCGGATGCTTTTGAACCAATGAATACAATTTATGTGAATCAGCCTGCAAACAAATGCGGCATATTTTCCACTTATTTTTTATTTCTTCGGTCATTTGAATTTATTTTATCGTTCTTTGGTTTATTTCTTTTTTGTTTCTAATTGTAAATTACTAAAATATAAAAAATAAATATAATAAAAACTGGGTTGGCAATAAAAAGAATAAGAAGTTTAGTGCTAACGGTTTATATTAATGTTTATGCATGCAAGTTGGGAATCAGTTTAAAGCACATAAAAAAAGAATAAGCAGAACATTATAAAGAAAAATTTAATAATATTTGTGCAAAACCAAAGAAAAGTATTGATTTAATAAAGAATAAATGGAAGTGTTGGGAAAAATAAAAACTTGCAGCAATATTTTAAAGGTATATTGGGTTATTTATTAATTTTTAAATTAAATATTAATTCTTTGGAATAGTGTGTACAACCGGCATTACAACATGTCCGTCATCGTCAAACTAAACATTGGAAACCGGAATTTAAACGTTTGCGTGGTTTAAAATTCATTAAAGTGGACTTGCCCAAATTTGATGAGAAGTCCTCTAACCTTTCAACAGAGGAACTAAAGAAACGCTTGAAAGAGCGTGGTGTTTTACCACCACGGCCTTGGTTAGAAAGACCCTTTCATGTAAGCTGTACAGGCGGCATATTTGAACCATATGTACCGCCAGAAGGTGATGGGAAAAAGTCGTTAATCTCCACCGGTCGGGCAAAACAAACTTTTGAATTTTTGGAAAAGAAATCGAAAAGTATGATGGCTGTACGTAAGATACGAACGTACGAAGAAGACTTTTCCATAAAGCATTTTGCACCGTTGGCGCAAGACGTCTATGTGGAGGCACACAATCAAATGGCTTTGAAGGATAAGCATAAGTTACGTGAATTTATAACTGAACGTTGCTATCCCGAAATGATGCACAACGTTAAATATAAAACAATTCACTGGAAATTTTTACAATCATTAGAACCACCGCGAGTTGTGCATGCCCGCGTTACCGATGTAATATCCAAAGAGAATTTATTTGCTCAGATAACAGTAAGATTTCATACACAACAATTGCTAGCAATTTATGATCGTTTTGGTCGCTTAATGCACGGTAGTGAGATTTTGGCTAAAGATGTGCTGGAATATGTTGTGTTTGAGAAACACATTTCCAATGAATATGGAAAGTGGAGATTACATGATAAAATTATACCCGACTGGTTGCCAGCAAGACAGCCGGGCATAGCCACGTATCGTTTTGTTGAAGAAGCTGCCAATGAGATCATGGATGAGACATCCGCACAGGAGCAAAAACAATTAGAGGCGGGAGATGAAAATATGACAGAGCATAAACCAACAGAAACTACACAGTCGCCATTGGTTGTAGATGATGGAACCAAACCTAGTGCCAAAGCCATTTGATTGTATTATATAATGTTGGGCTGCTACTTAAGACGTAAACGATCAGTACCGAAGTAGGGTTGCCACTGTTCAACATATTCAACCACTGAGTTAAAATTAAATTATCGGCAAACGCAACTCTGTTGTATTTGACTGACTCTACTGTGAAATAATAAAATAGCTGTAAATTAGCTTTCTTGAATTTACATGATTTGTTTTATTTCAATTTCAATTTCGGTTTCATGTTAATTTCTTCTATTATTGTGATTGCTGCATTTCTGTTGTTTTTTTTATCTACTTAATATTAATACATTATGTGTGTGTTTTACATAATTTAAAATCTTAAAACTTACTCTACATCTCTGTCACTATATCATCTTTTCATTATTTTATTTCATTTTTTTCATTTAATTTTTACTCTCCTGTTTTTATTTTATGTAATTTTATTATATAACTATGAACAATGTATAAACAAATGCAAATTTTACATTCCGAGCACGTAAGTATGTTGTATTGCTGCTACTGTGTGTGTGTGTGTGTTTGTGTGTGTGTGGGACATGCATACACACAAAGATTTATATTTTCCCACACCATGCGGTCCCTCCAACACCAACCACTGTTTGTTTGTTTTGGATGCATATATATATGAATGCATATGTGTGTGTGTGGGGGTGTATGGCCATGCATTCGTTATCAATCAAATCTTTGTGGTGAGCGGTGCTAAATAAGTTCTCTATGTATGTACTGGCATTTTTATAGATTTTTGTTTTTATTTTTACTTTGTTAGTTTTTTTACGTGTGGATTAGAGCATGATGAGGGATTATTTGGATTCGGAAACATCCGAATGACGGTATTGCAGTGCATTTTAAATGCCGGTCAGACATCACAGTCACCTAGCTATGCTCCCTTGAATACTACGTGCCCTTAGAGAGGGTTGGGCAACTGTTACCATTACCGTTACCATTACCGCCACTAATACTATGCAACACTTTGTGGTGACGAATGTTTGAACTAAACTTTGTAACAGATAGTAAATAGTTGAGAGACTGAATAATGTGGCCGCCGCCTTACTGCTGAGTTTCCGTAGTACTCCTCTTAACGCGGGTGGTGCGTGGCTATTGGCGCTATTGTTGCCATGTTGCATGGCAGCTGGATGCTCCCCATTAATGACATGCACCACCACCGAAGCAGAATCTAAGAGTACAGTTAGCATTTATATTTATTTGATCATCTCAAGTCATTATGTGTACTTACCCGAGCTGCTGGGTGTGCAGGTATAATTGCCGGAATCGGCAGTAGTAGCTTTGGAAATAATTAATTTGCTGGTGCGTGTTGTACGTTCCGTTATCACGTTAATGCCGCCGCGCTGCGAATAATTTACCAGACGCTTGCCCTTGTACCAGTAGATGAATGAAGGCGGAATTGGTGATTGGATGGCCAAACAAGTTAAATTAATATCGCTGCCACTTTTTATAAACAGTTCTGGATTTCCTAGAATTTTCGCTCTGGAAACTGAAGCCATAAAGAAATATTATTTAAAAGCTTTCACCTACTTGGGTACTTTTAAGACTACATTAATTCTAGCATAATATGAGAAAATAAGTGGTGTAGGGCAGCGGTTCTCACACTTTTTGAGCTGCGAAGCCCTTCAAAGGCGTAATGAATTAAGCGGAACCCTAGTGGTACAGTAATGACAAATGCCAATTGATGATGCCTAACACCAAAGAGAAACTTGGAGCCCTTTAAGGTGGCTCACCGAGCCCCACGCACACTTTAAGAAACGCTGGTATAAAGTATTAAATGGTCGCAGTTTTTCGACTATAACATACAAGTTATACTAAGTAAACAAACTTGTAGCACTCAGAAGGAGTAGACCCTACAAATGTCCGTCTGTCCATCTATTTTTGACACTTTACGGCCGTAAATTTTAAGATATTGAGCTGAAATTTTGTACAGACACTTGCAGTTTCTGCCCGCAGAGCACTATTTAATATGGCAAAAATCGGTCATAAGCCACGCCCATAATCGACGAAAATATATATTTATCTGCAACAAAAATTGCCTTAGAAGTTGAGATTTGGTGCACATATGCCAAAGTGGGCATGGTCGACTAACATATACGCCCCCAATCGACAAATATCTAATTATCTGCCATAAAAATTAAGCGATGAACTTGCAATTTGTCAATTATACCATTCATCGACTTTTAAAGCGAGTAATTATATACCCACCACGCCCCCTGTTATGTGAAGGATATTTAAGATTTGGCCTAGGTCAAATTTAGTTTAGTTTTTTTTTTTTTAATTCCATCGCTCGTTTACTCACCCACTACATTCAAACGAAAGCCTTGACTAATTTTTGGTTCTGTTGACACTTGACATTCGTATGTGCCCGAATCTCTCGGTTGCGGTGATGAAATCCTTAATGTCCACTCATCAGAACCCTCTATGTGTAGCGATTGGAATCGTTGATCATTTGTATAGGTAAGGATGCCAACTGTCAATATGTGTAAATCCCGCTTCCGTATCCAAGAAACCTGTAAGCAAGTAATTAGAAATTAAAGGTTTCTACTTAACATGGAATCCAACGCGGATTTAAGTATACTTTAATAATTTTAGCAATCGTGTAGAGTGTACACTAAGTATTATATGCTTAAAATTATTCAAAGATTAATCATGAAATGTTTATAGAGGGCTTTTCAATATGGACATAACAAAACCACGCGTAGGTCTTGATACTTCAAATGATCAAAAGACTTCAGTTCTTGTGGTAATTTGGTTTTGTAAGATTATATGTGAAGGTCCTTATAAAAAATTTGCTATAATGTGTTTTGAAAGATTCACTATTCCCCTGTAAATGGCATGATATGGACTTATTTGGTTCATTTTGAAGTAAAACACTCGCGGCTACAATATTTTCAATACTTCGATCAGCATCGTTGCCTCACTGCCACATTGGTATCGTAGTGAATTTGTTGACTTGAATTTATCTCGTGTATAAACGCATAACCTGTCCGTTATTACGACGGAAAACTAAAGTAGCGATTACCGATTTTAATTTATTATTCATTTTTAATCTGTCTGTAACGTCTGTCTGTATCTGCCTGTAAACGTTGCTCACCTTTATAAACTTTATGAGAATAAAAATGTTCACTTCGACTGCTGCTTTGACATTAACAGATCATTAAAAAACTCATAAGGTGCACTCATATTAAAAGACAAAATTGTTATGACTTTATTGAAAAACCCTTTTGTTACGCTTTTGTATCACTGAATATAATTTACAGTTATAAAGAGATAGTATAAATAACTTACAGCTCTATCACCCAAATTTCTTACGCGACACTGCAGTAAAGCCGCCTGGCCAACAATCGATGTAACTTCACGTCGTGACGAATTGTCAAAGTACGGTTGCGAATAGGGACTTTCCCAATAATGCGAAGACATATCTCCACTTATGGTATGCATTTCTACAAAAGCAACAACAACAAAAACAAAACAAAACAAACAAAATGAAAAAGAAATTAGAGCAGAACATAATTACAGCAATCACACATCAGCACTATTCCATCTATACGTAAGTGTGTGCGGATGTGTGCCTGTACGTATGTTGATGTGGGTGTTAAGATATTCAACAATAACAACAACCTCGTATTATACAATTTCACTCAGCTTGAACCGAATCTTAAACACCTTTTTTTATTTATTTCTATTTATCATGTACCAACCAACCGACAATTCGGACCTTTTTTCTTTTTAATATGAAGGGATATCTGTAGTATGACAAGTATGACAAAGATTTTAATCAAATCAAGTTTTTTATATCAAGTTTTAGGGTCTATGACGCCTCCTTCTGGCTGTTCAAAATGGTTTGACAAAAAGAGTCGATCTAGATATGTCCATCTGTAAATTATGAGATATTCATTAGGACAAAATCATTCTAGAGCCACGCCCTTAATCGATAAAAATCTATCTAAAAGCTATACGAATTTACCTGAAAAGTTTCAATTTGGTATGAGCTGAAATTTGGTATAAAGATTGCATAAAAGCTGTTATGTACCACGCCCACAATGACCAAAAATCGATTTGTCTGCTACAAAAAATGTGCTAAGAAGTTGAAATTCGAAACACATAGTTATAATGCTCCATCCATCGAGGGAGGGTGAGGGGGGAATTCAAGATTTGGCTTAAGGCAAATTTAGTTTTTTTTAACTTTTTTTTTAACTTTTTTTTTACTTGTTTCTTTTGTTATAACACAAATGAATAGCATAGATGAATGTGTTGTGTGTGTTTGTGTTTGTGCATGTGCATGTGTGTGTGTATTATGGCAAGAGAGTCTCTTAATTTTCATTTTAAATTCCGTTCTATTTTTATATACATTTCCAGAAACTCTACATGCATGTCGGTTTGAGTGTAATTTTCATAATTCTATAAATTATATTAAAATTGTGTCGCCATAGTGAGGGGGTAAAGAAAGGGAGGGGGAGGGAGACAGAGAGAGAGCTTACTTGTACACCATACATCTTATCCTCACAACAATTTATGCAATGACAGACAAATTCCCATGAATTACGTTCGAGCAACAAAGTGTATGTAAAGTGCGGACCAGCAAGTAAGTATACATTGTACAATACATTTTCCATTCGTTCGAATAAATATCATTAGGGAATATGTGTCCACAATACGCATACATGTACACTTGTTTGTAACATTTATATTGTATGAAAAATTTTTACTCATTGTTCACATTCATTCATATCAAACATAGAGTGTATCATACGTATGTGTATGTGTGTGTGTACGATATGTTCATATTTATATTTTCAATAAACACACACACGAATGTTTGTTAAGTAATTAAGTTTTGTGGAAATTGTTTGCATTGGAGAAAATAAATGAATGAATGAACCAACTACTCACCCAATAATATGATTAATAGCAGTTGCATTCTAAATGGTGGACGTCCCAGGCGATGATGGTAAATTGTTAAAATCATCTTGGTGTTTATGTTGTTTATCAATTGGCGTCCGTTAATGTTAATCGGGGCACCACATAAAATTGACACTCATCATAATTGATTGGCTTCATATTCACATTTATAAACAAGTCCAAATCCAAATCATTTGCACACTTGGCTTGATTTGATGCATATGTTGTGTTGTTGTACGCATCCACATAAACACACCATTTAAAGATTTATTACATATTCACTCACTCACTCACGCACATATGTGTATGTGTAGCCAGTTGTTGTTGTTGTTGTTGTTGTGTGTGTAACAACGCGCATTTTAAACGCGTACATTCATAACACATTTATGTTTATTTTCATATATATGATAGTTTATATCGTTTTGTCTATGTGGGTGTTTCTATAATTATAGAATTTTCGCCCAAACAAAGTACTTAGTAATGGCATCGATTGCTCACATAAAACTTTCGTGCCAACACTTGAAGCATATTACATCTGTAATACAACAATAATAATAACAACAACAGTAATAACCACATAAAATTATACCTCCACACCCACACATATACACACATACACACCCGGAGACACAAGATTCACGCAAACGATAGCTTAGGTTATGAGCAAAAGCAAAACACACTGTAAACATATATATATGAGACCCCTGTAGTATAATTTAGTTATAACAATAATAGCAACAGCAACAACAACAACAACAACTAATGCACTTAAAGCATAAACCATAACATATAATAGAAGGCCATACACCACACGCAATATTTGCAGAACATTTTGTCAAGATTTTATCTTTGAAAGTTATTCGTATTTGTTTGTACACGCTTTCTCCCCCTCTCTCTTTGTCCCTATATCTAAATATCTATCTGTCTCTTTAAGTGTGTGGGTGTATAGGTCAGCGGCTTTTAAACTTTTCTCTTCGTTGACGAAAGAAACTTAAATTTATGTTCTGACAAATAATTTTCGAAATTCTTCATAATTTAGTGACATACGCAAAACAATGAAGCGATATATGAGTAGGTAAATGTCAGAGATTCTAAAAAGTATATATATTCTGGATCAGTATCATTATCTAAGTGGATCTAGACATACGTCCTTCTATGTATGTGTATTTCCTGTAGGTTCACCTGTTAATGGCACTCTCCTCGTGGTAAATTTTAAGATATTGAACTGAATTTTTTCAACAATCATTTTTGCTTAATTTTTGCATGGAATTGGGCAAAATCGATTCAAAGGCACGCCCATAACCTACAAAAACCTATTTATTTTCCATTAAAATTATGCTAGAAAGTTAAAATTTGGTTCATATATTATTGTTATTGAGCTCTTCCAATAACATGCCAAAAATAGGTGTGATGGGGTAACAGACACTCTCACACTACTAGAGATCACTATAAATAACATTCTGCGCTTACTATGGAGGAGATGGTGGAGAGACACTTAAGATATGACTTAGGTCAAATTTACGTTTTTTACTCGTTTTCCATTGACTTTGAACATGAATCTGAAAAGGACGCCAATTTATCTAATCATAGAAGCTTCCAACCTAATTTAATAATTTTAATCCTTACAAACTATTGTTGTACACTTATCCCCCGATTTCTTTTACACGCTTTCACTTTTACACCGTTTTTTAAAAACGACATATAAAAAAAAAATCATATCAAATATTTTTGTATAAAATTTCGATTTTCTGGAGACTATATTCGGTGTATATGGGAGTATAGGTGTGTTTACAAACTGAAAATTTCCATTTTCAAATGGAATTTTTTAATTTTCAAGCATAGTTTAAGAAGCACTGCTTTGGTTAAATAGCGAATTGCTGATGCCAACCATCGATCTTTTATCACCTCCACTCGCGTCTGGATTCATTTTTTTTTTTTCATTTAACCATTTCAGAGTTGTTGTTGTTGTTGTATTCTTTGCAATATTGATTATTTTCCCGTTTCCATTAAAGTATTTTTCTCTGCTTTGATTATATTCCACACAGTTTCATATATTTTTATTTATATATTTTTTTTACTTTTCTTTAAGAGTTTACTCCTATTCGCTTGTACACAAATAGAGTTTTCTTTTTCCTTTATTTATTTATTTTTTTTTTATTTTTAATAAAATGCTGTGTTTTCTAGTGTGCTGGTGTATTAAAGTGGTAGAGGGGTGAGATGCTCTACACATTATACTTTTACACATGTGATTAAAATGCAGACGCAATGATAAAGTAAATGTACGTATATATGTATGAGAGCAAACACTCACACATATGCTTACACACTCTTGTTGCACTGCACACTACATGTATTTAAATATTTATGCGCACGTAGTGTAGGGTGGATATGATATGATAAAAGCCAAGCCAACAACAATAGCAACAACAACAATAATACAAAACCACCAGATACTTGCCCCCAACGTTATGACAGGAACAAGTCGTATATTTACCACATACAAAGGCTTGTGTCATTGTTTCATTAATTTATGATAGATGCATACATATACGTGTGTAAGCAACATATTATCAGCAACAACAACAACAACAACAACCACAGTAATAATAATAATGATGGTAACACCAACAACAACAACGGTTTAAAAAAACCAACAAAAGGACCTCACGCACACAAACCCCAAACTTACATTGTATGTTGTATGTGTGTGCGTGTGTTTCTGCATGATTCTTGATATGCTTTATGCTTACGTTGCATATTACATGTGCAAAATGTATACTTTTTATATGTATGTATGGAATGTTACGTATATGTGTGTATATGCATATATATGTTTGTTTAATGGTTCGCCTTGTATATTTATGTATTTACATGTCCACGTACCCTTTATCCGTATGTATGTGTATCCCGTAAGCCTATTGTATTTGTATAGCTGTCTGTAAGTAGGTGATTGCTTGTATGTATGCTTGTGCTTGTATATGAAATATATGTTTGTAGCATTATGTTGTAATATTAAATAGGATGGCCTCAGGTTATAAATACCTTATAATTCCCCCCAGCTCTCTTTCTCTATCACTATCTTTCTCTTTCTCTCTCTCAGCACCCTTTATGTTTTGTGCTTAAATATTTGTTTGTTTGGAAGTGTTGTACCTTAATATAATATGCATCCTTTTAAATACCCATACACACACACACACACACACACACACACACACACACACTCGTTTATTAAATGTATAGTTCGTATGCGTCTATTTATACGAAATAACGGCATGATGAATTATTATTATTTCATATACAGCTTTCAAAAACAGTTACAGTACAAAGTCGACAGAGATTATAGCCATAGACAAAGAGAGCGAGAGAGAGAGAGAGAAGGGAAATCTAATTAGAGAGTTTATTTATATACAAGAGAGTTATATCGAATAGAGACAGAGAGAGAGAGAGAGAGAGAGAGCATGCTCCAAAGAAAACTTATCCAAAACTGAGAATTGAAAATTTTCAAGAAATCTATACATTAATTAAGTGTGTGTATGTATGTATATCCTGTATGTCCTTTATGGACATACCCATACATTTACATATCATTGACAATTTACACTTCATTTCTTTTTTAAATGATTTCTCCAACAACTCCTCCACAATCCCTATAAATGCATTTCACACGAAAACAACTATCAGCTTATCTTGCGTGTGCGTGTGTGAATCTGAGAATGGAAAAGTGAAAGGATACAATTTCTATAGAAGAAGAGTTTTCATTTTGAATAGTTTGTTATCTTTGATTTTGATAAGATTGCGACTATTTCTTGGATTTGAAGTAAAAGAAAATAAAGTAAAAGAACTTAATTTGGCTTAAGGCCAATCTTAAATACCCTACACATCTACGTGGAAATGGTGGTCGTGGCAGGTAGTGTACGTATTACGTAATAGTGTAGAAGTCGAATTTTACACTGAGTACCGTTTTGTTGTATTGTGAGCGTGTCAGTTATTCGGTCACACCCATTTTTGCCTCATCCAAGGATAAGATAATTATAATCATGTATACCAAATTTCAACTTCATAATTTTTGGGGATTGTGGGTGCGGCTCGTCGCCGATTTTGTTCATTTTATTTAGGATTTTGCAGAAACTTAAAGTGTGTGTACAAAATGTCCGCTGCATTTTTTTTAAATTTACGTGAGACAGACACGCGGACATACATGTCGACTCAGATTTTGCTACTTTTTTTTTTTTGCAAGAATATATAAACGTTGTAGAGTCTGAAACGCCCCCTTTTTTCGAGTTGCAAATGGTATAATAAACCTAGTATACCCCCAACTTATATATGATTTTGAAATAGATTTCATCGAAAAGGTAAATGAGTTAAAAAAAAAATTTAATCGCGGTATCCTTCACATTTTTATGTCGTCTGTGCGTAAGCTATCGCACCCTTTTCCAACAACCACAAAAATGTTTGTTACCCTTTATGCCAACGGTCGAATTCTACACCACAAAAAAGTTCATGGTCGTTTTGTTGCTTTGCTTTTGATGTGTTTTTATTAGGTTTAACATTAGCTCTGTTAATAACTTTATTAAGTGTGTTGTTACCATATAGTGCTTTGAGGTTACTCCTGGTAATAAATTTAACTTCGGTTAACCATATTGAGAATATGTAGTTGTGTTAAAGTTTGCTCTATTTGAGAGGTAATATAAAATAAGTGAAAAAAGTGTTAAATTTGGGAATTGTTTGCGAGTGGAAAACTTTGTAAACTTTCTTCCATGAGGCTAATAATTCATTATTGATTTAATTGGAAACCTCCTAAATAGATTTCATTTAATGATAAAGCGTGTTCACAATTATGCTAAAAAGTTTATAACACCCCGTCAGAGACCCTTCCAAGTATAATTTTAGCCATGTCCGTATGTCCATCTGCAAGTCTCTCAGTAATATATATTCTTCTGCTAGTAAAAATATAAATATCAACACGAAACTTGGCAGAAATATTTCTAGTTTTTTCAGGCATATTGATATTGAAAATTACCAAAATCGGTTGAAAGGTATGCTTAAAATAGAACAAAAGAGGGTTGGTTTTTTTTGGTTTTTGTTCAATGTTCTTTTCCGCATTACTTACAATCTACCTTAAATAAAAAGTTTAAAATTAGGATGCATGTTCCTTAGAATATTATACTATATTGCTGAAAAATTGGGAAGGATACGGCACACCCATTAGAATATATTTAATGAAAATGAAATGCTTTTTGGTTTTTTGCCAAAGAGTTCAATATTTTACATAAAAAACAAATACTAAATGATCGAACTTGGTACCCTATACCACTTAGTTCTACATATTACAATTACAAATAGGTTAGTTGTATCAGTAAGTCATATAAGTCCCTTTGTGAAATATCATTATATGGAAAGAGGTACTAAAAGTGGCCTGATTAGGTTCAAATTTCCTGCAGACAATTATTAAGCTAATTAACTTAATAAAATGGAAGTAATTTCAGTTGAAGATGCATATCATATTATCTTGCTGAAAGCGTGGGAAGGCAGGCACGCGAACAAACGGACAGTTGCTTAAAGTAATTAAATGTCGAACTTGTTTGTGTCTTCATATATATTATTGTAGGCGTGGTTAATTGATCTTATTTTAAAACTTTCCATATTTGCCCATTGTAGCTTCATACCCTTTATAGTTTAAAACTAATCGAAAAAGTGTTTTTATCTCATGGTGAGATATGGCGTTGACATGAAGTTTTAAAAAAGTGACCTTAAGGTGGTGGTGGCATAACCAATACTGAAACATAATAAAATACTTTTCATCCATTAACTATGATTTAAAGCAGAAGTGTAAAATTGATTCTAAAGGGTATCATTAATGGATTTTCACACTTGCATACACATGTTTACACACACACATAAACATTTGCACATTGTATGTTACGTATGATGTAAGCAAAGGTTACACAATACAACACAATCACTGAACGTACACACACACACCCGGATTGAATCCGTTGTTCACACAGAAGCTATTGAATTGTATTCAATTAAAAGCAAAAAACAAAAACAAAAACAAAACAAAAAATCCTTAAACACACAACAAAAGTGGGGAAGAGTAAGAAGAGGTATTTTTGGGTAGATAAGTGATTGAATGAATGTGTATAAGAGTTATGCAGTTAAACGTACATACACACCCACACACACCACACTTTTCTACCAGACCATATATGTTACACGTTCAAACGATTGGAAAAATACATTCAATTTTAATTTAATTCCTGCCGTAAACGACATTGGATTAATTTGCCATTTTTCTCTACATATATTAACACATGCCTTCAAGGACAATGTCGTTATCAAATTTTACAATTCTATTGGGATAAAACGTAAAAACAAAGCACTGTTAATTGCTAAATTCATTAGTGAACTCAACTCGCCTCACCTCACCTCGCCTCGCCACTCACACTATTATACGTGTCTGCCATGCTACACCACACTAAACAATATAAGGTGCTATACACATATGGGCGTTCTTTTTTTTCCTTTTTTTTTTTTGTATCCACCCTTGCAATTACAATATTAACCAATGAACACTTCTGAACGAACATTTCAGCTTTGATGGGATGATCACTATCAAAAAACGACAACGAACCAAATGTCAATGACGTGTGAGTGAAATTTTTATTATTTTTTTATTTTAATGCGCCCTTCATGTTATACTTTGGGGGCATATTAAGTTTTTTGTTGATAACTATCAGAACAGGGCTTTAGGGAGTTTATCCCCAACTAAGATGGGCATTATATTAAATTTGTTATTTCGTTTGTAACAGAAGACAGTCATCAAATGAATCCATGTCTGTCTGTAGCTCTCTCGGTTTTGATGCAGCATTATTTATTTTTGATCAATCTGGAGATGTAAGGTCTTGAACTAGTAGTATTTCTTTTAGTGGAATACACGATTCGATCCAGGAGTGTATTTCTGGTACCACGGTATGCTAGAGCCCTGCTAGCATATTGAGGCAGGCCCACTAATGGGTGCATTAATAGAATATGGCTCCTAGATTAGTACCTAACCGGACGTTGGGTGACGCTTAAATTTTCCCTTGCATCTCAGCTTCGCCTTTAGATGCCGTATGATTGAGCCTCCACGGCAGGAACACACGTAAAACACAATCTACATGTACGTCCATCGGAATGTTTAAATATTGTTTAAATATTGAACTGAAAGTTTGTACTTACACTTTTAGTTTCGGCATACAGATCGGTATATATATTGAGCAAATATAGTCAAGAGCCACGCTTTTAATCAACAAAACCTCTTTACCTGACACTAAGATTGTGTAATGAATGTCCATCCCTTGATGCGTTAAAAATGGGCATGCTCGGTTAACAGACACGCCTTCAATCGCCAAAATCTATCTATCAGCGGCAAAAACTAAGAAGACCTTCATATTTTTATAAAGAGACCTTTAATTGATCTGCCAAAAATGGGCGTAATTTGATAAAAGACACGCCACCACAAAAATTTTTATACAAAATCGCATATATTTGGCATCTTGACACATAATACTGTACATAAATTACTAGAGAGTGTATTCAAGAACCTGCCATATCCATGTTCCTACATGAACTCCAAATTTTGATCCAGAAAGAATCACCATGGACCCTACAAAGCATATTTACATTCTTGATCAGTGCATGAAATTCTAATTCGTTTTGTCCATCTGTCAGTAAACAATGGACGTAAATATTGTCTCAGTGGCAAAAATAGATGTCGCTCGCTTCAAAATTTAGCAAATATATTAGCAGTGGTTCTTGCATACAGTTGGGTAATAAAATTAGGCAAAATTGAACAAAATCACTTCAAGATTACACGCCTAGTTAAATAAAAAATAAAACTCAAAAAATTCCAATTACATTAAAGCTGGCCTCGCCCACAATACATAAGCATCACCTGCTCTATTTGTGGCAAAGCGTTCGATTCAATCTGAATCAACGTAATCATGTCCGTCGATCCATGTAAATAGAGATCCCTCCCCATATAATGAGGCATTTTAAGGAAGTCTTTATGTAGCAGATGTTTGCAATTCTTAATACTTTTGAACAAAATGAATTAGCGTAATAATTGGCTGTGTCGAATTTGAACCCAATCGAATCATTCCTAGAACTTCTCTCCATATAATGATATTTCACGAAGTGACTTATATGGCAATGCTTTGTATTTACTGATACAAACTAAACTAATTGTAGCATAATTTGTGTGGTAGGGTATTAAATGATCGGACTTGACCAACTTTGATATTTTCATTTTTTTTTTTTGGTACTGGAGTGTTTGTAATATCCATCCATTTAGTTTTTTGTTTATGCAAAATACGATTTAAATGAGTTATACTATTAGTTTATATTTTAATTATAAGTCCTTCGGTAAAAAAAATAGAACCTTCCCAACTAGCTTTTGTGTTATTTTATGTAATTTCATTTGATTCTCATTGTAGAGAGTTACAATGCTAAAGCTGTTGATTGCTTATGTTGTTATAAATTCCTACATAGATGTATGTGTGCGAGTGTCCTTATGGCCCCTTTGTGAGAACATACATGCATACACATCAATATTTGTTCATTTGAGGTTACTTATGTTTATAAGCATGTAGGGTATACATGTTTGATATATATATGGTTCAACGACAAATTGTGTCATTAAGTGATTTTTTTCGACTCTCTGTAAAAGCCATACACACACACACACATAAACTTACACACATGTGTATAAAAATTTATATATAAATGACTAGAGTTTGTTTCTATTAAGTGTACGATGAGAGAAATAAACTTTTGCATTTATATAAAGAAAAAAAAAAAACCTCTTAATTAAAGGAGAAGAGAGAGAGAGAGAGAGAGAGAAGCGTTTTTTTAGTTTTATTAATGGATTTCTTGGCAGATAAATCATGCACAAACGTTCTTAAGCGGATTAAATTTGTCAACTTGAATATATATTTGTAGGCACACACACACACACACGCACCATTCATAAGCACTCACGCACGTTTTCATTTTATTCAAATTTCTTTTTTTTTTTTCGTAAAGACTGAAACAAGTAAGAAAACTAAATTTGGCTTAAGCCAAATCTTAAACACCTTCTACATCTATTGTACATAAAAACAGTAGGCGTGGCAGGTACATGGTTTCGTCTTCTAAAAGTATATGTATTACGTATCAGCTTGAAAATCGAGTCTTACGCTGAATACACTTTTTTGTAAATTATGTTATTTAACCACGCCCTTTTTTAATAGGTCAATAAAATTTTTATAAATATATGTATTAAATTCCAACTATATGTTGCATAAATTTAGTGACAGATAAATGAATTGTTGTCGATTGTGGTCGGCTCTGTTAGCCCATTACGCCCATTTTTGGCACATCCATGAATGAATGAATGAATGAATGAATGAATTCAAAACAGATTTTTTATTTTAAATAAATAGATTTTAGTTGATTGGAGGCGTGGCTTTTTCCCCTAATTTCCTCAATTTAAATATCAGCAAAAGGTAGAAGGATGTGTGGAAAATTTCACCTTAGTATCTCAAAATTTACAATCGTAAGAGTGTTCACAACAAATGGACATACGGACGTATATGTCTAGATCGAATCAGTTTTTGATGCTGATTAGAGTCTCTGACGCCTACTTTTGTTTTTTTGCAAATGGAATCACAAACTTAGTACACCAGGGGGCAGGTGGTGGTGGTTATAAAAATGTAAAATAAAAAGCGAAAGAAAAATAATCATCTATTCTCTCTCTCTCTCTCTAACTAACACATACTAAGTGTAAGTGTGTATGTATATTTAATGAATTACATTATTCCATTACTGGGCAGCCTATGTATTTACTTAGGATATTCTTTAAAATATTTGTATGTGTTTTTGTATATGTGTATAGGCCTACAAAAGTAAACCTAGTTAAAGGAATTTTCCCCTTTTCTGAACCATTAAATTTTCAAACTGTGAAAAATCATTTTTCATTTCTCATTTTGCCAGTTTTTTGTTTTGATGTTGTATCGATTTATACTTCAACAACACACGCTTATTAATATTAAATGTCGTTCCTTCCTTCCTTCCTTAGTTCCTTCCATCCACCCATATATGCTTCCTTTCTGTTGTTCCTGTGAGGTTATAACTTACTATGTATTAAAAAAAAAAACAAGCTTGAGCACTTAAATTTCTTATTTTCTTTTATGGTTTATTTTTCATCAATAGAATAAAAAAGGAAAAGATTTCTTTTGAACTAGAAAACTATTATCCGTTATTTGTTGATTCAGTTTTGGTTTTGAATTGAATCCAAAACAGTAAGTTCATTAGAAAAATCCTTAAAGAGGACTTTGACAGATTAACACACAATCACATACACACACACAACCGGATTATGATGAAGGTTTTTTCTTTTTTTTGTTTTTCTTCTCACAATTTATTCGCGTTCATTACAACATTTTACGTGTTGGCGTTGTGATATCCTAAATGCGACTACCTAACGGTACTTTATCGGGTCGTATTCGGATTTTCTCTGCTAACAAAAAGAGAGCGAAAGAGAGAGAGAATGATAAAAGTTTTAGTCTTATACATAGAAACTCTTATATAAGAAATGCAGTATTCTTCTGGCAGCCCACCGAATAAACCTTGAGAACACTTGATTGAATGGATATTGGTTGGTCTCTAATATATATTTTATATATAAGAGTTTATGCATGAAATCCCACGAGTTCAGAATATATTAAGTTAGTGCCGTTGCTTGAAATTCATAAGAGACTGAACTCATGATTTACATTATTCTTAAATCAATCTACTTCAATCAATTCACCAAATTTTTACTTCTATACATCATTAAAACACTAAGAAGTTTAATCATCATCACCTTACTGGACATTAGAGTGAGCTCAAAAGTGACTTTTTTCGTTTCGTCAAGTTGTATGATAGCGAGGAGAAGATGCGAATTTATGAGATTAATAAGGTTTTAAAAAATGTGTTGAAAAACACATTTTATTTATAACATTTTTATAAGATGGAAGTCCAGAGTTTATTATTCCTTTAACGACATCTATCTGCAGTCATTTGAGATCATAAAATGTTTATTTTCCTAAATACGATCAAAATTATAGTTGATTTAACGATGTTTCCTTTTTCCGTCTGTACGTCCAACTTTTGATTTTAAAAAGCTCACGGCTGCAAAAATTTAGTTATTCAAATGAAATTTGGCTTTTAATATTTATATTCTATCTAAGTATCCTTTTCTATATAAAATGAGCGATATCTTTTGCCAGCCATGCCCACAATTGACAAAAATCTTTTAGGCTCTCTAATAAAATAAAGTTACAGTAGTTATTAAAGTTGATATTAAGTCTAAATATTTAAATGGGCATGGTCCATTAACATATACTCCCATAATTTACATTATATATAAATTTTGCTGCTAAATTTCACTTTTGTGACTGATTGCAAAAAAAAAAAATGCTTCACTGATGTAAAGTAAAAAAATAATCAATCAGTTGTTGTCACTTTCATTTTAATACATTAATATTTTTTTTCCAACAAAACTTTTATTGTATTTTTACACAATTGATATTTGTGTCGTTCTTCTGCGTATACTATTTTTATACTTTGCACCTATTAGGGCAAAGAGTTTAAGTTCGTGTAGATGATTGTAACTTTTAAACGGCAACTGCCTTAATGACCCACTCGGATTCAGAACCATTTTCTAAATCGATTTAATTATGTCCATCTGTCTGTACGTTTGTACATGAGCTACAGATCGAATTTTTAAAGATATTTCATTAAAATTTGGTATAAGGGTATATGGTAAACAAAAGAGGATTGCTTTTGAAAATGAACCTAATTGGACCATTTTTAGAACCTCTCCCCATATAAGGTTTCATTACGAAAAAAATCTTTACATGGTGAAAATGCGCAATATTTAATATTTTTTGATAAAATTTGATGAAGAATAATTAATTGACTTGGCTGTAACAAATTTGAACCTAATCGGACCATATTTAGAACCCCTTTCCATACAACGTTGAGTCACAAAACGACTTATATGAAAATGTCTCCCGTTTACTAATTGTAACATAACTAGGTAAACGAAGTGGTGTAAAGTATTAAAAGGGAGGTTTAACGAAATCCAATATTTTCACTTACTTTATGTCGCCATTGACCCACAAGTTACAACTCTCAGGTTTTCCTCTGTGCATGTTTGTACCTTTCGAAACATAATAAATGAGATTTTTTGATAAATATTTCAACAATGCTTCATCTCCTTCTTCTTCTTCTTCTTCTTCTTCTTTTCCTCCATCTAAGTTGTTTAATGAAATACGTCATTTTATGAATACATTCGATTTAGCTAAAGTGTGAAAATGCATAAAATTTTATTTAAAATTACTGCCCGTGTTGCTAGATTCCATTCATTCCTAGAATAATACACAACAATAATGTTAGTTTAACTATGATCGGATTATACTATATTTACAGTCACTGAGATGGAAAAACGTAGTTTTCAAAACAAGTGCAAATGTTATGGTGGCACAAATCCGACTAAATACAGAACTATTTTAGAAAAGTTCCCTAAAAGTGTAGCATTAGTAAACAGGAGTTTCTGCGATAAATAAAAAAAAAGTTAATTGTTAAAAGTTTTCATTTAGAAACAGAGAAGCTTAGCTTTAATCGGATCTGATTTAAATTTAGTAAAATACTAACATAACCACTTTTTGTTGGTCAGGAATGCTTTAGAATTCCATACTTTTACCAAAAATTTCATATTATTCGAAAAACTCATTACATTCCAAATGAATGTATTGTAATCGATGAAACAAGATTAGACTTAGTTTAGTTGTAAAAGTAAACGTGAGTAAATTGCCGTATAAGTCATTTCGAGAAATATTATTATATGGAAGGAGGTTCTAAAAATGGTGCGATGAAGTCTGAATTTAACACAATCAATAATTAAGCCAATTAACTATTCTTCACCAAATTTTGTGGACAACAAGTGAAAATAATATAGTCGGTCAAGCCCGATCACCGAGTATCTTACACTGCTCGATTCAAGTACCTTAAAAAGAAAACTAAGAATTTTATTGTCTTCATTGAGTTACAAATATTCGCACAAACTTAATATACTCTTTGCCAGTGCAGGGTATAAAAAATTAATTGTACATATGTTAATTGTGTTTTTATTGGTTCGACCTCTCCATCCCAGCTCAATTTTTGTGACAGATAAATAGATTTTTATTGATTTTGAGCGTGGCTCTTGATAGATTTTGTCCAATTTAAATAGCAACTGAAGTGTGTATACAAAATTTTAGCTTAATTTCTCAAAATTTACGACCTTGATAGAGCTAGCAATAGGTGGTGTCATGGACATACGGACATAAACGTCTAAATCGATTCAGTTTTTTGTGCTGATCAAGGAAATATATACTTTGTGTCGTAATGAATGTAAATGGAATGACAAACTTAATACACTCCCCTTCTTGTGCAAACTGCCGCTTGAATTATATTCAATTTATTTTATTGAATATTTATGGCCTGAGCAACATATGCTATGGTTTGGAGTATAAAAAATAGTAATTAGTTTTTCAGTTCTAAAAGAAGGCTTCAGGGAAGAATGTTTGCTCATTCTCAAACTTTCATTAAGGAGTATAATTGTCGTGGGTTGTATACAACAGTTGCCCATGCTTACTACGAGGGAGGGCCTCAAAGTTATTATTTGGATTTGAACAAAGAATTTTTTCTACTCCTCATAAGTTTCACTATCAGTAAAATAAGTTTAATGGCAATCTGAGAATCGCAAAATATTCCTTACTTGTCTGCAAAAGTTTCCAAAACCTATTTTGATAAATTTTAATTAATTATGATATTATTATATAACATATTCCTATTAAATTGTCAAAGACAATACTTGTCAAAAATGGAACATTTTTTCATAGTTTGTTCACTCTCCCTACAATTATGAGCTTGATGATAGTTCTTAAAAATAAAACTTCTGAACACATTTATGATGTTCACAGATAACAATAATTCCTGTCAAATCCTATTATATAATAAATCCTTACTAGTAATGGTAAAAATCAGCGTTAAGCTACTCGCATTTATTTTCATATAAGTTATATTTTTTTTCTTTATATTTCCCCTCGTACGTACGCATGAAAAGAAAAACTTTGATTTGTTAAAAATAATAAAAAATAAAAAAAAAATGCTCATAGCACTTGTGTATATTAAATATTACTCCAAGCTAAGTATTTATGTAAATTTTATATTTACAAAGTTTTATTTGCCCAATTATATTTTAAATATTTATAAAATATTTTATATTCTGTTTTCATCGCATATTACAACATTCCTTCGAGTAATAACACTGTCACACAAAGTTATTCGAACATATAGAGAAACGGAAGAAAATTATTTTTTGTGTACATATATATATATATGTACATGCAATACGTGTAAACTGTGGATACAAGTTTCGATAGCAGCATTTCTGTTTAAACTCTTCACCTAAAAGGTAACCTAATTTTTTTACTCCATTTGCAATATCCAGAAGAAAGGAGATATCATAGACATTACATAGTATATATAACATAACTGAGACCATTTAGGCATGTCCGTCCGCATGTCCATCTATTGTTGGCACTCTCACCATCGTAAATTGTGAGATATTACAAACGGAAACTGCAGTTCGCTTTTTAAAATGGAGGAAATTGGTCAAGAGCCACGCCCTTAATCGATAAAAATCTTTTAATCGGGAAGAAAAATTTTGATATAAAATTAAAATTTGGTATAATTATTCATAAGTTTCCTCTTAAATACATTAATGTGCCAAAAATGCATGCGGTCGGATAATTCAATTTAAGAAAAACAGTTTAAAGTCTATTTACAAACTTTTAGAAGGCGTAATATTGTACCTGCCACGCCCACCCTTTGTATATAGATATGGAGGGTACTTGAGTTTTACCTTGAGCCAAATTTAGATTCCGCACTTGTTTTTCATAGTATAGCCCACTATGGACAGAGTATATTAAACCTCAAACACAACCACTAAATAAAGTTAATTTTTCTGACCTTTTTCTCATTGCGTACCCTATACAATACCATGTATATTAAGCCAAAGCTTAGGTTAACACTAAACAACTTAAGGTAGATAATTAATTAATTTATCATCAGGGGAATTAATCTAGAATCATGAATTCTTATTTTTTATGGCAGAAGTAATCAATGTTTAACATTTTTTGAAACCAAATGATGTGTAAGTCATTTTGTACCATTTATGGCTTTTATTTCTTTAAAAAAATTTATAACAATAATTTGAAATTGTTTTTAGCTAAGATGGGCTTGTCTTGTAGGTGTCAAAAGTTTAGACAGTGTAGAGTATTTAGTGATTATTCAAGACCAACTGTAACATGTTCCCTCATTTATTGAGATTTGTTTTTATGAACGTTTATAAAAGTTTTTTATATTCTCTATTTAGAATGAGAAGTATACTAAATTTGTTGTGCTGTTTAAGACATTCCACAAGAAGGTTCTAGAGAAACATATTTTTGATCTGCATCATCAAATATAAGTCGATCTAAGTATGTTTGTCCGCCTCTTGTTGTAACCCCTACTGTCATAAATTTTGACATATTGAGCTGAAATTTTCTATATCTAATATATCTAAGCAATACATATATAAATATATAAATTTCTATTTTGTGGACCAGGGTTTCTATCATATGGGAACCACGCCCACAATTGACAGAAAACTATCAAAAATGTTGCTATGAAGTTGCTAGTTAGTATATAAATTTATAAACTTAATTCATCGATTTGCCAAAAATGGGCGTGCTCCGATAACATATACGCCTACTTAAAAAAAATCTTTTCTTATAGGGTAGAGTTTAGCTTTAAAGTTGTTATATAACACATAAACTATTAGGAAAAAAAACTAAGGGCGTGGTTTGATAACGTACACGCCTACAATTTCCAAAAAAAATCCTATCCTACATAAAATCCAATCTAAAAATAAGTAAGTAACTTAATACATGATTAAAGAGAACAATCGTTTACCTGCCACGCCCACATTTTTTATAATTTTGTGTAGCGTCTTTTAAATTTGGTTTAAACTAAATTTAATTCTTTTTTCTTTTTGCGTAAATCGTAAAAACATGAATTTTTTCAATATTGTCCAAGTGTGTATGTGTGTTTGTGTGTATGGTGAGATAGATAGTCGTTAGTGGATTTTGCAACAAGAGACAGTGACCGTCTTATTCATTTTACTTATTCATTGGTTTTTATTGTTATTTTCCAAATAACAGCCACGAAGGTTACAGGCTAAAGTAGTATTTATAGCAAAGAAGCAACAATTTCATTCTTCTACCAACATCACACTTACTCACTCACCTTGCAAAACTTGACCTACAATGTGAATACACTAACATAAATACTCAATAGCAATAATAATGATAATAAAAAATGAAATCTATATTTGTCCTTTCTCTATTCCTTCTCTGTTTGGTTTTTTTACTTTATGACTGCAGAATTGAACGGTCTCTTACCACACAAACTTGTATATTAGTAAGCAATTAAAGATGAATAAAAGAATTAAATTTAGCTAAGGCCATCTCTTAAATATCTTCTACATCTATATGAAAGTGGTGGGCGTGGCAAGTACAAGATTATACCATATAATGGTATATGTGTCAGCTTGCAAGTCTCATTAACGCTAAGTTTTTTTTATAGATTGTAAGTGGATCTCTTATATGACCACGCCCATTTTTGACACATTCGATAAACGAGGTTTTTATAAACAATATATACCAAATTTCAACTTCTTAGGTTAATTTTTGTGGCAGATAGATCAATGTTTGGAGATTATGGGCGTGGCTCTTGATAGATTTTAATTAATTTAATTAAAATTGTACGTAATTGTATTACGTGTCTACAAAATTTCAGCTCAATATCTTATAATTTATAACCGAAAGATAAACGGTTGGACGCACAGACATCTATAGATCGAACTAGATTGAAAAATATTCACTTTGTAGTGTCTCTGTTGTAAATGGAAAGACAAACTTAGTATACCTGCATAATTAAGGGACACTTATCACATTAGTAAATTGAAATAAAAGTTATGATTGGCAATAATGTTTATAAGTAGTGGGCGGATTCGTAATGCTCTTTAAAAGGGTAATTTGGGATCTGCTAGCTTGATAGTAAAAAATTGTTACAAATGAATTTTGTCCAATTTCACGATATGTGATAAGCATGGCTCATCCTTGTGGACCCTAATGGAGAGAAACAGTAAAATCCTTATATTGAATATTTTCATTTTTTCAAAGAAATGTTTCAAAATTGGTGTAATTGGGTGTAACCTTGAATCATTTACGCTTAGTTCCCGCATCAATAATGTTCAGAGATTATTCCTAATTTTCGTGAAATTTTATGTCGGGAGAATATCACGACGGGTATAAGCAGAAAATTTTGATATAATTTCAAGTGGTACTGACCAAATGAATATACCTCCAAACTTATAGAGCGATGAGCATAAAAATGATTCTTTTCTTTTATTACTAAAAACATGCTGTATTATTATACAAAGAAAAGGGCACACGGAACTATAAAGAGAAAGTGAGAAAGAAAGAGAGCGAAAGTGACAAATATCTCTTATATCGAAAAATTACAATCAGGCGCAATAAAATTCATATTTAGGAATTCTCTACAATATAAGAGAAAGTGTGATGGTGAGAGATTGAAAGATTATAAGAGAGAGAGAGAGAGTTGCAAGGACTTTTTAACAAACACTTTATGTGTAAATACATTGTATGTGTTTAAACAAGAATTTTCGTTTGTGAACGATTTTTTTTTTGTTTTTTCGGCAATATATGTGTGAGTGTTCGATGGCGTATGTAAATATATATGAAAACGTATAAACAAGCACTTGTGCTAATATACACAAACAGTTACAAGCGATTTATATTTATTTCATTTTAATAAACTTTGTTTGAGATAATAGTCAATTTACAAAAACATACACTTGTACACAAACTGCACGTAATGCAACAAATCAAAAATAATATCCACTATAAAGCTGATTTAGAGCGTCAATATTGTCAACGAAATGAAACAATGGATTTTGTGTTTAGTTGCAGCCCACCGCAACACAATCCCTACAACCATACTTGCCAAATGCAATACCGCTACAGTGTCGCCATACGTACCACACACAAACAAATACAACACTTCCTTATCA
Organism: Ornithomya chloropus; assembly: GCA_963971445.1. Classification (NCBI taxonomy): domain Eukaryota; kingdom Metazoa; phylum Arthropoda; class Insecta; order Diptera; family Hippoboscidae; genus Ornithomya; species Ornithomya chloropus. The sequence continues at coordinate 11,942,924 of OZ020529.1, read as the reverse complement.
TTTTGTATTGTTATATGCAAATACAACCTTAGAACAGATACAACAGTGATGTGCCAAAAATATCATTTCCTTTATATACCGTCCGCATAAAGTGGAGGGTATACTAAGCTTGTCATTCCGTTTGTAACACTTGTCAGAAGGAAGCGTCAGGGACCCTACAAAGTATATACGTTCTTAATCACCATCAAAAACTAAGTGAACCTAAACATGTGCGTCCGTATGTCCGTCGGTTCATAGCATTCTCAAGGTGATAGATTTTGAGATAATGTATTTTGTACATACAATTCTACATTCTGCATGCAGATTGCTATTTAAAATGAACAAATCGATTAAGGACCACGCCCACAATCTATAAAAATCTATTTATATGCAATAAAAATTGCGTTTTAAATTTGAAAATTGTTATATAACATATATTTATAATAATAGCTTCCAACGATATTCAAAAAGAGGCGTGGTCGGGTAATAGAAACGGTCAGAATTTTCAAAACACATAATTCATCTTCTTGGTTGAGACGATGTATGGTTGCAAAAACTATAGAGGGCTTAGTCAGTTGTATGCCACGCCCACTATTTGTTTATGGAGGCAGGGAGTATTTAAGATTTGTTCCAAATGAAATTTAGTGTTTTTACTTGTTATTCCATTGATATAGAAAACAATAAAATGGTGGACGTACGGACAAGGGTCATTGTGTGTATAATGGTAAGTGTGGCATATTTAAGTGAAAATGAAATTCATTCTTTAATTAAAATTATAAAATATTATATTTTGTTAAACAATACTGGGGAAATAAACAGTATTTCTATGGGAGCCATGAATGTCCGTGTGAATGTGTCTTAATTTTAGGGGCAACGTTCTTATAAAGTGCTGTTTAGAAATCATCCCTTGTCCTAATATATACCTGGTTATACATTATTATAATGTTTTATTAAATAAAATTTGCTATATTGAATGATTTTTACGATATCTACTTGTGTTTATACAAATATTTTTTGAAATAAACTTTTTTATGTAATCTGGTGCTATGGAGATTTTGTTTAACATTTTTTATATGCATCACTGTAAACGGATGTTCTCAAACAAATATGCATGCTTAACTAACAAAAGCATTAGTAGGTGCAGAGAGCGACAAAGAGAGAGGGTAAAGGTGTAGAGAGGAGAAATGCTTGGTAACCGGGGGTTCAAATAAGTCAGATTTAGACAAGCACAAGAGATAAATATTGTATATGGTCTTAATGTATGTAGCACACAAGAACAAGGAGCAAAGCAGGATGAATATTTTTTATAATAATAATATAATAAATTATTTATTATTAAATGTTGAGGGATAAATATTTGATTTATGCTTTAATAGCATCTCGGATAATAAATATTATTCATGAAGGACTTTTTGCATGTGAATGCAATTACAGTGCACTTGTGTACATTGGTATGTATTTAGATTATATCGTGAATTTATTCATTCAGTCATTCATTCATACCCTCTCATATGATATTTATGCATTTATGCATTTTTCCATTACATTCTTAAATACTTTCCTTTTCCACACCATCACACTCACTTACACTTTCACTTTCAACTTGGTGTGATTGCTTGTTAGCCTGCCTGCTTACTTGCTTGCATGCTTGCATACAGTTGAGGCAACATCAACAATGCAGATGAATTTAATTGACTGTATACAATTGGTTGTGTTGTGTGTGCATGTGTGCGAGTACGAGTACCAGTGCGAGTGCGAATGCCAGTTTGAGCACCACTAACTGTGTGCAATTAACAATTTTTTTGGTCGGCATTGTGTCAATGCTTACCCATAACCATCCCATACCTGTGAACCATCATTGCATCATACCACCATACCAGTGGCATTAAGCAGTATGCGTGATGTTGTGCGTTGTGTGATGGCATAGGTATTATGCCTCTTATACACACTGGATATTTAACTTTTGTATACAAGCAAACAAATTGTTTTGTATATCTCATACAATTCGTTTATTTTGGTGTGTATAAGGGCCCATTCACCCTTCCACATGTGTGTGTGTGTGTGGGGGGTTGGTGTGAATGGTGTTTTTAGTATTTTGTGCGTTCAAATAATTCCAGCAGAGTTAGTTGAGTTAACAACTGAATTTATGAATTAATTTCCTTATCGAGAGTTTAAACTGTGATGCTGCTGCTGCTGCTGCTATCGCTGTTTATGTTGATACTGGTATAGAAGCTTATCCACGTATTGCTTATTCTTTGTTCTACGATAACATAACATTAACAAGGACCACACTCGCTCACCCCTACACACGCACATACACACATATCTACTCATGTGTGTTATGTGAATGAGCGTTTACTTATTTGAAGGTGGTGGTTGCCTGGTTGGCTGCTTTGTGTTAATGGTGGCGGAGGATGGATGCGTCAGCAAAATAATGGCACAAAATCGTTAATTCAAATATTTCACTGTCAAAACTTCTGTAATTGAATTTTCTGCATACACAAGAATTTCAGTACAAAATTCAGGTCGGTCTTATTATTCGTTCTCTCTCCCTCTCTTTTTCGCCCTTAACGCCGTTTCTGGTTTCTTTTACTTTTTGTGAAAGGAAAACTTTGAACATTTTAACTTTTCTTTCAAGTCGTAAAAATCTCACGGCACATACCAGTTTTCTCTGTTCCACATATATACACATACTATATAGAAAGTTGTTGAGGGCCTCTCCTTTTTGTCCTTTCTTTATAACTCGCTCACTTTTTTATTTTTATTTTTCCTATTAAATCGAGCCCAGGCATCAAGTATGTTGTGTATGATAATATATGAGTGGGTATGGATGTTTACATCAAACGTTAATCCCCAGGCTAAAGTATGGTTTTCGGTGAACACCTTGATTGTATAACGGTTCTTTTTCTCATTTTTTGGGGGGGGTTTCTTTTTTATATGTCGTTCCATACAAGGGGGTGGAGTACAAAAAGTAAGTTTGTTGTTCTGTCACAGACTCTACAAAGTTTATATGCTTGATGCGTATCTCAATGTGTCCGCACGTCTGTCTGTTGTTGATATTTTCACGGTGTTAAATTTTAAGATATTGAACGGAAATTTTGAACAAAGACTTTTAGTTTAGTTTCGGTATGAAGATCGCTATTTAAATTGGACAAAATTGGTCAAGAGCCACGCCCATAATCGGAAAAACTTATCTATTTTCCACAAAAATTTGGTATACATATTTATAATTACTCCATCTATAGATGTACAAAAAGTGGGCGTGGTAAAATAACAGTTACGCCCACAATTTACAAAAAAAAACTCATTCCAACGTGAAACTTAATACAACTTGTTACTACTTATTATATTATGAGAGGGCCTAATCATGTATCACACCACGCCCACTATTTGTCTACAGATGTAAAAGGTATTTAAGGTTCGGCTTAACTCAAGTTTAATTTAATTCCATACCTTTATTGGATTATTTGTGTGCATGTTGTATGTTACAGTTCGTGCTATTGTCGTTGTTGTTGTCTTTTATCGTTTTGTCGAATTCTTCTACGAATTTTACCAGCCGCCTTTTAAATAAAAGCACGTAAAGAAAGTAAATTTTTAGTTTAGGTCAAATCTTAAATACCTTCGATATGTACAAACAATCAGTGGGCGTGGCAGATCCTCGAATGTGAGGCCATCTATTAGTGTATGTATTAAGTATTAACTAAAAATCCAGATTTATGCTAAGTACGGTTATATGTAAATTGTGTGTTACCCCGTCACGCCCACTTTTACCATTTTGATGGGTGGAGGGCATTTATAAATATGTATACCAAATTTCATCTTTATAACTCAATTTTTGTGGTAGATAGGCAGTTTTTATCAATTGAATGGGCGTGACACTTGACTGGTTTTTTCTAATTTATATATATATGAACATTTTTATATTAAATTCAACATTTATAACTCTATTTTTATGGCAGTTAAATAGATTTTTACCCATTTTGGGCGTGGCTTATGGCAAATTTTACCCAATTTAAAAACTAAAAATTCATTTACAAATGTTCAGCTTAACAATACACGGACATACGGACGGATCTATGTCTATGTCTGGATCTATTTAGATTTTGATGCTGATTAAATATATACATATATACTTTGTAGCGTCTCCTTCTGGATGTTACAGAAGGAATGACAAACTTAGTATACCACCCTCTCTTTTGTAGAGGTTACCCTCCATTGCGGCATAGTGTAGCCATGTAATACCACGGTTACCTATGCAAACACGATTACGCATATACTTTGTGTGCGTGTGTTTGTATGTGACTGTATAAAAAAACGACTTGATACTTGAATGGTTGTATGTTTTCTTTTGACATCATTTTCAGCTATGAAGCAATCAATACACATACAATAAATACACACTACATACATACAAACGATTATATACCTTTCAAATATCCTTGGAACAAAACTTTATACCCATCATCATTATTATACGCTTCTCATCGTTTATGGTTCCAAAGGACCTATCAATTAATTCTATTAATATTTGAATACGATCTTAAACTCGTTTGTTTGATTGTTTGCCTTGTGTATGCAATAGCTTTATAGAACGTTAGAAATGTAAACAGAAACTAGATGACAGACATACCACAAAAATAGACCGAGAATAATGAAATTAACATCAATACAATATGGCCCACATACATAAATCATCATCACGTTGTAATGATAACACTATCACATGACAATGAGTTGAACTTTCGTGTACAGGTGCTTTTGAATTTACATTTACTTTAGTTGGTTCCAGTACTGTTGTTTGTTATGTTTGTTATGTTAGTTATTGCATGTATATTGTACGAATGTGTGTATGTATTTGTTGTTGTAAATGTTATAATAAACTATATTCAATATTCGCTTTGAATATAAAAATATTATATTACCAGAATTAATTTAATGAGTTTGTGTTTAACATGTATTTACTAATTTATTACCATTTATTTATTGAATTATTTATTATTACTAACTTTGCTTTGTCCGCCACATTCAACTAAATCTCGGATACCCAACACTTTAGTAAATTAAAGCATGTAAAAAAACTAAGCTTCGCTTAAGCCAAATCGTAAATATCCTCCGCAATACATACAAAAAGTGGGCGTGGCAGGTATATGATTACGATCTCTAAAAGTGTATATATTACAAATCAAGTTAATAGTTGAGTTTTACTCTGAATACGGTTTTTTAAAAATTGTGGGCGTGTCTATTATCCGACCATGCCTATTTTTAGTACATCGATACATAGAGTGATTATAAATGATTAACTTTGTAGCTCAATTTTTGTGGCAGATAAATAGATTTTTAACAAATGTAGGCGTGGCTTCTAACCGATTTTACCCACTATAATAACAATATTGGTGTAGAAACTCTATATACAAATTTCCATCTTAATATCTCAAAATTTATCACCACGCGAATGCCATTAATAGACAGACTTGTGAGCGGACTTGTCTAGATCGACTTAGTTTTAATGGTGATCCAGAATATATACAATTTTATATCCTAAGTCTGAGTGTTACAAACAAACTGACAAGCTTGGTATACCCTGGTGGCATAGAGTTTGTGCGTATGTTTGCAACTCCCAAAAGGCAAATGCCTATCCCACCTTCCGTTATGCTGTCCGGTCAAATAAGAATAAAAACCTGAATTAATTTAACCATATAACTGTATCTATATCTACATAAATTTGTGCTTAAGCTACAGGTCGCATATTTTGAAATATTTTAATGAAATTTGGTACAAAAACGCTGTGCCTCACGTTTATTGCTACCAACCAAACTAAATATAAAATCAGGTCAGGTCAGGCTTCACCGATTATAGCATTTACACTTATTTTTATACGTGGATGTTAATTTCTATTCTATCAACCATAAAAATTGTTCTTTAAGCCAAATCCATTACTAAAATCTTGAAACTACTTTTATCCGGTATTTAGTATCGCTTTTGTCCTAATGTCACTTTTATACGCTCGACATAAGATGCAAGGTATACTAAGTTTGTCATTTCATTGGTAACATCCATAAAAAAACTTCAGAGGCTCTACAAAGTATATATACGTATATAGATATTCTTGATCAGCATCAAAGACTGAGAGGATTTGGACAAGTATGCGTCCGTTCTGTTGTTGGCATCACGGTCTTAAAATGCACATCTAGTTTTTATATGCAGATCGTTTTTTAAAATTGAGCAAAAACGGTCAAGAGCCACGCCCACAATCGACAAAAATCAATTTATCTACCACAAAAATGTAGATTTGAAGTTGAAATTTGTTTTATATGTTAATAGTTACCCCTTTCGATACACGCCCAAAAATGGGCATGGTCGTATATATATATACACATATATAAATAATAAGGCGTAATCATATACCTCACACTCCCACTATTTGTATATACATTGGGAGGGTATTTAAAATTTGTCTGAAGCCAAATTTAGTTTGTTTTTCTTATCTTTTATGGATTCTTAACAAGATTCTTTCTATAAGGAAATCGATTTCCTTTTCAAAGTAACAAAACAAGTTTACAAATTTTATGGAATTTCCATATCACTGAATAGTATAGAATAGGTATCTACAACAACTGTAATGATTGCCAATGTTCCTTATTATTGCCTCAATTTGTTTTTCTCACATTGAAGTGGTGGGCAACTGGGGTCAATTAGGGATCTTAAAACACTTACTTTATGACTCCTAGTGATCTTATATTATGGCCTGCTTATATGATTTCTAAAAATATTTAAAAAGTTTAGTTTCTTGAAGTAGTTGAACCTCTTTTAAGTGAAATTTATTCAAAGATAGGGTTTTTTTATTTATAGGTTTGAGGCTGGAAACGAAGGCGCGATTAACCTATAGTCCAGTAATCCCGTTCTCCAACGTACTTTATTTAGAGAATTGAACTGTCTACGATCAGTTTAATTTCAAAACTTAACATATGGGTGTCACATGTTTTTAGAGAAAAAAATTAGGTGCGTTAGATTCTTTTGCTTTTCAAGTGTATAAAGAATGGCCTATTTTTTGCAGCGAATCATCACTGGGAAGGAGAAATGGATTACTTGCAAGAATATTAAAATAAGGGATCAGTAATTAAAGAAGATGACCCAGCTCAAAGTACTTTGAAGTGCAATTTTTATCAATAAAGGGGCAATGCCGTTTATTTGGCGGAATTTACCTGTCCTACATATTCCACCACTTCCACCATATTCTTTGAATCCAACAGCTTTGGATTATTACTTGGTTCGGTTGCTGCCATATTTTATAGACAACAAAAGCTGTACTTGATCAAAGCAAAGTATCATGAGCTGAGAATAATGCTACCGCCTGAAGGACGGAAAAAGGTATTGAACCCAAATTGAAGCGCATATATGGAGAATGTTAGTACACTATAAATGTTTCATTTTGTTACTTTAATTGTTTCTGTGTGTGCACCATTCCACTTGTTATAATTTTGTAAAATTCCGGCTTCCAAGGCATCTGCCCACCTCTGCCTTAGCTGACTTTTTTTTTCTTTTTGGCATTCCACGCAAAATATACAACAATTTACTATTTGCCTGTACCAAAACGAATATGCATTCGTACTCATGAACTTCCACATACATACTCACGTACACACCATACGGATGTAATATAAAGTCAGCAAAAAAGGAAAATTTGTTCAATCAACAAAGAAAATTTTTTGTCGATTGTCGATATTTATAAGAGTATATATAGTAAATATATTATGTATACGTGCGCGTATCCTTATATGCATGCAACAATGCTTAAACGAACACACATAAGGATACACGTTCACATGGTATTATAACTGACACTCGATGGTTGGGCGGAATATCGTATTATTGCGGAAAATTATGTGAATGAAGTTGTATTGTGGAAAATTTTGCATATACATACGTTTGGATATATTTATGCTTGATGCTGCTTCTTTCTATTCGTTTGCAAGCAATTCTCATACGCTGCACATAAAATGGGGATCATTACCACGTTTGTCATTTCTTTGGCAACACTTAGACGACATACAGTGTACATATATATATGTATTCAAAAGCTGAGTCGATCTAAACCTATATGTCCGTACGTTTTTCGTTGACACTCTCATGATCGAAAATTTTTAAGATATCTATCTGAAATTCTGCAAAAACACTCTTAGTTACTGCATCTATTTAAATTGGGCAAAATCGGCCAAGAGCCGCGCCCACAATCAATCAAAATCCATTAATCTGCCACAAAATTAAGCTATAAAGTCTAATTTCGGTTCATTTCATTGAAATGCTAAAAGTGGGCGTGATCGGACAACAAACACGTCCACAATATACGGAAACCCTACTCGATTTGCAAGCTGATACGTGCACTATTGGAGAGCATCATCATGTACCCGCCACGCCCATCTTTTGCAAGCAGATGTAAAGTGTATTTAAGGTTTGGCTCAAGGCAAATTCAGTTTTCTTATTTATCTCTTCTCACTTTGTATATGGTTATACGATACGCATACATTTTGATAAATGCACATTAAATAGATTCATGCGAATGCGATTATATATGTATATACACATATATATTCATATAGAAGAACAACTCATCGTGTTCGTATTTTGTTGTTGATGTGTACCTTACTTCAACGCACATCCATTTACAAGCATTGTATTGCATTGTATGCGAAGAGATTGTATTGTTGTAGTTGTTGTTGTATTGATATCAATAAACGAAATACAAAACAAACGATAATAAGTGCATCGATTTGGGTGTGGGTGCATGTTACATACACATCCATCCATACATACCTACATATATATATTGTGCTGGTTAATATTTATAATGGGTCCCGGCATTGTTTAAAACAACTTGTGAATGTCAACCACAGAAAATGGCGGATGTCATAATATATACGATAAGAACTTTTCAACAACGTATACTTAATCTCTTCATTTACCTCACTCCATGTTTCTCTGCTCCCCTCCCCTCCTCTTCCTTCCCCACCCATCATCATTCCCTTTCTTTCTTTCTCTTTCTCTCAAGCTGTTAATTGTATAATATGCGGATATAGGGTTTTACGCACGTACGTGTCTTTTTGTGCAAGAATTTTCACTACCAAACAGGAAAGTTTAGTCTTATGAATGATAAAATGAACAAAACAAAACACAACAAAAGGAAAAACCACAAGTAAGAAAAATGAATTTGATTTACGCGCGCGCCAATACCTTAAATAGCATTTATATGTGGGCGTGGCAAACACGTGATTAAGCCCTCTAATCATAAATCAGCTTAATAGTCAATTTTTACTCCGAGTAGGATTTTTTGTAAATTGTGGACGTGTCTTACACCTGGCCACGCCCATTTTTTGCCACATCGATGAATTCATCGTAATTATAAATATTTATATCAAATATTAAATTTATAGATGAATCTAAGAGGCAGACATATAAATTTGGTCGATTGTGGGCGTGTACGTTATTCAACCAGCATCATTTTTGCCGCATCGATGAATGGTCTAATTAAAAATATATTATACCAAATTTCAATTTCCTAGTTCAATTTTTGTGGAACCTGAATAAATTTTTATTGATTGTGGGCGTGGCTTTCAATCGATTTTATCCATTGTAAGTAGCATTACGGATAAAGTGTCTGTACATAATTTCCGCTTAATATCTTAAAATTTACGATATCGTGAGAGTGCCAAAAAGAAAGGCACATACGGACGGACTAGATCCCCTTAGATTTTAATGCTAATTAAAAATATATATACTTTGTGTGGTTCTTGACGCCTCCTTTTAGATGTTGCCAAAGGAATGGTAAATTTGGTATATTAATTCCATCTTATATGGAAAATATAAAAACAACACAGTTTATAACATATAGCTTATACGTGGATGTGCGTGTACATCCTTTACAGAGGCACGGCATGTATACTCGTATACAATGGATAAGTATGCATAGCATACCTCTAGACAGTGCACGTACGTTTGCATACATATATTAAACATACTTATACGTACTTGTATTTAAATACAAAATAATCTTATTGCTCTGTTATCGTTAGGTGTGTGCGTGAGTGTATGAAAGTGGATTTTCATATTCATTATGTGTTGTTATTGTTTTTATTGTTGTTATTGTTATTGTGTGATAATACTACAATAGAAATTTGTAGTTTATGATTTCGTCTGCACTCTGTGCTACCGAATCTACCTCTTACTTACAGTTATAAGGTGATCAGGTGTGAAGATGTTTGTATGTGTGTGTGTGTGTGTGGAGATACTAAATAAATCAGTTTACATACATACACGTATTCGTACATAAAAATACACTATCGCGAATGTAACGGAACTTTATAAATTGTGCTTATCATCGGGTAAAAGTTTTTGTGCTTTAACACATCATCGTGCGGTGCCCGCATAAAAGTCAGTCCATTAATTGACTAACTAACAAGTACGTGCATGTGCACCTATAACCACTGTTTATTTATTTCCCATCATCCACCTCATACAAACACTTTCTCCTTCTCTCTCTCTTTATCTCTGTCTCTTTCACTGACTATCTCTGTGTAGTGCCAACATACGTATACAAAGATAAACATGTAAATATATGTAAATGTGTGTATAGGCTGGTAGAATAGGGAAGGCCAACAGCAGCAACAAAGATTGCAAAATCGGATAAAAATAAAATATAGAATAGTTTTGGTGAAAAAAGGCGGCAAGTATTTGCAACTGAAAGTGTGTGCGTTTTAGTGTGAGTTGGACAAAAAAAAAACCTAATTAACTGAACAAAAGTGAAATAAAACAAGTAAGAGAACTAAATTTGGTTGAGGCCAAATCATAAATATCCTCCACACCTACACCTAGAAATAGTGGGCGTGGCAGGTACATGATTATGCCCTAATGAGGCACGTATTACGCATGAAACTTGAAAATATACTTTTGCACTGAACATAGTTTTTTATAAATATTGAACGTATCTCATATACAACCACGAACACTTTTTTGTAAATCAATCAATTATGAAATTATTTTATATTGATACCCAATACTCAGTTCATAAGTTAATTTTTGCCGCAGATAAAAATCCATTAGGGGCGTATATATTGTCCGACCACGCCCATTTTTGCAAAACGATGAATGAACTAATTATAAATATGTGTACAAAATTTCATTATAATTGCGCAATTTTTGTGGCAGATAAATGGATTTTTGCCGATTGTGGGCGTGGCTTTTGACCGATTTTGTCCAATTTAAATAGCAATCTGGGTGCATAAAGTAGAAGTATCTGTACAAAATTTCTGCTCAATACTTTATAATGTACAACAGACGGATGAATGGTCATAATTGTCCAGATCGCTTCAGTTTTTGATGCTGATTGATGATCCTAAATTCAAGACGAACATTAATAAACTCTCTTTTTCCTCCTTCCTCTAATCTCCAACTCTAATAATTTCGAACCATCATCGTGCTTGCACGTATAGGGGACGTCCTCTAAATGGTTAGTTCTTGCGAAAACATGGTGATGGACTTTTACCCATTCATTTGGACATGGATGTTAGGTTTATATTTATCACTCACTCACTTGTTTAAAGTTGAAGATCTGCCATGCATGTTTTGGGGAGATGAAGAAGATGCCGAACATGACTTAAGTCCTGTTTGCACAACAGATCCCTGATAATCTGAGTGTGCTTCTAAAGGAATTGGCGGAAAGGTGGTCTTAACAGATTAAAGGAAAGTGACGCCACCTACCGCAAGGAAAAATCCCTGAATGTTTTCTCCGAAACGATTCCCAGCTTATGTCTTATAAGGGATTGGGCTCCTTACAATTGCACACCTGCAGAGCTTACCCTTTTTTTATCATTTGTTGGCGAATAAGTTGCTCCTTGTGTGCAAAGAATGTGTGTAACCATCTGTAGTATATTGTATATATTAAGTAGTTGGTTAGTTGGTTAGTTGGTTGGGTTGTGTTTGTATATTTGGCCGTGTAATAAATGTTGTATAAGTTGCTCCTGTGTGCCACTTATTTTGTCGGAATTTCGCCACGATTTATCGTCTGCAATTAATTTGTTAAAATTTCATGTGAAAGGAAACAATGTGCTTGTCTGGCACCTTTTTCTATGCAATTGAATGATTTAACGGATAAACCGCACACAACTTCGTACAAGACAAGGTTTGCCAACTTTACTCCCTTCCATATATACATACTTTGCTCATCGTTATGGTTGCTTTTGGTTGCTACGTATGTATGAGTGTGTAGTAATGGTTGGTGGATTGTGTAGTGTGGTGTGATGCGGTGTAGTGTTAGTGTGTTAAACGTATTCTTACCTTAACTTAACACTGTGATGCATTATTGTGTAGCCAGATAGATTAACCAATAAATTGTGGAACATTTATAAATCAGCCAAGCTGCGGGGTAACGAAAGGTGCGCGTGGTGTGTGTGTGTATGGGCGAGTGTGTTGTTGAGAAATGGCAAACAACAAATAAAAGTTTCATACAAAATGAATTTTTATACCTATAGATGAGTTGGCGTCCAGTCAATAGTTGTGTGATTGTGTGTGTAGGTGTGTGTGTGCGATAGTCAAGTTGGAAAATACTTCTTGTAAATTATGCATTTTAATCGCCGTATCATTGCAACCAAAAAAGCAAAACAAGAACAAACAAGTACAAAAACTAAATTTAGTTTACATGAAATCTTAAACACCTTTTACATCTACATATAAACAGTAGGCGTGGCAGGTACATGATTACGCCCTCTATTAATTGTATTGTGTATTATCTTAAAAACCGACTTTTTCACTGAATACGGTTTTTTGCAAATTGTGCCCGTATTTGTTATCTGACCACGCCCATTTTACTCACTTCGATGAATGACCTATTTACAAATATGAACGCTAAATTTCAATCTCATAGCTTAGTTTTTGTAGAAGATAAATAGATTTTTGTGCATTGTGGGCGTGGCTTAATATAAATAGCGTACAGAAATTAGAAGTATCTGTACAAAATTTCAACTCATTATCTCAAATTTTACGACCGTTAAAATAATACCAATAGACGGACACACGGACATACATTATCTAGATCGTTTTGATCAAAAATATATAACTTTGTAAAATCACTGACGACTCGTTCAGAAAGTTGCAAATGGTATGACACATTTTTTATATCTACCATTTAATGTGTAGGGTATAATGAAAGGGGGAAAAGTATAAAATATTTTATCGATTTTAAACGCTTACATGTTATCCATTATGGGCTTAGTTGCACAAGTACACATGCACGCATAAATTACTCACGTATGCACATATCCTTTACTACACGTTAACATGCATTTAAAAACTATATGGCCCAATGAGTGAGTGACTTACTGCTTTACTGGCTGAAATGACTGAACGTCTGAATGTTTGAATGACGGACTGACTGACTGACTGAGTGCCGGCCCAGTCGACCGATCGGTTTTCACACAGGAAACTCTTCAATTACACGTACAATAAAGCGTATATATCTCTAAAGTGGCGTTTGCTGGCGATATAATCGCTCCACAAAAGTCGTTCCATCTGCCCTTCAGCCGTGCACAAGAATTGTTGTAGTGGTTAAAGTGTAATTTGTGTATGCGAGCGCGCACACGTGTGTGTGTGTGTGTATGTGTGTGCGTGTGAATATTTGTGGGATCTACGTATGTGTATTGTACTGAAATTAATTTCAATTTCTGCTCAAATAAATGAGCTGCTGCTCTTGATTGAATGCTTGGCGTACAATTGGTTTTGGCAATTGTCGGATGCAATGGCAATAACTTACCAACAAAATCAGAATTGTACATACCTATGGAGTAAGCATACCAGACCAACAATAACCATGTGGGATGGTTATAAATACAAACCGTATATAGTCGATGCGAGTGTAAGATTCGTAAACATCGAACAAACAAACAATTTTTAAAGCGGCCCCCCGGAGAATATTCTGTCTTACAAGTGCATGCATCGTGCTCATCTTATCATTCACAAACGGAAATTTGATTTAAAAAAATCAATTCTAAGGCGGGTTACAAACCCGCAGTTACGCGCTTTGCTTTACACTATTCTGCAGCTAATGCTGAGACTAAATTGTCCCGGTTGCATTGAATCATTACGTGTGGATGTTAGCCCCTAGCTACGCAAAAGCACTATATAAACATTCCACTTTCCTTAAATTTGTTATGAAACCATAAACTCTTACGCACTCTTACTCTCTATGCAAAATTTCAGTTCAATATCCCAAAATATACAGCCATGATCGATCCCATAATAGATGGACATACGGACACATATATGAACTAATTAGATTTCTGATGATGCAGCAATTGTTAGAGCTGCATCAATACCTATCGAACTAATATAATACTTAAGAGCAGTTTCGCGGGGGAATGGTTAGGCTGAAGGGTGGGCCTACAAGAGCACTTAAGTGGTTCCGTTTGCAACATTTAGAAGGAAGTGTAAGATACTGTGCAAGGTATATATATTCTTGATTAAATAGATCTAGATGATGTCCATGCGTCCACTTATTGTTGACATTCTCACACTCTTAAATTTTAAGATATTGAGTTGAAATTAGACGAAATCGTTCAAGAGGCACTCCCCGATATGATAAAAATCTAATTATCCACACCAAAATTGAGCTGTGGAGTTGGAATTTGTTATACATTGAAGGTGCCCACAAAAAAACCTAATGAAGCATGAAACTCGACTTGAATACGTTAATGCGTAGTACTTACAGTATTATAGGGTATAATTGTGTACCTGGCACACCCACTGTTGTAGTCAGTAGATGTTGAACTTACCTAAGATTTCTCTTAAGGTAAAGTTAGCTTTTTTTTAATGGATAGCTAACAAGTAAAAATGGAAATTTGGCTTACTTCAAATATTAAATACTTTTCACGTCTATAAACAAGCGGTAGGCGTGGCATGTATAGAATTACGCCTTCTAATAGTATATGCATTACATCTCAACTTTTTTTTTCTGCTTCTACGGCGAATAAGTTTTTTTGTATAATGTGAGAAGGTGTTTATAATCTGACCACGCCCATTTTTGGTACAGTAATGAATGAAGTAATTATAAATATGTACCAAATTTTAACATTACAGCTTCATGTTTAAATTGTAGGCGTGGCATTTGACTAATTTCCTTAAATGTAAATAACGAACTGACTATACAGGGAAATAGAAATGTATGTAGAATTTGTTCAGCTCAATATGCAACAACAGGAGACGAACATACGGACGGACATGTCTAGATCTACTAAAATTTTGATACTCATTAAAAACATACAGACTTTGGCTGCTGCAAATGGGGTGTTGCAAATGGAATTATAATCATCTCCGTTACCTAAATGTAAGACATTTTGTAATCTGTACCCAAAGTGACCCTTAAATAACTTCGTATTAGAAAAATGATTGAAGAATATGTACATGAGAGAAGAGGGGGTAATCCATTAATCCATTTGCAACTTTTTTTTATTACCTATATATTGTTTAAATAGTTTTTAAATAGTTTGTAAATTTCAACTGGAAATTGGTATAGACACAAACTGGTGCCAGGAAATTTCATGCAACATACAATAGCATGTGTCCTTGGTATTGTTATGATAATAAGGGGAATGAAAGGTCAGTGGTCGATATTTGGTGTACTGTTGGCCACATTTAGTTTAGTTCAAACAAGCTTCCAGTTAGCATAATATGAAATGACTCTGAGCTCTTCATGGTATATATTTTCATGTATATGTGTTTGTGTGTATCTGATGTGCAGTGTAGTGATGTGATGTGATGTGATGTGGTGAGGTGAGGTGAGGTGAGATAGTTGTTGATGTTTTAATGTGTGCACCATTATTTGAATTTGAAATTAAAAATAAATAACAGAATGTTACCTACAACAACACATACGCACATACACCAGCCACCACCACCCATACACACTGTGTATAGTTGTGAATGAGTATTTTAATGTTAGTTAGCACGTGGTTATAATCAAATTTGTTGAGGGATTAAAGTTAAATGAATGGCTTACAGTCATGTTTAGCAAAAGGTTCCGTACACAGGTGCAACTTTTTGCCTTTACACATAAGATTATCAGGTACGTGTGTATGCACAAGTGAATGGGTTATAAACTGAAATGGCCCTCCTTTTTTTAGGAACATAGTGTATAAATATATTCGTTGCTTATGCTCACACATTGATTACTTTGGAATTGCCAACATGTTGTTGTTGTTATTGTATAAGTATGTTCTGCTTCTCATACGCTCCATATAAGATTGCCGGTGTATACTAAGTTTGTTATTCCATTTGCAAAAAGCTGCTACAAAATTTATATGTAACATAAATACTCGAGTAGTATAAAAAATTTAGTCCAACTAGATCATGTATGTCCGTATGTCTGTCCACTAAAAGCACATCTAATGTTCATAAATCTTGAGAGATATTGTGATGAAATTTTATGCAAGCAGACCACTATTTAAAATGATGAAAATCGATCAAGAGCCACGCCCACAATAGACAAAAATCCAATTTTCTGTAACAAAAAATGAGCTATTAAGTTGAAATTTGGTACACATACAGGATGCGTAAAGTATTTGGTGTGTTTCACGCACCTAACTGCACATGTCTTCATTTCCTGCGTTATTTTATGTTGTAGTCCTCCACTGATGATCTGACGAGAAAAAAAAATCAAAAAATTGTTCTCCAGAAATTATATGAGTGTCCTCAAATACCGTACGCACCCTGTATTTATAATTAGGCTATACTTCGATGAACTGAAAGTGGGCGTGGTCGAATAATAGACACAATCGCCATAAATCTACTTATTTGCCACTAAAATTGAACCAAAGAATTTGGAATTATAAATAAAATGGTACAAAATGTGTACCTATGGGCGTGGTTGTATAATAAATACGCCCACAATTTGCAAAAACTTGTATTCATCGTAAAACTCGATCCAGATAATACGTAACACATACACTAGTAGGGGACAGAGTCATATACCAGCCACGCCCACATTTTGTATGTACATCCGTAGGATATTTAAGATTTGTTTTAAGCCAAATTTAGTTTGTTTACTTATTTTATTATTGCATTTTGCCAAGCAAACATAAATTCGTGCACAACAAGGTGGAGACGGTGCAGCAGAAAAAGAAGAAGAAGAAAACCATATAATTGAAAACAATTAAAAGAGTTTTTCCATTATTTTCATTCCTTTTATGTTTCCGCTAATGTGAAACACTTTTATTAACCCAGAAACGAAAGTATAACAAATACGAAGACACCCTACAATGAGGTTAAATGATGTACAAAAACATTCTAATTATACTTAATTATGAATTGACAGCAAATTGGAAATTATTGCACGCGTTTTTAATATGTTTGGAAATGCTTCAATAATTCAGCTGCACGACCTGACGCAAGGATAATAAATTCGAAATTTATTGTTTGTTTTTTGTCACTCAGAATAATTGAAATAATTTGATTGACATTTTAGCGGGGTGGTATGTGGTTTTAGGCGCTTAGCATTGCATCAACAATAATAACAATAACAGCACAAATGAACAAATTGACCAAAACTCAAACTTAGGTAGGGTGTATTATCATCGATGGATGGAACTTGTTTACAATCATTACAACATTTAGTACAAATGATTGTGCATGGTGGTATACACACACACACAGACACACAGACATAAATACAAAGCAATGCAATGCAATGTATTTGCCCCAAATTAAAGGCAGAGGGGGGTGGCGAGTGGTAAGTGGCAAGTGGCGAATGGCGGGTGCTCAGTATTCGTTCTATAAACGTCTTATTGGCTGCGTTGGCCTATTACAGTGCACGTAAAACATTATGCGGAACGGAAGTGAAACGTCAACAACAAGAAATTAAATCAGTCGGTTGGTTGTGCCATTGTTCTAACTGTTAATTAGAAAAACTCACGCGAACAATTGATTGGTTGGTTGGTTGTGCGGTGTGGCGGGTGGTATTAGGGATACCATTGTTGGGTTAATAGGAGTGATAAGAATGATGTTGATGATGATATTATTGCTAGCAGCAGTACTAATAACAATATCTTGTCTGTTGCTGTTGCTACACTTTGCCGTTTTTCAGCTCATGTTTCCTTATCCCCGCACACAATTTGAAGAGACATTAATACCAATAACACAAATGTCTGCCGCCTTTGCCGTAATCATGTAGTCACCACACCATGCTTACACAGAGCCAAAGGCATAAAAATTATTATTAAAAAAAAAAAAAAGAGCTCCGCGACCTTTCAAGGCTTAACAATTTTTAATGGGTTTCCTTAATATCATACACGTGTGTGGGTGTATGTGTGTGCTTGCTTGACATCACAATTGCACACGCAAATTATGTGGCAGTTACCAAACAACAACAACAACAACAACATACTTGTGAGTGAGTGAGTGTGTGTGTGTGTGTATGTCATTCCATTCACGTAAATACACATAAATCCATATAGGGCACGTGGTGCTGACATAAAGCAACAATCGTTTATTTTGTCGTAAAAGCTTCTTCTTCTTCTTCTTCTCCTTTCTCACATTCCGTTATATAATTATCTGGTATATATATACATATAAATGTTAAAGTTTAAGTTGATTTCACATACATACATACACACATATATTCATATACGTACCTATACCATACATACATACACAGGCCATTATAATAACCAAAGTATGACACAAAGTTATCCATAAGATCACACATCGATAAATTTTAATGACAAGCACCAACAAAGAGAGAATGTGGGAGAGATAGATAGATGGAGAGAGAGAGAGAGAGAGAGAGAGAGAGAGAGAAAATACATCTATTAATTAACATGATTAAAGATTTGATGACAGTTATGGATGATTACGCATCCACATTCACACCGATACAGACAACAATTCAATTCACACAGCAGGTAAAAGCATAAAACACACAAATCACACATAATACATTATTACTAACCATATAACGCATATTCGGTTGCGTTGAAACATAACATACCTTAAGGCTTATGCTGGGGCATTGAAATCCACTTAACTACAATGTAACATGTAAGATTATTGACAAGTGTTAACCACCAATTATTAAACGATTACATTTTATACGTTAGTGATGAGAGTATCCTGAGTTTGTTATTCCATAAAGTAACACTCAGGAGGGGTGAAGCCTCAGACACCCTTCCTTTGATTAGCATTAAAAACTGCAGGCGTGCGTCCCTCCCTTATTTTGTCACATCGAGCTGAAATTTTAAAATAATACTTCACATATGTAAACGTCGATTCCTACTTAATTGGGTAAAATCTCCAAAACTGCCACGCCCACATAATCGATAAAAATCTCTCACAATCACAAAAACTATCTATAAAGTTGAAATTAAGGCATTCATTGTTGTATGGCGTGAAAAATGTCAAAATAGGCGTGGTCGGTTAATGGACCCGCCCACATTTTACAAAAAAAAAATTTTTTTTGTAAAATTTAAACTGAAAGTTGAGATTTATTACTTATATTGTTACAGGTCATATTCAGCTACGTCTACAGTTTGTATATGTGGTGCTAAAGGGTATTTAAGATTTAGCCTAAACCAAATTTATTGTTTTTATTTAGTTCTTGTCAAATATAATTTTAAATATATTTAAGATGTTTAGACATTACACTCTATCGTGCTTTGCATTATATGAGATAATGTTAAGTTATGAGAAAAAGGTAGGGTGTACGATTGAACTTATTCTATCCCGACTATCAAATCGTCATCATTTTGAAAAGACTCACAATAACTTGATTTCTACTGGACTTAGACCATTTCCTATGATTTAATAAGTATTAATAATTAAAGTAATTGAAACAAATTTCTATAACAACCGTCCACGGCAGAGCTTTCGGCATATCTTAGAAACCACTTTGAATACTTGATTAAATCGATTGGTCTAATAAGCACCAATGAATAGCAAATATGCAAAGACTTAATAATAAAAATATCAAAACGCATGTAGTGCTTGGTACAACAGGTAGTTACTTTCAATTTCATATTATGTAACGTTCGATTTAATTACCGGCAATAAAAAAATCCTCCTTTTAAGACAATAACATATTATAGAGGGCAGTGTTTAAATATTTAAAAACTTCCATGAAGAGAAGAAGCTTTCCATGCTTTTGTTGTTTAACGGCCAAAACAGTTTAAGTATTGAGTTGTATTCAATTATTAAATCGGAGATGTTTGAATATAACATATATTTATATAAAAACCTCGCTTTTCCGTTCACTTAAAAACATGTACAATTATGAAATTCGGTAATGATGATTTATTTCGCTTTTTTTCTTTTTGTAGTTTTTTTTAATAATGTTAAATACTTGATTTGATTTTTTCCATTATATATTAATCATGTTTGTTTCTCTGAGGTTTGTTTAATTTAAAGTGTTCCATTTTCATTCCGTTTCAGTTTGAAAGCATAACTTTGATGTGAACTTTTGCAACGTTTTTATTTACATTTTGTTCCATCACCTCATTGATTGGTCCCACTTAACAAATTTGAAAATAAAATAGATTAGAGATGAACACCTGCCATTATCGAATTATAATAAAAAAACGTGATTATTTTCGCATCCCAAGCGCCTTTATATTTATATGAGATTTAACACAACGCAGTAGTATATGAATTGTATCGCGTTGATCGGTGTATAATTTAAAGTGGCATTATTGTCGTATTATAAGACGCATGCATTTAAAATTTTGTTTATTTGTTTTTCATTTTCGTAACGAAAAGAAGCAACATAGTGAATATATGTGTATATCGGAACATAAGAAATTGCGTTCTAGCTATTTATTTTACAACTATTTATTATACCACATATTGAAGTGCTACTCTACTGATTGGCACATGCTTTTGTAAAAACACAACGTAACTTGTTAGTAAGTTACATGTAAAACAATAATAAGTGAAAAAAATTAAAAAGAAAAGTAAAGTGTTACGTTTTTAATAATCGTATATATTATTTAAACGAAAAAAAAGGCAAAAAGTAAAAAAAAACGTAATGGAAAAATAAAAATAAGAATAAGACTTGTATGAAACAGAAAGTAAATGCATTACCAGCGGAGTTATTACGATATGTTAGGTATGTGTGTATATGCATAGTGTTTTTGCCATCTAATTGTAAAAATACATTCGCAAGCACACGCACACACACACGGTGTATTCGCTTGGGCTCATGGTGTTAAGAGTAATTAAATCGTGTCGTGGTAGTTTCACATAAATATCGTCGTCACCGTCTGTTACGTTGCCGTCTCAATAGCGCGATAGACGTGTGTCATTAAAAAAAATATATTGCAAACACCAAATAGAAATGCTAATGCTAAGTATTTGTAATTTAATGAACAAGTGTATGATGCATTCGTTCGTCCGCAAGCTAAATAATCGAATAGCTAAAGGAAGAGAAACGGTAAAGTTTAGATACCATATTGTTGTGAACGATAGAATCTGTACATGTGTACACACTCCACTTAATTGTAATAAATAAAACATTAATTGCCCATGAACTCGATTCGCTCACTCTCTCCCTCTCTCTCCCTTTCTCTTTCTCTATCATTCTCAGACATTGTCTTCACTGCCGGAAATTATGATTTAGCTAAGACAAAATATATGTGAATGTTCATGGTACAGAAGTAAACAAGGGGAAAATATTTTAGTCGATCAAAGCCAACATTTCAATGCTCTACAATATAAGAACATATGTAACTTGTTGGACTCGTATGTTACAATTATAAAGTATTGACAGGGTGAAGAAAAATGATGGAAAATATTCAGGAATGACACGAGAAGAAATATTTCAAATACAACAGTTGTCAGGGTTGAAAAAGGGAAGATCAAGATCAAGGCCTTTTTTAAACCGATAACATTTTTTTTATTGAATTTTTTTTCGAAAAATTTCTTCCTATAAGGTTTCTTTTTTCCTCATCCTGCATATTCTTGGACGGCATGAATATATAAAAAAGGTCCGTCTGTCCACTGATTTTTTAAGATAATGTGCTAAAATTTGGTTAAATATGTACAAAGGTACAAAGTTGAAATTTGGTTTTATCTATTTATAGGTACTAAGGAGGTACGTCCAGAATTTGGTGTAGAAACTTAATTTTTGCACGAAAATGTTACTTAATAGAGGTCGGGAGCATACATGCCACACCCATATCCTATATATATATAAATATGGAGAGTTTTTAAAAGTTAACCCAAATTTATTTAAAACCCATTTACATATATCCTTTATTTATGATCAAATATATATAATGGGCGTCATCAGTTACTCTTTCCTTATGCTCAGAATAAAAATTTCGGTGCAAATGTTTGGAAGTAGAAGACGAAGGTAGCTCTGCCAGAGCCTCTGTGCGATTTTGTTTATATGTCTGTATTTGTGTAATAAATTTATTCATGGTTCGTTTCAATGATATAAATAATGTTAACAAACTGAATTAAATATGTATGTAATTAATAGCATATCAAATGAGAAATTGTTAAGTCTCGGTCTGTCCAACCGTTTAATAGACACACGCACAGTTTATTTATTTACCACACGCGTACTAACACTAATGCTCAGGTAGCATATGCGGACAGTTTAACATGAACACACACGTAACGGTTAATAAAGTAATAAAATATTTTTATGATTAATCAACTAA